>JAOXYF010000025.1:4940828-4973746 GCA_028565775.1 Sternarchorhynchus goeldii | reverse complement strand
CCTACCATCCGAATGTCGCAGCAGAAATTGAGACTCATCAGACCAGGCAACATTTTTCCAATCTTCTATTGTCCAATTTTGGTGAGCTTGTGCGAATTGTAGCCTCAGTTTCCTGTTCTTAGCTGACAGGAGTGGCACCCGCTGTGGTCTTCTGCTGCTGTAGTCCAGCCGCCTCAAGGTTCGACGTGTTGTGCGTTCAGAGATGCTCTTCTACATGCCTCGATTGTAATGACTGGTTATTTGAGTTACTGTTGCCGTTCTATCAGCTCAAACCAGTCTGGCCATTCTCCTCCAACCTCTGGCATCAACAAGGCATTTGCGCCCACAGAACTGCCGCTCACTGGACATTTTCTCTTTTTCGAACCATTCTCTGTAAACCCTAGAGATGGTTGTGTGTGAAAATCCCAGTAGATGAGCAGTTTCTGAAATACTCAGACCAGCCCGTCTGGCACCAACAACCATGCCACGTTCAAAGTCACTTAAATTACATTTCTTCCCCATTCTGATGCTCGGTTTGAACTGCAGCAGATCGTCTTGGCCATGTCTACATGCCTAAATGCATTGAGTTGCTGCCATGTGATTGGCTGATTCGACATTTGCGTTAATGAGCAGTTGGACAGGTGAACCTAATAAAGTGGCCGGTGAGTGTAAATACTAAAACAATCAGTGTGTTCGTGTCTCTCACCTTAACTTCTACGTAGTACAACAGTAATGCTATAATAACTGGATACCACTTACAAAATGTACACACTCTATAGAAAGGCTTCAGGATTCTGTTTTACAGTCCACTCACTGCAAAACACATACAAAAAAAACCACAACTACTAAATTATGAAAAAAGTGCTTGAAGTAAAATGGGGTGAGAAAATTTTGCTTGGCAAAATTTCTTAAAAGAAGAAAAAAAGAGTACTTGAAACAAGAAAAACGTCTTACACACAAAAGTCTAGGCGAGTCCGATTATCTTTAAGTTAAAAAAAAGAAGGTCCCTTGTTAATTTTCAAGATTTCGAGAAAAGTTTTCATCTTGGCAGTGCTGCAAGTGTTTTAGTTTTGCCCTCAGACGTCGTCTTCCGATTGTGGCATTACCAGCTGCCTTTTTTTCAAGAAAGATGCGTCTGGACTGGATATTCCATGTATATTTCGTACATACACTGCTGTAGTCTGCACCGCGTACTCTTGGACAAAAACCTCAACACAAAAGTAACCCTTACTGTAAAACACAGACGGAGGATTCTGGAAGAAGGTGTAGTTGGAGAAGAAGAGAAGGTAGGTGCTGTACGACCATGCCATCGTGTAGAAACTCAGCTTCCAAGCACTTTCTGGCATCTTCGCCACATCTCCGGGATGGAGTCGACACCATCGTGCAAAAGGCTGCAACAGAGAACAAGCGTTAAAGTGGAATGTTTCAGTTATTAATATAATCTGCAAACGTGTGTGTGCTACCGTGTGTAAGGACAATGTAAGAACGTCTATATCTGTTCTTAAGCTATAACTTCAGAAATGTAATCAAACACTATGGAGGTTTTCTGTTTACAGCCTTGAACAGCTGCGACCAAGCATAGGTGTTCTGAGTGAGATGATCGACAGTGGTCTCAGCTCAGGGTGCTTCCTGAAGTGTTAACCTGTGTGTCTGAGATTTTTTATTACTATACGCTCTATAACATTTGTTAATTACAAACACCTTGCAGCTGTCCGCAAACTATCTGTAATAACAGACACTCTGACCTGGTCTCAGGTCAGTGTACATCTACCAATCAAATCCCATTGAAAGAAATATGGTTACATTCTTCAAGGCACCATTATTATGTGCCTGATCAGTAAATTTCCATCTCATTTTTGCTTTGACTTTGCTTTGCAAGCAAAGGGGCAGGGGGTAGAAAAGCAGTATCTTAACCACTCAAAATGCCTTTGGTCTATGAATAGTGCTGTCCCTGTGCAATACTCACAATAAAATTAAAGTTCACAAAATGAAACATTCCCTGTGCAATAAAATTAGAGTGGCCCACCTCTTCTGTTGGCCACACTCTTGTGTGTGTCTACATGTGTAGGAGTGTGCGCATGTGCCCGTGTGTGTGTGTGTCAGGAGTGTGTGCGCATGTGCCCGTGTGTGTGTGTCAGGAGTGTGTACATGTGCCTGTGTATGTCACCAACAGAAAACTCATTATCTTATCACTACACATGACACACCATCCACCCTGAGCAGTGCTAAGCACCAACACCCAAGCTCAGCGCTTTTGTAATCAGAGACAGAAGTGAAAGGTTTCATTTACTCCAGTGTCTTGATCTGCAGTACCCAAGTGCTTCCTATTTAGTTTCACACAGATCTCAGCTTTCCCTTGCACTCCAGATACAGCTGCAAGACCTTGGCCAAAGCAGGGAACACTGCCAAGCCACCATGACCCTCCTCCTGTGGTTGAGAGGCTTCACTAGCACCGCCTCCGTCTGGATGAGAGTGCTTCCGACTGGCTCAGATGGATGAGAGTCATCGTCGATTGGCTGAGAGGCTTGTACACTGCTTCGTATTGGCTGGAAGTACCTTCACTCAGCGAGTCATGCATGGCTAAACCAACAGAAAGGGGGAAACCCACACGAAATCCACATCTCAAGTGGATCACCCAAATTACAGGGGTTATGTAGTTTATTTATAGAGGCCAGCTGTCACAAGGGCGTCCCTCCTCTCTTCACTGCGCACTCCGGCTCCCAGACCTGCTGACCACAAAACCATCACGGCTCTTGCCTGCTTCTGTTCCTGGTGTGGTGGGTGACCTGCAGCTTGCCACATAACCACAGCACAGAAGCCTGGGGTCGCTCGCACCCAGCAGCTGTGTTTGCGGTCGGTCTGCACTCTGCTGCTAGATTACACATCTGGGTTAGAGAGTGGAACTCTGACAGTAAGAGCTTGAGCACGGATGTCTGCCATCAGCCTCTTCTAGCCCACGTTCTCAACAATGTGGCCCAAGGTTCTGTCATTGGTTTAGCAAAACTACTTGGCAGAGTCAAATTGCTGATTCTGGGCTGCACTTTTTCACCTTTGGAATATCAGTAAATCCAGATCTATAAATTGAAGGGAGTTCTGAGATCAGATCACCTGTATGGACAGACAGATGGCCTAAATGCAGTGGTGAGTGTATAGATGTAGGGTTACGGCTCCCAAAGTCAGATTTCGACCCAGGAATGGTTCCAAGTCCCTGGATTTGCTAAACGGCTCATCTCAGCATGTTAATCATTAATTAGTAAAAACCAACAGGGTGGAGATGATTGACATGGCTCTCTGAGCTCAATTTCAGCAAAGACCTGAATGTCAATCCCCTCTCTCTGAAAGCACACAAGTAGGACTCCTGAATTGAGAGTGTTCTCCGCCATCCAAAGTTTTTAGGGTGGTTTTTTTTTGGTTTTGGTTTTTTTTTTTTTGCAAGATACCAAATTATTTTTGACCAGTGTCTTTAGCACTAAGGTAGATCATAGATGATGACCGTCTATAACCAAATGTAAAAGGTGATGAGTTTTATGAATTTGTGTAAAGAAAGAAAATATATCTGTTCTACACAGTTATTTGCTCAGTAAGACACAGAATATGTTTTAAAATCCATTTTGTTTAAAGAGAGATTTGGGCAATTTTTAGTTAATTTATTTAGTTTTTTTATTACAGTAACCCATTAACCAAGCAAGAAAACGCGCAAGAACCACATAAGAAGCCCAGATTTAGACCCATTTCAGTAGTGTGGGACTACACTCCCTTCAAAACTGGCTGGTGTACAGAAACCTGGTGTACAGAAATTCTGCTTCAGCCCAGTCAAGAGTACTTGGGCAAACATGCCGTTTCCGTGTTTCCGTAGCAACGACTCAGAGAAATGAACGCCCAGAAAAAGACCAAGAAAAAGACGTGTGTGTATCTATCTCAAAACACTAAGCAATAAGAGTGCAATTAAAATGCGAGTCAGAAGGTTTCTCTCTGGGAGCCACTAAGAATCCATTCTCAGAGGACAAAAGCACCCCCCCCCCCACCACAGCCCTTTAGCCCAGACAGGACCTTCGCTCTTCTTTATTTCCCCATCCCCCCTCTCGTTTCCCTCCCTTTCCGTTCCCTCTCACTTTTCCCCCAGCTTTCCACTCACAGCGCCGAGCCAAACAAGCAGCTGCGAGTCATCATCCAGAATGATTGGTCTCTTTTACCATGGGCTCTTGCTAGCAAGGCTGAAGTACACACAGTGGAGCTCTGAGGGTCAGCTGGGCACTTATTTTTCAAGCAGGAAGCATCCAGAAGTCAATCAGATCCAGTATTCCATCCCCACTCCGAACAGGAAACGATCAAGGCACACTGAGGCTACACTGAGGACAGTGTCCAAGACAAGGCACATTACCGGATCCCTATCGAAGCAGGCATTAAGCACCAGCAGCCCGAAGGACTTTAACTGCTCTATTTGCATTATATCACTGTGCCTAAACATCTTCAAACCATCACCCATCCAAGTCCAAGTCTGATTACACGTTACGTCCAGGTCCCGCTGAGTGGAGCAAGTCGCGGGACACACCAAAGCAACCATCACAAACATCCTCAAAATAAATAAAAAGACTCAAGCATACCTGCCCAGCGAGTACACAGGGGTGTACGGCCCAGCAGCGGACACTGCACTTCCTCCTCACAAGACACAAACCGCTTTCTTCAGCCTCACCCAGTTTGACCAGTAGCCTATAGGCCTTTTCCTTAACATGTCTGCTGCACCACTGATGTGATTTGAAGCAAACTGCAACACAACGTAGGCCAGTGCTTGGCTGCGTATAGCTCGTGAGCAAAGTGCTTAGCCCCGAATTCATACAATCTGATTATTATTTTGGCTAGTTTTTCCACCAAATGTACTGTATTCCTATTCTAATGAAATATACTGCAATATGTCTTGTAATATATATTATAACACACTGTTGAACCAAACAAATGTGCCAATTTTGTAGTTGAATTACTTCATTCCCATTTTCCAATCAAGTAATTCAATCAAAATATCAGAATACTCATCTGTAAATGCTATTCTTTCAGAATGCCAGTACACATGCCACCTCAGGCTCGCTGTTCATTTAAAGAGTTTCATGACCACATATGTCTACTTTTTACACAGATATACATGGAGCTCTGCATGTGAACAACTAAGTGAAAATTAATAAACATGTAGCCCACAACTCCAACACAGTAAGGAACCAACTCCACAAGGGCACACTGGCTACTGGTTAACCCACTGCTACTTAACAGTTTAAGGTAGTAAAGGTTTGGACCCAAACATCACCAGGCTCAAATCAGTGCACAAAGTAGAGCTTAGCTTGACTTTAGCTTGCTAACTTTAGTATTTAGCACAGCGGTTTGGATGGACCTTAGAAGAGTTGCTGATAAGCAACACTGGTTCAAGGGTTAAACTAACTACAGGGTTGGGTTTCAAGGACACTGATCACATGTAAATTGTTACTCCTGGTTCTAGTGGCAGGAGCAAAACAATATTAAATATGGGGGAATATTAAAGAACAAAGCTTTAGGTTTTTATATCCAATACTTAGCCCTTATGTTGGCTCTGGGCCACATTCAACTGTTCTCACTTGCAAATAATGAAAAGAAAATCAATTCCATAACCCAGACTACATTTACATCTTCTTGGACTGAATGAAGGCAGAAACCAAAATAGCAGAGGGGGGGGGGCTTTATCTCATCCTTACATGCATCGATTCTATCAGCTTGTGGAGATAAGCTTTGTTTACGAAGTTCCGTATGAGCACTCCGTGCCAGAAACTGATAAACCAAACCAGGAAAATCAATGGGGATTCTCCATCCTCAAAAGAACCTGATCACACACAATTATGCCTGGATGCTGCTAGGACACCCCTGGCCCAAGTATCCAGGCAGTGCAAGATTTACTATGACAGCACGTGCCCTGATGGAGCTCAACACTGGTCCCTCTAGTGGGGGCAAGCAGTGAGAGAGCATTTTAGTGTTTGAACAAAAAGCACCAGTTATATAGAATAGAATGTGCTTCTGTGTTACCGCCTAACAAATAACAGTTTACTAAATGCTGTCTCCTGTTGTCCTAAAGCCCATTATGATCACTGGAACTACCCTGCTGAGGCCAGACTGTTTGTGTTGGGTCTGTCTGAGAGAACTCAAGAGAAAGATGAAGATATGACCCAACACATTCATGTAAACACACAAACAGAACACCAGCTCAGAGGAAGAGGAGGATATGGGCAGACCATGAATCACCAGGACACTCAGCCTGTAATGATGCACCTGTTTGAGCCAAGAATAAAGCTGTAATCACTGCACATATGCGCACACACACACACACACACACACATGCACACACGCGCGCACACACAGGCACGCACACACACATTCTCATGCACACGCACAAACCCATGCACACGCACAAACCCATGCACGCACACACACAGGCACGCACACACACAGGCACGCACACACACAGGCACGCACACACACAGGCACGCACACACACAGGCACGCACAAACCCATGCACACAAACCCATGCACACAAACCCATGCACACAAACCCATGCACACACACTCACATGCACACGCACAAACCCATGCACACACACTCACATGCACACACACTCACATGCACACGCACAAACCCATGCACACACAGGCACGCACACTCACATTCGCATGCACGCGCACTCACATTCGCATGCACGCACACTCACACGCACGCTCGCACGCACGCACACTCACACGCACAGACACGCGCACGCACAGACACGCGCACAAACCCATCCACACACAGCCCTGCACAGCGTCTTGGACCTCAATTACATGGCAGCACGTCATTCTCAAACCAACAAATAGGAAGCAAACCGCAAGCTTTGGTCACAAAGAAACATTTACGCAAGTTGGGTACTTTTCAAAAAACTGCAGGGGCACCAATAGTCTTGGACTGTGCACACCACGAAAATTTTGGCACCGACTCTCACGCACTATTTTGTGTGACTTCTTTCAATACTTGTGATGCCAATTAATTGTTTTTAGTAAATAACAAGCACCAAAAGAAGATGGGTAAAACTAAGTAACACATAATTGTCGTGAAAGAGAGTTAACTGTTGTCCAATTTTGCTGCCGTGTATCTCAACAGGACTGTGAGTCTTTTCGAAAGCTCTCGTAAATGTCTTGGGCCACTGCAGTTTCTTACAATAAGCAGAGATTGTATGCATGTAAACAGCCGTTTACCTTGCTGATTTCTAACCCGGGCTTCAAGGACCCCGAAGCTGTCCGTATATCTACTTGATTCTCAGTCACAGCACCCTTGAGGCAAGTCTGCAGAATGGTAATTAATCACCTGACTCTGAGGCATGATGGGAGCTGGGACAGAGCAACAGTGAACTAGCTGGGGGTCCTGGTGGAGCATGAAGGGGATCTCTGCTCCCCTACCTACAGCTTAAACACAAATCAAAATGTGTCTACACACAAAGCTGTCGTTTGCCCAGTGTCGCACTGCCGTATAAGAGGTGTAGCTGGCTGTTCAAGCCACTTTTGTTAAATAAATAATGACTATATAACCACTTCTTTTGTTTGAGTTCATTATTTGGAATGTCAGTATTATGAACTGGGGTAGAACTTAACATTTAATACAGTTATTTTAGTTAGTTTGTTTGGTTTTTTTTAAAGCAAAAATCTGACCATCACTCTAGGATTCACAAAGTCCATGAAACTCTTCCAAGGCTCTCCTTTATTAGTGTTCACCAAATTACAGCAGACTTGGATGGGTTTCTTACAGCATGTGAGTCCTTGGTTGAATCTAAAAGGCATGCGAAAGGCAATCAGAACATTCACTGGACTTCTCACCAACCGTGCCCACAAAAAGAGCACTTCATTTATTTATGTGAAACATGAACGTATTCTGTAAAGCCTTTGTTATAGGCTTCTTAACACAGAGACGGGTTTTGTCCGGGAGAGCTTTTCACTTGGCCTTGTGCAGTTAGTCTTTACCGCAATCACAAGAGGACTGAAGCTGAACCTGTCGGTTTTGCATAAACACGGAGGAGAACGTGAAGAGGTTCAAGCCCACAGACCTGCAAGTTCACTTGGGCTACTCTGCTAACCTAGTCTGTCCCAAAAGACCGAGTGCCGTCACGATAACACCACCATGATTTATAATACCTAGTATTATGAACATTCTGCTTACCTCAATTCAAAGCAAACATACTTTAGAGGGGTAGTAAAAAAACTGAATTTATGCTTTCATTTGATCGTTTTTGTGATGAACTGCACACAAAAAAGCCAAAAGGGCATCATTTTTACACATCTTCAAAGTGTTTTCAATAGTCTTACAAATTCTCTTTACTAGAACTTTTCACAGAAATGTAGCACAGTGCCTGGTGATCTTATGAAGGGCAGTAAGTATCAAGACTGCACCCACTTCTGTTTAGTGGTCAAGGTGCTTTGGTCATAAAAAATAAAACATTTTAAAAACATGCGGAGGCGCGCGCATTCGCACGCACACAGGAACACTAGTTGATCAATCTGCAATTTTGCAAGCTCAAATGTTGTTTAATTTACAGCAGGGGAAATATTTACTAGTAGGGATAACGTTTCACGGCTGTTCAAATATTTAGTGAGAATCTCAAGTATCCGTTTCGATAACACTCACACGTTCAGCCAAGCATTTATTTATTTAATCCAGTTAATCCTATGCAAAACATCTGACCGAAAATCATGCTTCAAACCTTGCAGTGTGATTCAATATCAAACTCATCCTTGACACACTACCATCATTCTTCCTGCAACAGTACAAAGGTACTTCACCGATATACGAAGTCATGTCCTGCATGCATGCCATATGAAATTGTCTTACGTAAAAACTTGTTCTGAATTCAGGAAGTAGCTATATCTTAGCTTCACATCTGCGACTCACTCAAGAAGCCTACGTGGTTTCCGCTACGGATCTGAGCGACGACCAGTTTATTTCCCAGTTTATATCACATCCATGTATAGAAAGAAAAAAGATACCTAACCAGCCAAGTGTTGAGAGAGAGTTATAATCGGTAACTACTGTTTCAAAAATAATACCGCTAAAATGTGACGTGTGGTATTTACACCATGTACCTCAAACACGTGAGACGTCACTGTCCATCGCAACCCGGTCCACACCGCAGCACATACGAAGAACAGTCCGATTTCAGTAGATGTGATGTAAGCGTTGTCCTGCAGGGTCCGTGTGGAGAGTTCGAGGCTACAGTCTTTGCAATCTCTCAAGGCACTGAGCATAACGGAAAATGCCCTGCTGATAAAGTCCGCGTATCCAGGCATGGGCTCCGCTGTCACATTACTGTCACCGTCCCCGTTATTTCTGTCCATTGTACCAAACACTTAACAAAATGCAACTAGCTAGCTAAAGAATAAAAGTGGCGTCTTTTTAAAAGTCAATTACTAATTTCTTCACGGCTGTTAGCTAACTTACTTAACCAGCTTTGCTATGACGCGCAAACTAACGTACCCACCATACTAGTCAAAGCTGAAAGCGGAAAGCTACGCTGCTTAACATACCACTTTGTTGATCAAGTTAATACATCGGTAAAACTTTCAATGAGTATATTACGGTTATAATTGCAAATTTATAAATAGACCCAAGACAGGTTGTAAACAGTTATCAATTGGAGGTAAAATTGCATGAACACTGACCTCAAACGTAGAATATGAATGTTAAAATGCCACTCTCGGCATCATTTAGGTAGCACAATAACGTCTTTGCTAGTTAGCTAGCCGTTTCAAAATAGCTTACCAAAAATAAGAGCTAGCTAGTCACACCGTTTGCTAGCTACCTGTCTGATTTAAACAAGCATCCCTTGGATGCATTTGGACAATTCTGCAATCCGGATGTTTTTATGACGAAAATACCTTTGCTGGCAGCGAAAAGATAAATCATTAAATAATTACAGCTAGGGTTACTAACATAAGACCTCTTTCCAAACAAAAGCTTGCTAGCTATATGGATATCTAGTTAGCATCGGAATATGGTTTAAATCTTCTGCGCTGTTTAAATATATCTAGCTAGATATCCCTATCTCACATGCGATTTCCGTGTACAGACGTTGCAGGTGTCGCTTTTTTTGTTATTCGTCTTCACGTCTTCGGAGACCAGTTTGTTAGAGTTGAGTATCTTTTTTTTATGATTCAAGAAAAACATGATCTGCGTCTATATGGGTGCGCTAGTGCTGCTGCCTGCCGCCCTCTGTCCACATTGTGGAAACAGGTCAAAATGAGAAAGTAAACTGGTTGCCCTAATGACTGGCACTGTAATCCACTTAGCCTAATAGAATTAGCTATAATAGTAAATGTAAACATCGATATATAAACATCGTATTTGGTATGGATGCAATATAATCTATTAAAAGCAACAAGGTTGCTGCTAACTAATATGAAGTTTGCAAATAATTAAACAACAAGGTCTGACGTAATCATAGCGCGCTCTGTTCTTCAGCGGTGGATTAAAGAAAAAATAAACACGATAGTAAAGCATGAGAAGCACCAACCACTTGAAAATTGGTCAACTCATTTTAAACGATTGAACAGTGAACGTTATGACCATTTCCATATATATGCTCATAATATGTAAATAAACAACGGATCTGGGGAAATTTAGTATAGATCGCGATAATCAGGAAAAAATGACAAATTTATTTTTGTTTAGTTACAAAGTTCGTTGGGGTGGATAGTTATATTGCATCGGTTTAAAAAGATATAAAATCGGAGGAACCTTACATTCGTGTCTATTTTAAGTCACCACGCGCGACCTCATAACGAATAAGCCTAGTGCTACTCACTGGGAAAGTTCGAGCAATACTCGCTCTGTCTTCTGGGCTGTTAAAAGTGAAACCGTTTTTGACTTTGCAGAGGTGCAATTATTGCATCAATAATTAAGTCACAACGGATGTATAAACACTAATGTTGATACGGAAGATTTAATATTCCTATTGCATCTGTTCTTAATCCTTGTAACACTCCTTAATGCGGCTCATAAAGGATTTACCCGCAATTATCTAATGAGTTGAATCACTTAGAAAAGTGACCCAAGAGAATGAGAACCCTCAACGTACAATAGCAGTGAAATTGGAGAGCTCGCAAAGACCACTATTAAATATGAAAAATCAACTGGTAACTGATCAATCAGAATCCGTTTTCAGAGGGAACGATATAGTTGCAGACTGTAAAATGGTTCGCACGTTTAAATCAGGTGACATCAGAGTAAACAAAGTGGCAAAAAAATATGTGGTAAACATAATTATTTTATTCTCAATTGCTTGGAAAACATGACTTCATGAAACGTGACTAATTTTTGCTGAATATTTTCCACCATGATGTCAATCCATTATCACATAAACTGGGAGTTAGGCTACAGAAAATCGCCACGTTTATATTCAAGTTTAAGAAACAGGCTACATGAAATCAGGCATACAAAAAAACACTTGGAGAGGGAGACAAAAGCGTTTTGCATAATGATGTCAATACTGATACTTAATCACGAACACTTTCCCTGTCATGTGCATTAAATTCGAAGCATATATCTGATTAAACCGACAGGGCAGGATGAGCGTCTTTGACAAGACACTACTAGACATTCGCTGTTTTACAACCAGAACCGTTTGCCGAACAACATGTTAAGGTAACGGTTTAATTTTATTCATCACACCTCATTTGTGTGAGCGCTGCATATACACATTGATTCCACAGAGTGGCGCTGTGCTCTATGATATAGGAGCACGCGCCTGTTGTCTTTTTGTTGTTACAGTACTCATAAGTGGGAAATATTTTTCATTATCTTAAAAAATAGAACATAAGTAATACAAGTAGGTCTTTGTCCTCTATTATCTAGATATTAGTCTAATATAAAAATTTGAATGTTTGCTAGAACAGGGCATCACGTAAATCGAGCGTATGAGACATCTTCATCATGAATAACTTTAATATGCACATGGATCTCGCCACTCAGTAAAACTAGCAAGTCTATGAAATATTTTAAACGAGTCTGCTTCCCCTCAACCGGATGTCTTCCAGAGTAGTCCTTTCATAGAACGGAAAAAACAAAGTTAGCGGTTGTCGCGAAAGCATCCGGCAATGGAGTCGATGGTTGCTTACCTATTCAAATGATGTCTAGATTTGGAGTGCCATCTCCGAGGCATTGCCATATTTATCTTTTTAACAAAGCTGCTGCTTTTTAAGTAGGCCTGCGCGTCTGCAAAAGGGGGAATTATGTCCTCCCACCACTCACACTCGTGTAATTCGGAGGTTTCATTAAATGAATTAGACTATGATCTTTTAAATTAGCCTGCCAGCTGTTGACATAATAGTCAGCTCTCTACAGAAAAAACAAGGTCTATGAGTTCCCTTCATTGTTCTCTGTAGGCGATTTCCTTTGGGAAATTTTCAGACTTCGATTTAACATCTCACTTAACGGGATAATTACTGGAAATCCAAACAGGGGCAGAAAAAAAACTGGTCTTGCGAAGCATTCTGGTTCTGTGATTGGTTAGTTGAAAGCTACATCGAAAGCATTATTGGTCAGATATTACATCAATCTCCTCGTCTCTAAGACTTTCAAGTTTGAAACTTTTCGAAAGGTGGAGTCATGTAACAAACTCTTGTAACCGATCTCGAGAGGGACCGAATACATCTTTAATTATTTACACCACTGATAGATAGGGCGCTAATACGCTTTACCAGTCTAGTCAGCGCATTTTTGTTATCTCTTAAAAAGTTTTACTTTTTCTCAATGGTTATAGCAGGTAGCCAGATATGGCTTCCACGAACCGTATATGTTAGATGGAGGTTTGACGAACGAAGTTTGCCTTGTGGATCACGGATTTGACGCCCCGTATCCGGTTTAAATCGGAGAGAGGTAAATGTGCTTTTTAAAAAATAGCCAATCGCATGCCATGGCATTGGACAACTACACAACTTTAGCATTATCCATAACATTCTTCAAATGACTGAATGGTACAATTATTGCGTACAAGTATCGTATCGTATATTAAACCTTTGGTTGCAGAGTGTGGTTAATAGATCTTAGAAAACCCCAAGCAGTTTAAAATGCGATCTCATTTAATCTGTTAATTTTTTTATTTGCGGGGTATTGAAAAACATTAAGTTGATTGTACCCCTCGGATTAGTCTGCTAGCTAATCAGGAAGCAATTCCCATTAGCGAAGATTACACTAATGTGCAAACCCCATCATAGTCTACCATTTTAATTTGCTATACCCTAGTATCTGTCAAAGTTAGGCTATGGCTTTAAAATTATCAGGTTTAAGGGTGCTATACGTATAATTAAACAGTACAATGGGACGCTGTTGTTAATTTAAAAAAAAGTTACCGTATTCTACAACGTTAATCTTTTGTGGGCTATACTAGCCTAAAACGTATACAAAAAGAACAATAGCTCCAACAACTATGGCAACGTAGTGTGTTGATGACAGACTGGGTAATTCATTTACAGGGTGTAGGGGATATGACCTGAATTACTTGACCGCAGTGTATGGCTGCTACAGCAGTATCCTAGGAAGCACCTGTGTGTAGACTACCTCTATTGCTGAGAAACGACATTCAACTGATTGAAACGTGTGGTTATATTTATTTATTTGTCTGTGTGGTTGGCATGACGACGATAAATGACTACCACCGTGTGTGTTGCCATTGCTGGATATCTGTTTTAAGATGTGTATTTGTATGTGATCTTTAGTAGTATGATGACAAAGGAGATAAAAAGAACTTTACAAGAGACTACTCTTGTACACTAGGGTTAGTGTGTTATACCGCACAGACGCTTTTGAGAGGAAGTTTTGCTTCATGTCATGAACCAAGTTCCATTGCAATGGCAGAGAACTAACTATACCAATACAGAACATACTGTTATGAAATATGAAAGTGTGTCACAGTAATGCTCACATGAGACTTTTGTGCCATTGTGCAGCATAGAGGAAAACAGCTGTGGCCTATCTAGTATTTAAACTGACAAAGCCTTGGAGCCCAAATTCCCCATGTTTTGCTTGCTGCATCAGTCCTACTTTGTTGGCCATGGCTTATCACTGCTTCTGGTCATCATCACCTTTAGCTAATGACTTTCCACCTTGAACCTTATATTTTTCAAATTGCTTTCTGCATTATTCATTTGTGGACCCTTTTGTGGCACATCTGAATAATTAATAGCACCGCAGGTTTGTGTAGATCTGTGGGGCCTACATTTAGGAGGAAAAGACTAATCTTTTTGTTAAAAGAGAGTGTGGCTCTGCTGGCTGTGATGGAGACAGGATGAGACACTTATGGCTGAGCACCTGCTTCCCTACCCCCGCAGACAAAGGCTCGACTTCAGAGTTCTTGTAGCAAAAACCCACCCGATGGTGGTGGAGAATTGACAACTAGCACATGAAAGTCTTGCTGCTGCAGGCAGTAGCTCCCTCCGTGTAGGTTGTAGGATCACACTTGAAAGTCTGAAGTCAAACATAGGAGATGCTTATAATTACTGCCTTCCTTCATTAGGTCTGCATTTCCTTTTGGTTCAGGTGGGGTGGGCAGGACATAAGGGGAAAGTGGGTGGAACGTTCAGGTGGATCCACTTAGTCACGCCCTTTCTCACCTGAGACAATCAAGGTAGGCAAACAGAGCTGTGTGTCATGGCTGGAAACTTGCAAGCCTGACCTGGTCTTCATGATCTTCATTCAGCCCCTCAGTCTAAACAGTGTCCTGTTGCTAAAGCATCTTATGATGGAGAATGCTGTTTTACACCTCCATGAAGGTGAGTTTTATTTCACACTTGATGTTCAGTAATGGAGACTTTAGCCCCCAGCCTTATTTATCTTAGGAGCCAATAATTATCCTGGTTTACTACTGTGCAATTCAGAGCTAGTGTTTTCTTTCTGTCTTATCAGTATTTGTTGAGTTATCCTGTACTTTTGTACAGTAAATAACACTGTTCTTCACTCCTCATTAATATCATGAGTTTTCATTCATGCTCATGTAAAACTTACCACTAATCATATGCTGGTTGTCGGTTGCTGTACAGTATTTCCCTGGACAAAGTACAAAAATCATTTTGCTCCACCACAGTTGGCAAGGCAATGTTTAGCTATTTCTTGGTTTGGATTTTAATCTTAAACAGATGCTTAAAATGCCCTGTAACTTCCTTCAGGATGCATTCAGTTTGGGTTATCTGAAACCCCGTTTTTCTTTTGGAAATTGCTTTTGATCTCTGGCTTTATTTAAACCTGTAGACATTGCAGGGAATCTCATTACTGATGGTGAGAGTCCTGGATCTGTTATTAACATGTCATTTTGGTGGCAGCGAAGTGGAATGCTAAGTCCAAAGTGCATCCCTAAAATGTCACTCTATTCTCTACTTCTTTCTTATTTCTGTAGAGGAGAATAAAACCATCAGTTCCTCTCACTTTCTCTTGCCTCAAAGGATTTACCTTTGATCTCGTGAGAGGTTAATTTGGTCCAGGTTAAGAATGGAGATTGCTATCCTCTAAAGTAACACACGGATGGATTCATCTCTATCTACCTCATGCTGTTATTGTCTCTAGATACATGACAATTTCCCCCCTGGGGGTTAAAATAAAAAAAGCTAGACTACATTTTAAAGTAATGCTTTCAAAGGAAATGCATATGGAAGATTACAAAACAATGAGGGAAAAGAGAGAGAGAGAGAGAGAGAGAGAGAGAGAGAGTGTGCTCTCATTCCTTAATCTCTGGTTTTACTTCAGCCCTCTTAGAGCTCTGATAGTGTTGGAAGTCATGAAGCTACCTGACTGTCATGCGCTGTGGTTGTGACAACACGCAGGAATTCACTCCCTGCTTAAACAGTAATATGTACATGGGATTGGGGAAAAGGGCTGTGAAAGATTCATTGGAGTATCTGTTTGCATGTGCACATTTTAAATGGGCAAATAAATTCTTAGATTCCAGGTTTAATGTCTAATGGCCTTTACCGTTCATGCAGTTTGTATTCAGGTGATGCACTTGTGTCTGAAATTAGCGTCGTTGGTCTTTCTCTGAAACGGTATAATGGAGTGGCACCGGTCTCTGCTGCTTCATTGTGCAAAGAATCAGGAGAGATCTGAGTGTAGGAGAACAGGAATTTGCACCCGTGTGCTTCATCTTGATTGGCATGATGTCACGGGTAGGAGCACAGCAATGCGAGTTCCGCTCTGCACTAAATTAAATGGCACTGGTGTCAGGGTTTCCCAGTCTTACAAGGAAGACTTTCTGGGGGGCTGATGTGCCTCTCCAACTCTTTCCCCCTCCCCTTATCTCTTCTTTTCACTCCCCCCAACCCCCCTCCCTTCTCTGAGAGTTCTGGAGGGCAAGAAAGCAGCTCTACTTTATAATGCACTGCGATCACTGGGGGTTTTATCATTGACTCCTCTGTGATGTCAGGCTCTGAAACCAGAACTCTAATGGATTGCCTTCATTGTGCAGGTGAGAAATTTCACACCTTTTTGTCACGCCTGTCTCATGCCCTCAAACCTGCAATATGACTCATGGAAAACAAGACCTCCACACCGTGAGCCCTGGGAATCTGTGCTTGGAGTTCCCTTCCAGGTGCTGATGTTCTGTTTTTAACAGTAATTGCCATATCCTCGGGCCTGTTTACGTTGGGAGAGATGCTTGCTAATGTTCATACAAGGGGCATTTGCTGTATGAAGTTGGCTGTGATATCATTGTTTGAGGAGGGGGAAAAAATGCAACGTTCCAGAGTTCCTTCCCTCCTTTATCAGGTTAACATTTTGTTAGTTTTTTTTGTTTGTTTGTTTAAAATTATTACGTCTCTCCTTCTGTATTTTGTTTGCAGACACTATGGACTCTTTCAGCACAAAAAGCCTAGCTCTGCAGGCGCAGAAGAAGCTCATGAGCAAGGTGGCGAGCAAGACGGTGGCAAACCTCTTCATCGATGACACGAGCAGCGAACTTCTGGACGAGCTGTACCGCGTGACCAAGGAGTACACGCGCAACCGCAAGGAGGCACATAAGATCATCAAGAACCTGGTCAAGATCGTGGTGAAGCTGGGCATCCTCTACCGCAATGGGCAGTTCAGTGATGAGGAGCTGGCGCTGGTGGAACGCTTCCGCAAAAAGGTGCACACACTCGCCATGACGACGGTCAGCTTCCACCAGATCGAGTTCACTTTTGACCGCCGGGTCATGAGTGGCCTGCTCAACGACTGCCGTGAGCTTCTGCACCAGGCCGTCAACCGCCACCTCACCGCCAAGTCGCACGGCCGAATCAACCACGTCTTCAACCACTTCTCCGACTGTGACTTCCTGGCTGCACTGTACGGTCCCTCTGAGGTCTACCGTGCCCACCTGCAGAAGATCTGTGATGGAGTGAACAAGATGTTGGATGAAGGCAGCCTTTGACCCTTGAGGTTTTTACCCTCGTGAGCTCTTACTTTGTATGTTTTGATGTGTTGTTTTGTTTTGTTAAGTTTTGTATGTGGACATTTTTACCTTTGTTATTTTTCTTTCTGCCAAACCCAGCCGACATTCCACCACAGGCAGTTGGGAGCCGTAATGCATCTTGTAGGCGTGCTTGACCCGAATATTGATCAGATTCCTACAGTGGTCATTCCATAACAGTTTTTTTGCCTTTCTTAAACCATTAAAGGAAGAACAGCATGACTCGTATTTTAAAAGCTAGCTTATGTATATGGATGGCTTCTTCAGGGATGCTGATTGGTTCAGCTGTTCAATGAAAGCCTGGAAGAACAGATGGACAGGCTTTCTTGCATTCCTCAGTGCTGTGTAGCTTGAAGAGAAGAATTCTGTAATCAAGGATTTCTGCACTATAAGAATTAAGTTTAATGAAGGAGACTTTTACAACTCATCTCTTATGAGAGAGAGGTTTACGGTATACCCTTTCATGTTTTAACTAGGAAAATGTCGTGCTGGCTTAGATATTGGATTGATTCCAAATTTGAACAACTTTTGATTCCATCATCAAAGCCTGAATGTACATCATCTCTCACTGCAAACATTTCAAACCTTTATGTTTTAATACCAAAAATCGGTCACATGAAGACGGAGGAGAATTGGTCATGGTTTTGTGTGTAACAAAGCAGTTAGTGGTCGTCTGAAAACCGTTCTGCAGTGACTAAGCTCCACCTCACACTTCAGAAAGACCAGGCTTTAGCTGCTTCCTTCAGCTAATGTGACAGATTTTATTTATGAGATTTAATTTTTTTTTGTTGGTTGTTTTTGGATGCAGTTCCTCAACCGGAATGAAGGCAAAGCAAGAACATAAGCATATTTCACTGTACTGTTATCCTATTATTGTCATTTAAATTCTTTTAAGTTTGTATCACTGAGCCTTTTTTAGTTTTTCATTTCTACTCCTGAGTGCTGTCCTAATTACTTTTTTCTTGAACATTTTACGAATGTATGTGAGAGTGGTCTCTGTTTCTTGCCCAATTCTGTCTTGAACACATGCTGTGATGGAAGCGACTCTGCCAAATGGAGAGAAGGCAGCTCTGGGTGTTCTGTTAAGAGCAGGGCTTGAAGCCACGTAGATGCCCAGTAGGAGACTCACTGATGGGTTCAATACCCTCCCTATCCTACTCACTGGGTGGATGGTGCATCTCGAACAGAAATTCTGTTTTTACAGATGTGTAATTTTTACAGACATGCATTTTTAAACATTTAAAAGAAAAGAAATGTTTATATTGCCAGGACAAGATTGCCATGAGTGAGGGTGCTGAACAGAGTACTCTGTTGAAAGCAGCAATTTCACCGGTTTCAAAACCGAGCTGCAACACAGGCAGGTAAGCCACACAGTGAGGGGTCCATGTGAAGCCTGTTGTGGTAATCACACTTGCTTTATCTAGGCAATATGAATGGGTTTTAAATGTTTTATAGTCATTATCTATAGTATATCTAAACAGACCAAGGTATAGATGTTAAAGCTCGGTATCCAAAGGCACACAAAATCATAGATTTTCAGCATGTATGCACTTAACGTGTGTGTGTGTGTGTGTGTGTGTGTGAGTGAGAGAGACAAACAAACAACAAAAAGCAGGTAAATGTTGCTGGCCTACCAATAACGGAAGGCTTACAGTCCTGAAGGTGAAGTGAAACCTGAGAGCTGAAGTGTTTTGGTAGAAGTGAAGGCCAAATTCAGTTTTAATCAACTTGGCTCTCCTCAGGGTCCCAGTGTACACCCAGGGACAGCATAAAAGGATCACAGAGCTGTGAATCCTGCTCTCTGTAAACATAACTACATGATCAGGGGCTTTTCTTCCAACTGTTTTTATTTGGACATGTGACTTCCAGTTATAAACATGAACAGTTTTCACTGTATGTATTTTTGTTCAGTGTGCTTTCACTTCTCTATAACTTGTATATAGGTTTATGTATAAAGAAAAGCTCATTTTTAAATAGCCCTGTCGTTTGTGTTTTCTTAAAGAGGCCACATGCAGGCTGTTGGAATAACGTGCATGTGTTGGGTCTAATCTGAGAACTGTGTTCCTGTAACGTTTAAGGCTTCACTCCCTTTACCAAAAACAAAGCAGCCCTTTTAAAACATTTCTTCACATGGGCAGAAGGGTCCAAATTAGAGTGGTTCGTGATTTACTTGTTTCTGTTTCCATGCTGGTCTGTGTTGCAGTGCAGCAAACTATAGTGCATGAGTCAGAGTTCCTTTTTTTATAACTGTACTTATTTATGTATTTTGAGAAGCTGCCGGATTAGGATCAGTTCCTGGAACACATGGGGAATTGAAAACCGGCTGGTCAAAGATCAGATGTGCAGGAATGTTTGTCTCTGCGTCTCGGCCCGTGTTGCATTTTAATCAAGCTTCCGTTTTTAAAGCAGCAAGAATCGCGGAAGGATTATGACATTTTAGAAAACGCAGACACGAAGTGGGTGGGCTGTGGTTCCTAAACGGACCACGGTCTGAGAAGCTGCAGCACGCCGCTGGTAGCACTGCGATGTCATGATGCCCGCAAGCGATCCCAGTGCCGTTTGGTATTCCTCTCTCGCACCTCTCGGTTCGTCTTCGTCTCGTTTTCTCCATCCTGTGTGCCGACGCCTGTCCCCTCCGGCGCCTGCTTCTCGAGATGTGACAGTTACCTGAGCCAGAGCTTCTTAGGACGAGCAAATTCTTTTCGTTTTCTTTCTCCTCCAGAGTGCCCTCTGAGAATAGAAAAGACTGGCATGTTTGTCGTGTTAAAAGCATTGATGCAGGAGCCAAATGCTCCGCCGTTGGAGGAAATGTGCAGAATATGTAAATATTCTACATGTAATTCTAAAAGTTCTTATCAAATGGTAGTCAGAATGAAAGTGAGGCTGACTGTTGGTAAATGAAGGATAACAAACAACTTAGGTTTGTTTTACTTTGATCCCTTTCCAAATGTGTGACACACATTAAATAAAAATTGGTTTCCCCAGAAAGGTACAGGTGAGGATGATCTCATGGATGGCATGATGCATGTGACCTCTACAGCCATCCCCTGCAAAATTCATGCGGATGTCTGCCATGTTACTACTCAACTGGTGTTTTAATGACCGGCTGCCAAGGTAGAGTTACCTTGGTGTCTTTAAGTGACAAACAGGATCAAACAGAATGACATGGCCTATCTTAACATGGGCTTATGCAATGTAGTTCATCATAACTTATGTTCTGCACCGGAGGGGGGAAAAAAAAAGATTGTCAGTCACCTCTATCTTTTTATACAGATCTGTGGGTTTAAAATAATCAGAGGACATGGAGGAGAGGACAGTTAGCACTGTTGTCTCTGCAGCCATGACCAGGTAACAGCACGTACTTGTCCAAAACTGAATTAGAAATGAACTGCAGTATGAGATTTTCTAGATATTTCTGGCTCTCTCAGCAAGCAAGTGATGGGACTTGTGTCCTCAGAAAACAGAGCAGCATTGCTGAAGTTGTACAGCAGGCCCTCTGACCACATGGCCCTGAGGGTTAGCACATCTGGGAAAGCACATGGTTTTTGAGGCTGTCCTGAAGGAGTGTATCAGTGTTTATAAAGACCACTATTGTTTTGGGGCTTTTTTTTTCTGCCCTTTTAAAATAATGGTAGTTTAGAAACTTCTAGGCTTGCAAGGACTGTTTGACTTCAGCATGAGAAGTGTAAGACATACATGTACAAGATGTATTTGGCTTTTCTCCATTTATTGTTGCTTAAGAGTAATAAATACTAAAATGTGAAATGTTCAGAGGCCTAAAGAAAATGATTAGTTCACAGATTAAAGAAATTAGAAATTGCTTCTGAGCAGAAGCTGAAAAGAACCAGGAGAGGGTCTCAGGAAAAAAAAATTCCAAAACCTGCCATTGTTGTGAAAAGCTCCTTTATGTGTAGCTTTTGGACTGCATAGCTATAATTCTAGTGACATAACTGTGCTGTTGCAACACAAAAATGCAATGAATTTTAAGGTGTGGATATAGTAAATGTAGAAAGATGCAGTGTGAAGTGATAGGATATTGAATTGTCACACCTTCCTTGTGCAGCAGCTGTATTATCTTACAGAGAGAGAGAATGAGAGTCCCCCTTCTCCCCAGATAACCCCCCCCCCCTTTAAATCCTAGCGTTAATTGTCCTGTACTAAGCTAGGGATGAGAGTAATCAGATCTGAGATGAGAGCGGTGGGTTTACACAGAAACACCGTCGACGCTGGATTAAAAAAAAAAAACTCTGCTCTGATTGAAGTCGACTAGTCCCTGCAAGAGAGGGAGGGAAGAGGAGAGAGAGAAAGGGGAGAGAGACGGAGAGAGAAAGGGGAACAGCCGTGAGAAGGAGTGGGAGGAAGAAAGCACCAGAAAAGGAGACAGTGCAGTGTGAGAGAGGGAGGAGGGGGGAGAGCGAGCGATGGAAAGGCAGGAAACGTGTAACAGCCACTGAAAACTGCGAGGCAGGAAGAGTGAAGGAAGGAGAGGAAATCGGAGGCCCTCAGTCAAACCCAGGGGTGATGGGAGCAGAGGAAACACACGCGTGCTCGTGCAGGGGGAGGAGGCAAGGCAGGCAAGGGTCCAGCGGGAGAAGAAAACAGGGATAACATCAGAAATAATCACTGACAGGAAACAGAGCGTTGGGAGGAGAGGGTAGTGGGGGATCCAAGCTGAGGAAGAAAAAAAATAAGTTTTGTGGTTCAGTGTGTGTATGTGGGGAGGGAGGGGGGGGGGCTTGTACAAGAAAAACATCTAGCAGGAACAGCGAGGATTGGACGCAGGTGGGAAGGGCGACTCCTTGCAGGAGTTTCGGTGTGGAGCTACGCAACTGCTTCCATCATGCTTTGTGATACCGGTAGGCTTAGGGAGTGCTGGCTCCCACAGCACACTGGCTCACGTCACTGCTGGCTCCAGCATGGTCTACAGATGCGAGATGGGACCCTGTGCAAAGCCTGGAAAAGGACCTCCCTTTGAGCGTTAGACCCGACAAGCACAACAGGATGAATTCCTACGGATTCAAACAGTCCCTCCGGAACGGATATAGTCGCCATTCCAGGTTGTCTCTTGCGACTTTGGAGTGCCCTGCGCAGCGTGTTACAGCTGGCCACAGCTTACAGACAAAGTCTAGCCGTCTGAGGTGGGGCAAGTGTCAGGGGCCGGGTCTACTACACAACAGCGCCTCTGTGAGGGAGCACTTGAGAGAATGCAGCTTTGTGGCCAACCTTCACCAGACCCACTCACCCCTCCCCTCAAAGAAATGTGCTCTGGAGGTGCAGACACAGTTCACAGGTCAAAGAAACTGTGGGGAGCCTGTTTGCGTGGCGGAGCTACAATCCTCCTCTGTTGTAAAGCCACTGGCGTCTGGATTGCACACGGACCCAAGCCGGCACACCTTTGACAATCTCAATAGTCTAAAAAACAGCTCTCGCAGCAGTCTGCTACCTGATAGTGTGGACATCACCGAACAGAATTTCCCTAAGTCAATGGGACATGTTGCAGAAACCGTCGATGGGCCCAGGGCTATGCATGATGTTATTTCCTCTGTGGAAGTCCTTCACAACACCGCCGTCAATTGCCAAAAGAGCTGTTCGGGTTCGGACTCTACCGGAGGGGATTCGCAAAATGTGCCTGGCGACGGAGGTCAGGGTCTGAGTGGAGAAACGTGCGCTTTCGCCGCGAAGAAGCTGAACTGTGTTCTCCAGGACCAGATCCGCAGGGTGGTCATGAATCTTGAGGAAGTCCTTCGCGGCCTGAAGGAAGTTGAACTGGAAATGAAGGAGGTAAACTGTTTAATCTTCAACTTTAAATCTGTGTAGCAGTGTATGGGATGCTCATGACTTTCTGATAATATCTAGAACAAAGAAGTATATCTTCTGTAGTTGATATTGTGAGAGTTGTCAACCTGTTTATGTAAACTTGAATCTCTCCTATCTTAGTCTACAGGACTAAGTCAACTATTGATCTGTGTACAAGAAAATATCTAAACAAAACACCAATAAAAACAAGACAAAAAAATTCCCCAACAACTCTGAGGTAACATTTACACATTTAGGTTGTATAGTCACAGGAAACTAGAGCATCAGATTCAAAGAAAAGGAATGTTCATCTGCTCTATTTTGTCCCAGACAAATGCAGGAATACTCTGCTGCATCTTGTTTCGAGTCTCCTCAGCTGGAGTGTTCAGAGCCGGGGCAGCTGGAAGCCAGGGCGGCTGCCTATTTTTAGTTCTGCGCTGCTGTGTCCTAATCTCATTTACACAAAAGCATCCCTTCTGTGTCCTTGTGCGTTACCGTCCTAGTGTGTTACCTGCATCCGTGTGATGCTGACTGTTTTGGTACTGTGGATCTGGGTGTTGGTTCAGAGCTATTATGATCACAGATGAGTACAATTTCACCTTCTTTTTTTAAAATGGGGATGCCAATTGTATATCTCTGACTCAGGTGGTTGCACAGATTGACAAACTGACTTCCAGCATCGAACTAGGAGATGAGGACAACGGGGATGCTTCTGGAGGTTGCGGCTTCGGTTGGAGAGCATCTGCTTCGGAGAAACACACAGACACCGAGATGCACCAGGTCCGAGATATTGCTGTGCACCTGAATGGCCCATGCCGTAACCTGGCAACGGTGCCAAGGAACATGCAAAAGCTCCAGACGTCCAGCGAGACCCAGCCTGAGTGCAAACGTGCTCCTCGTGGGCCCCCACCAGCGTACCCATCCAGACATTCTGGCTTGAACGGTTTTGTACCCAAATCCGAGCATGGTACAACCACGGACCAGAGCAACGGTCCTGGACCGAGGGTCTCTGCAGGACCTCAGAGCAGGAAACCTCCTCCTTACCCCTCCTTACCGAACAGAGCTAGGAGACCAAAAAAAGGGAAGGAGCTGGAACTGAAACCTCTCCCTCCCTCAGGCAGGCGAAGATTGCTCTCCACCACTGTATGAGCAGGCAGCAGCCTCAGGGCAGCTAGGAGGAGATTACTCACCTGCTTTGGAAAAAGCCGGTATCCAAGGTGACGTGCGCTGTTAAGTAAGTACAGCCTAAAAGTCCTGGCATGGAGTCAACTGACTCAGAGGCTCACAATTCAAAGGCTACTTGCTCCCAGTGTGGTGCATGTGATAAATATGGACCCTGGTGTGTTGAAGACCACGTTTGGCGGTGCTGTTTTAGCCTACGGGCTGTGGAACAGTGCTGGAGATAAATGTCAGGTGTACCACTGTAGACAGAACACCAATAGAAATTAGTCCTAGCCTTAAGAGACAGCAGGAACAAATCACTGCTTCACTTCTTACCTGTTAAGAGTTTTATTTGTCTTATCCCCAGTGTGCTCAGCTCACAGTAAGCTATTTATTAATAATGATCAATCGTTTGATTCCTTAGTCTGTTTTAAAAAGCTTAGGTTTTAGTAAGAAATCAACATTGTGCATGTCATAATACAACATGAGTATTGAGTACATTGCCCTCTTGTGGGGTGTAGTGCTCAATATTTACTGCAGTATTTAATTTTAATGGGGGTGAAATATGATCATGCAACAGGTATTTTTATGAATAGCTGACTGCTGTGAAGTTCCTAACAGGTATCAAGTGTTCATTCCAAACCAGTGTGTCACCACAACTCAGGGATCTTCTCTCACAAGTGGATTCCAGCTGGCAATTTTAGGTTCACCAACTACTTCAGTTAATCAATTAATGTACACACCTGGGGAAACTCCCAGATGGTAAATAAAACAAAGTGAGGCAGTCTTATAAGGACAATTATTTGCAGTTTCTTTGCTGAAGCAAAATGAAAACGGGCCAAACTGAACTGAGTAATGACAACATAGCATTTCCATAAAAACTTTCCACAGTCAATACGATGAGATTTTAAGAGACAGTCTCGTAGAAGGCGCCGGTTTGGCTAATGCTGACAGGAATAGCTTCCATCTAGCATGATTGTAGAACACCCATAGCCTTCTGCTAAATATAAAGAAAGAAAATAAGTAATTCTCACTGGTAAGAGATTCATTAATTTATTATAATTCTGGTACACCACTCATTAGGTCCATACTTTGAAAAGGAAGAGGAACAAAGAAATATCTATCCATGTCAAAGTCTGGTAGAAAAGTTAAACCTCCTGTTCTTTTTTTATTTATACCCTACAGACAGACTGAGGACGTCGACACATTTTTTAATGAGGAAGAATGTGACTACTGCAACAAAAGGACATCTTTAATCTCCTCTTTTGGCTTGCTTCCCATTGCTCAGTTGTCGTGGTCCACCACAGTTCAAGCGATAGATGCTTCCAGAACTTTCCAGAGCTTCATCTATGTGTTTTTTTTTCTCCCTGTAAGTTAGGGTGGGCATCATAGAACTCGGGCAATTAGAGCTCATCATGCCGTGTCCGACCAATGATGGTGAGCTTTGAGAGTTCAGCACGGAATTTTCCATCTTTTTGCATCACTGAAAGACAGAGGAGAGAGAAACCATTCAAATTGTAATGTGGAAAAAAAACAAAAAAAAAACCCAAACACACACAAGCAGGTGACGTAACAAATGTACAGCTCTTGTTTCAAAAACCATCAGCCTGAGGACTATCACATTGTGTCTTCAAAAAGAATCAGTCATACTATGAGCCTGACATCACAGGAGGGGGACACATAGATGCCTGCACTGGGAGTTGTACGATACCTGGCAGGGTAGCCAAGCCTGCTCACCTGTGTGGTCACCTACTGAGTACTCCTCCTCCCTCAGAGCCACATCCTTCTGACCACCCACAGCTGCCTGGGACTGAGAGAGCGAGTTAGTGAGAGAGAGCGAGATACATGGATAGATAAACAAAGCCTTCAGTTTACTTTGTGACTGACAAATTCCACGTAATACTTAGAAAGGATGTACACAATGAGCACAAGTTGTCACTTTAGGAACAATATTTAAGAAACTGATTCCTTTCTATGTTATACTTTATAAGATAGGACTGTGCTGTCAGTTTATTCATTTATTTCTGCAAATCTTTTACATTTTTTTAAGTAAAAGTTGTCTATTTTTCATTATTTTCTTTTTTACATATTTCATTTGTTGCAGTGCTTTGGAAAAAAAAGTCATGCCAAAAAAATCATAAATAAAAAAACCCAAAAGAACAAAAACAAAATGAAAATGACGAGACCGAGATGACTGACATTAGACACCAACCGAGAACTGGAGTAAAAAGGGAGAAAAAAACGAAAGACCTTTTGAAAACTCAAGAAAGTGAATCATGTCTGTAGACTTCTTATATTTCAGATATATTCTTTTTGAAGTCTCCCCCACCTCCATTTTTTTAACATTGCCAGTTGCCTGCCATGATTTGATTTCATTTCAAGAACGAAGCTGTTTTTGATGAGGCCACGCCATGCAATACCTCCCGAAAAAAGTCAGGGCTGACTAGGTTTAGGTCTCAAACCAAGGCTTGATCTATAACTGCAATCAAACATGCTTTGCTACAGGGGCTAAAGATTAACATCTGCTCCTTTCATAACTTACGATGTATTCCGCTTATGATGTATTACATTGAATTTCACCATTAATGATAGAAGAAAAAAATTAGACAGAAATACGTAAACAACGAGACAGCTGCCAAACCCATGACGTGATGCACTGCCTGTAACGGGATGAGTGGTTCTAGAAAACTTTGTGATGATGCTGTGCGAGATGACGCTGGGAAAAGTAGCCCAAGTGAAGCACACAGATCGAGTGGTACTCACATATGCACTGGCGTACTCGATCTTAGCTCCTTTAATCTCAGCTTTGAACTCTGTGAAAAACAAGTATGATTTCCCTTGGGGCCTTTCATTAAAAAAAAGAGAGAGAGATTAGAAGGAAAAAAAAATCAATAGGATTTCCTTCATCTTATGATACAAGACAATGTATGAAAACAAAGTTACAACTGAGATCGGTATGCATTTACTACATCATGCTATTACAAAGATGAACAGCACAGCAGCTGGTTCAAACTAATAATCTTGCCTACATTGAATCCGAGAATTGCCATATGATTGAGTTATTCAAATTAAATGTTAATTATATGCAAATAACCTCATACTAATTGGCATCTATTAGGTACTCTTCAACCATGCTAGCATGTGTGACTGAGCTGTTTCTTTAATAATAGGAAACCAAACACAATCGGGATCTGGACTTAAGGGTAAGAGGACTTAAAGTAAACTACACCTTGATCTTATCCACATAATTCTGAGCAGCCAGTAGTGCGGGACCACTTCATTCAGTACAGTGGCAGCGTTGAAACCCCTGCTGTGGGCCTGAAACAACACCTACCTCCATACTGAGCAAGAGAAGAGCTTGTCGTCCTCACTCAGACCCACACTCATCTGCCATTGCTGCAGGAAAATGCGCACAGAGGTCGGAAACAGATCTGGATTAATGCATTTCTCCAAAAAGTCTAAGACAACATAGCCAATGTGCATCACAATCAATAGTGAATCGGATTATTAACCTTTAATTCTCTATAAGAAGCGGTAAATGCGTTTGGAGTCAAAATATTTTTCAGTAAGCATAACATTAATTGTGCTAAATCAGATTTGATATTTGATATTTTGATACAGTGTGGAGTTATACTAGAAGTTGTATGCACTGCAGTATAGATTTAAAAATAGAATGTTATTTTGCTGTGCTGTCACAATGGAACAAATGCTTGTGTTGCATTTATATTTGGGAAAAAAACAATTAATAACATGCTAACCATGCATCATTTTGAATCCAATGCGAGAAGCACATGTGCTTTGATCATTTATAAACCTACTATAGTCCATAGTTTAACCAACTGCCCAAAGTTCTGTTCATTTACAAGCAACAAGAAACAAACACAAAACTAATATAACAAAATCTCCAGACAATTCATTAAAATCATAAACTTTCTAGAGCATGTGGCATTATAAAACTTCCACTTTCACTGTTAATAAAACAAGTTCTTTAAATTCCACTGCATTTCAACACCTCAGGCCTGCATTTACAGCCCTGGTCATGGAGTACAGCCGATTTGTACATTTTAGTGCTTTCTCAGTTTTCCTATACCCAGATCTGCTCATACAGCTATTAACCCCAGAAGATCCATCAACTCCTTGTCTGATTGTCCAGAGAATATCAAATACTCGATGTCAATTTGTGTAGCTAAATAAAGACAAATGCTTTCCTTGTTCTTGGGAATGATGATCTAGTAAATTTGCACTTGTGCTCAGTGCCAACCTATGAAGGCTAAACTGCTTTCTGAACCAGGCAGTTCCTTTTAACAGTACATTCAAGTAATGTGTAAATAGTTTGTAAAAATAATCTGCTAATGAATTATTATATATAAAGCAAGCAATAAATAAATGTGTTTGCTTATTTTATGTTCTATTTTTATCCTAGTTTATTCCATTTGTTTTGGTCCTGTTCTGTAAAGCACAGTAAACCTTTTCTTAAAAAGTCATATCAAACTCTTCTTATTGGCAGTTAATCAAAAACATTGTGATAAAATGTTTACTAGGGAAAGGGACAATAATAAAATATACAGTACCCATAAAGACCTGGACCATGAAAACCCAGAAATTGCCACATGCATGTCTACATATATGCTATTATAATGGCACTGTCTCACCTCGTTGGTGCCTCCTTGAGATGCATAGCTGAAAGAGCATTCATACT
This sequence comes from Sternarchorhynchus goeldii, assembly GCA_028565775.1. NCBI lineage: Eukaryota > Metazoa > Chordata > Actinopteri > Gymnotiformes > Apteronotidae > Sternarchorhynchus > Sternarchorhynchus goeldii. The sequence continues at coordinate 4,944,651 of JAOXYF010000025.1, read as the reverse complement.
CTTTCTGGAAAATAAAATCTGCCATTAGTTTTTTGTGAGTTTTTGTGCATATTATGATCGTTAACGGCGTTGACAGCAACGCTACAGACGCTGTGTTAAAAAAAAAATCATAAACCGGACTCCCCACTTACCAACAGGTAACACTAGGTGGTGTCTCCACAATAATTCATTTCACACTCATCAATGAACTGTTTCCAGGCGGAGCGAATTATTCACGCTCCGCCTCCTCACCAATGAAAAGTTGACTTGTGGACATCGACGTATTGCGGATTTACAAAGACAAACATTTCACCAGAATTTCTTCGTAACAATTTAATAACAGAATTTGTTTTACTGGATCTCATTTTAGCATAATGATACTCTTTCGTTTCTTCTTCCGCAGGCTTGTGGTCAGTCAGCTATTTTAAGAGACAACTTAGGAATTCGTTCAAATAGTTGGCGTTTAACAATTTAAATACTGCAGAAAACGTATTATACTGTGTCTAGGAATTAAAGAAGTAAAACACAGTCAATAAATTAAGTTAATTAAAACGACAGCTATTTTTTCGTCGTGACCTGTGAGCTATCTTGTAACCAAGTATATAGATAATTAGCTACATTTCTATCATTTTGATACATAAGCGAAATATTACGCTCACAAAGTACCATGCATCGGAATGCATATACCTCAACAAAACTGCTCCAGTAATTTCTTAACATCAAGCTAGCTAAGTGCTGAGAGCTAACGATACTTACAATTTTTTCAGAGAATGAGTGCACTACACCTCCCGGTTTTACGTTGAATTCCACTGTTTTAGTTCTCTCATCAGAGGCACTAGCAAACTTCAGCACGTATATTAAAATGACCAGTTTGCTCCAAACCAGAAAGGCTGAGTTGCAGGGATTCGTGCTACGACCTAAAGCCATGGCGTTATACAGAAATTAAATTTCAGCAAACTAGCCTAGCTTCTGAATAAGACATACCCAATTCTTTTCCTGCTTCTTTCACGTTAGGTAAATGCTCTATTTTTCTCCAGTGGAGCTGTCGCCATCTTCTGGGCTGGAGTACATACAACACCAAATAACGCAGTTGGGGTCAGGACTGGAGCAACTCGCAGTTAATTTTTGAGTCTCTCATTTCTCAATAACTGAGATTTTGGGGAAAGAAAAAAGTAATAAATAAACGAAATGTTCAATATGTGTTCAGACTTTCAGTTTGTATTATGGTCTTTTCTGATTCTACTTGTGAGAAAAGACCTGGGTTATGGGAAACATTTACAAGAGGAAAAAGCATTAAACCATTATAGAAGGTCGTGAAATTACCATAGTAAGATAGCAATACAGTATAATTAAATCTGTAAAAGCCTTTTGGTAACATGTTTAGAAAAAGAATACATTTTCTGAAAATATCTAAATGTAAAAGTTTTTTGCAAAAGTGTCATGGCATATGTCTTAACTACAAAAACAGGCTATTTCAAACTGCAAAGCAAACAGTACTGAGCAGACAGCCTGCAGTCAGCAGCAACTAAAGAAACTTTAGCATGATAGATGTCCATAAAACCCTTATGGTAGAAGACAGCAGAAGCCAGCTTCTCTTGCCTGAATAAGTGTTACCAGGGCCTCACTCTGAAGCCAGGTCTAGGGGAGGGGCTCCTCGGTGAGCACCTGACAGCCAGGTTTCCACCCATGGGGCCTGGCTGAGCTCAGCCTGAATGAGGTACATGGGTCCACACATACATGGACACACCACCCATGGGAGAGTCAGTTATGGGGGTCCGGTGCAGTGTGGATTCGGTGGCCTTGGCATTCAGATCCTCGGCTACTGAAAATGGCTCTAGAAACATGGAACGTGATCTCTCTGGTATGACCAGAGCCTGAACTTGTGTGTGAAGTTGAGAGATACCAACTAGATATAGTTGGCGTCACCTCAACACATGGCATGGGCTCTGGAACAGACTCCCTTGAGAGAGGCTGGACTTTATTCCATTCTGGAGTTGTCCATGGGTAGAGGCATCGGGCAGGAGTTGGCTTACTCATAGCTACCTGGCTTGCCACCTGTATGATGGAGTGTTCTCCAGTAGATGAGAGGGCACCATGGGAATGGGCTCTGACTGTTGTTTGTGCCTATGCAGAGAGAGGGTGATGAGTTTAGCAATCTGAGAGATGCTCAGAGTGAGCCACTGCTCCTCCGCATTGAGAGGAGCCAGCTGAGGTGGTTCGGGCATCTGGTCTGGTTGCTCCCTAGGGAGGTGTTCCAGGCAAAAGACCCTGGGGAAGAACCAGGACGCGTTGGAGGGAATTACATCTCTCAACTGTCCTGGGAATACCTCATTTCCCCCCGCAGTGATGTTACAGCTGGGAACACAGTTGTATGGATCAAGGTGTGTGAAAGACCCAAACATTCCAGTAACATCACTAACATTACTAAGTCCAGGTCTGTGCAGGCACAATTATATAATAACAATATTAAAAAAAAATAATAAATAATGACAATAAATTTATTTACATAGAACCTTTAATCTTGAGTCTAAAATATAAAACAAAATAGAGGATAAAGTTAAAATTATCAATACATTAATTAAATAAAATGACTACAAATGAAATACAAATTGAATACATGTTTGCACAAAGCAGAATGAAATTAGATGGATCATTAAATCTAAAACCTAACAATTGAATAAATGACCCAAGATCAAGCATATTAACATGATATAACACATAGTGCATATTAGGTATGACACAGACAAATCTTTGTGGTAGCTCACTGTCCCTAAAGTAAACAGGCAACTGAGATTACAAATGCAATGATTTAATCCACCCACCAGAGAGAGACATTTTACAAGACAGAGGTGGTAAAGAATTATTTCTAGATTGCTGCCCTCACATTTAATATGCCAGTAAATATGTATTCACACATTTTTATAATAACAAATAATTTTTAACTTAGCAGTGGAAAGCTGTTTTTTTGTGTGTGTTCTCTAAAGTAGCCTACAGCAGACTGGTGCTGTGAAGTGACACTTTTCACATTTGCTTAATTATCTAACAAACCCTATTTAATTGGCAGCCTAACTTTCCAGTTTTCACTGATTTTGCACAAATGGTGAGCCATTCCAAAGTGACTGAAACCCTCCGGCAGCAGGTTGTCTAGATGAAGGCCAAAGGTGTGACCCTATCACCCATAGCAAGAGAAGTTGGTTGTTCCAAGTCTGTGATTTCTAGAATATTGCTTCTTTACAACATCACAAACTCATTCAAGTCCCCCAAAAGGCTGGTCACCCATGAAAGATAAATGCAAGAGAGGACAAGATAATGCAGAGAATCTCCCTGGTTAATTGGTTCAACACTGCAGCTGGAATTGCTCACCAGTTCAGCACTGAACAGGGTAAGGATCTGTCTCGTCATACAGTATCTCAATGTTTAAGAGCACTTGGACTGAAAGCCCACTCTGCAGAGACCAAACCTCTCATTAGCAGAAAGAATCAAAAAGCTAGACTTACTTTTGCCAAGAAGCATGTTGTGTGGACAGAGAAGTGGTCCAGAGTTCGTTTTAGTGATGAAAGCAAATTTATTTCATCACTAAAATTTACAGTGATGGGAAACACTGTGGACAAACTGGGGAAAGACTAAACCCAAAGTGTGTAAAGAAGTCAGTGGAAGGTGGAGGAGGAAGTGTCATCTGAGATGTCCTCCTCCATGAGAGTTGGACCTCTCATACAGCTACATGGAAAAGTGAATGCAAGTGTGTATCAGAACCTTTTTCAACAACGCGTGGTTCCTTCCTTGCGTTCATCACTCAATCAGCCAGCAATTTTCATGCAGGACAATGCCCCCTGTCACACAGCAA
>JAOXYF010000025.1:4927552-4940728 GCA_028565775.1 Sternarchorhynchus goeldii | reverse complement strand
AAATGGCCAGCCCAGAGTCCTGATCTAAACCCAATAGAAAACCTCTGGAAAATCCTTGGTGACAAAGTTATGGCCAACAAACCCACAACAGCCATAGAACTGTGGAAGAGACTGGAAGAAGAGTGGACTAAAATCACACAAGCGGTATGAGACTACTGATGTCCTGTGGCCGCAGATGTGCAAAGCAAAGGCCTGTACGCTTCCTACTGATTACTGACTGGTGTAACCTTCAGAAAAGGTTCTCTTCTCTGTGCTACAGTCATTGCTGTTCTCTAATTATGATCATCACGTTTTTTGTAGAATAAAGGTTTCATGTTGATATACTTTGCTTATTTTGTAAAACACTGTTCTAGTGGCATGGTGTACCCCTTACAAAATATCCTTCAAATGTTGATCACATTATTTCTGAATGATCAATGTAGATCACATTATTTCTGAAAATCAAGTGTTCATTGTTCTCTAATTTTGATCTCCAGTGTATGTGCTCTAAAATATCCTTCATTATATGACAATTTAAACACTACTGTACATTATAAACACAATTTTTGCCTTTATTTTAGAGACCACACACCTATGCCTAAATAAAAGTTAAAATAGCATTTATAAATAGCAATCATTAAAATAGCATTAGGCCTACAGCATTTTTTCAGAAAGAGCATCAGATCAGGTCTTTTGTTTTAGGAATGACGAGAGATAGATTGGTGACCTGCATACGTGAGAACCTGCGAGAGAAGCACCACAGAACAATAAGTGATGGTAAAAGCAAGAACGGTAGCTTTGAAAACAGTAAAGCTTAGCTGTCTGACCTTTGCGCCTTCTAACCCTGATTATGTACAGCTGATGAACTGCTGCCATCCTTCAGAGCAAACATGAGCTACTGGAGTGCATATGTTAACGGTTTTAATACCACGAGTCCTCTCACAAAAATGACATTTTTTGTTGTTGATGATACATCTAAGAGTCTACGTCTTTAATTCAACTAAAAAAAACCCTGCAATTCAGCCTTTACCGGAGTATTTTTGGTCATATTTGTATTTTTTAGTAAGGGAACATCATACCCCTGCCACCTCCATCTATTAAAATAAGTTTATACTTATTACAATACATAAAAATTGACCACAATTCTTTATTACCAAAAAATACATTTTTACTTTATTGAGCTTCTCATATTTCTTTACATCATTAAAAAATTACAAATATATATACATAACCTATGTAATCATGAAACATGAGCACAAACATTTTTAAATGTGCAATTCTGTATGACACAAACATATGTGCAAATAACTATCAGTGGGCATGGGCTATATACTTCTATCATGACATTTAAAAGCCAAATCAGACTTAGCAATTATTAATTATTAACACTTCACAGTATTAATAAACAGGATAACATAAACAGCATTATTATTGTTTCCATTAGTACAGCACATAATTCATTAAAACCTGTACCCTTGCCATCCCCAATGTTATGTTTAGTCAGCAGAGCTGATTTAATTAAAACTCGCTCAGCAAAGTTCTCTGAGGAGCCAAAAATTCGTCAGTCAGGTACTGATATTTTAGTAATAATCAAAACAGATTTAAAAAGGTTTGGATCAGTATGCAGCACTGAATGAGTGCGACGGCTGGGTGAAGGGAGCAGAGGCAGGCGCTACGGGGAACATGCTTAAGGGTTTTATTAAGCAAGGTTGCCAGTGGCGCATACAATACAAAAATAAAAAAACACTCAAATACGTAATAAAGCAGACGAATCCGGTAACACCTTTCACTGCACAAAAACAGAACACAGCGTAACACATGCCGCAACTGTGAAGCAGTTCACAAGTTTGGCCAATGTACAGCAATGTGTGTCTGTGTTGTGCGTCCTTTTAAATAGCCCATTTGTAATGAGCGACAGGTGCGCTCAGTACACGGGTGATTGGGAACAAGGTAACGAGGAATTAGTGGGCGTGGCCTGAGAGCTGGGTGTCCGGCGAGACGTGACAATGAGAAACTGTAATTCTTTCTTTTCGTTAAAAGATTCTCTTCTTTAGTCATTGTCTAATGTGACAGTGACTCAGCAATCATTTTCTTGCAGACCAGAACTTTATGATGGGTCTTATTTAACAGAAGTGTTGATGGAGGGTCTGTGAAGAGGAACAACTTCTCCCTGATTCTGTGTATCTGTGAAATGTAAACAAGAAACATATTCTGAAAACTTTGTGAGATGCAGAAAAACTAAACTGAGCAATCATCATCTGGTCACTTAAAAAAGACCTCGGCTACTGAAACCGGCTCTCGGAACATGAAACATGACCCCTCAGGTAGGGAAGGAGCCTGACCTGTTTGGAGTTGAGAGGTACCAACTAGATATAGTTGGGCCCACCTCAACACATGGCTTGGGCCCTGGAACAGACTCCCTCGAGAGGGGCTGGACTTTATTCCATTCTTGAGTTGCTGGGAGACTTCAATACTCATGTGGGAAATGACAGAGATACCTGGAAGGGCATGACTGGGAGGAATGGCCCCTCTGATCTGAACCCCAGCGGTGTTTTGTTATTGGATTTCTGTGCTCATCAAAGCTCATCATGTCTGAACACAAAGGTGTCCATAAGTGCACATGTCACCAGGACACCTTAGGCCGTAGTTCAACAATCAACCTTATAGCCGTGTCTTTGAATTTTTGGCTGCTTGTTTTGGACATTTGGGTGAAGAGAGGAGCGGAGCTGTCTTCTGATCATTTCCTAGTGGTGATTTGGATCAGATGGTGGGTGAGAATGCCAGACAGACCTGGCAGACCTAAATGTGTCATGAGAGTTTGTTGGAAATGTCTGGCAAAAGAACCTGTCAGAGAAATCTTCAACTCCAACATTCTACAAAGCTTCAACCGCATCCTAAGAGAGGCCAGAGACATCGAGTCCGAGTGGACCTTGCTCTATGCCTCCATTGTAGATGCAGCTGATTGAAGTTTTAGGTGGTCAGTGCTGTTCATGGTGGCAATCCCCGAACCCGATAATGGACACCTCAGGTAAAGGAGAACGTCAACCTGAAGAAAGAGTCCAATAAGGCCTGGCTGGCTTGTGAGACTCCAGAAGCAGCTGAAAGGTACTAAAGAGCTAAGTAGATGGCAGCTTCAACTGTTCAACGCAAGTGTGGGAGGAGTTTGGTGAGGCCATGGAGAATGACTGATGTCTACAAGGTTCTGGCAAATCATTAGGCGACTCAGGAGAGGGAAGCAGTTCCCAACCAACACTGTATACAGTGAGGATGGGGGTCTGCTGACTTTGACTCTGCTGATGCTGTTGGATGGTAGAAAGAATACTTTGAAGACCTTCTCAAACCCACCAGAATCCCTTCCTCAGAGGAGGTAGAGCTTGGAGACCCAAGTGAGGGTTTGCCCATCACACAGGCCAAAGAAGCCAGTGTTGGAATATGTATTAGTAACAGTGCTTAGCTTTAACACTGTTTAGCTTTAACATATACTCATATATTACTTAGAATGCTCTGCAAGTGTTAACGCTCATATTAAGGGAACATTTACTCATTTAGTTGTAGCTGTGAGAGAAAGACGAGAAGACTCCCTGACACTGATAAGCGCAGAGACAGCAAATATGTGCCAAAAACAGGAAAATGTCCTTGAGCAGTAAGAAAAAGTACAGCTTAGAATAGGGAAGTTTTTTTTTGAATACATGAGTGTGTACATGAGATACATGAGACCAGAGGGTGTGTTTCAACTACTGGGGAATCACACTCCTCAGGTTCCCCAGCAAGGTCTATGTAGGGGTACTGGAGAAGAGAGTCTGGCTAGTAGTCAAATCTCAGTTACAAGAGGAACAATGTGTGTTTCACCCTGGTTGTGGAACACTGCACCAGCTCTTTACCAGCTCTTTAAATCTGACTGTCCTCAGGAATGCCAGTGCTCATCACATCAGACCACTCCACTAGCTTAAATTCTTATCTGCAAATGTTAAACATGTCTTCTACCATAAGGCCAGTTGAAGTTCATACATAAATGGAAAGTCACCAAGCTAATGTGAGCACCGTACAATAGTTTTTTTTGTGTGTTTGTATGTGTTCTTTTTTCAACCACACAAGCTTCATAGAACATTATACATAATTCAACATGTTACCTAACATTTGAACGAGCATTTGCTGGTCTTCTGTTTGTCTAATGTTAGGAAGCTACATTGCTTGTGAATGCAAAGGTGGTTTTTCATGTATTGTGGTGGGTTCTGAACAGGATTTTGGCTAGAAATCATTGAAGTAATCTAGCAAGCCAGATCTTCTTATCAGTATTCTGAAAATGGCACAGGCTGTTGAATCAAATGCTACAATCTTGAAAGAACTCGTTATTGTGGAATTTGTAGAGAAGGAGAAACTATATCTAATAAAAATAATGAAAAAATGTAGAATTTATCTGAGAAATGTATATTTTGTCTTCCGTCAATCTTTAATTGCACTTCTGAATAATGAGAAACAAAGTGGACATGTCTATAATTTGCTTTATGACAAGTGGTAATTTAATTTTGGGTATCTAAATTTATATTTCAGATAGTCAGTAATGAATAGCAAATATCTTCCATACAACAAAATTGTAAATGCGATATAATTCTTTCTAGTCAAAATGTAATTAGGGATATCTTAAAGTGCCAGTGAGGCACTTACTTTAATTTGTCGTTCATGTGTAGTTGGAATATGACAAGATTTTTGGCTGAGCATGTGGAACTATTTGGACATATAGGGACAGAAACGTTATTTAAATACTGCAGTTGCAAAATACTGCACAAAAATTTATTTTTTGAGAGTAAAAAATTGTTTTACTTTAAATACATTCAAATGTTATGGTACTTTGAAAAGCCATGAACAGAATGCGTATAAGGTGGGAAACTTAGGACGTTCTTTGTCACACTCACCTGGAGTTGTAGAAAAACTTTTCTGAGGAGCTATTTGGAAACTCCACCCTGAAACACAGTGATGCATCACACTGAGCACAGAAACCATCACCTCAGCACCACTGAGTGTCATAGCAGATATATATATACACTCACCGGCCACTTTATTAGGTACACCTTGCTAGTACCGGGTTGGACCCCCTTTTGCCTTCAGAACTGCCTTAATCCTTCGTGGCATAGATTCAACAAGGTACTTTTCTGCATGCCTCGGTTGTAACAACTGGATATTTGAGATACTGTTGCCGTTTTATCAGCTCGAACTAGTCTGGCCATTCTCCTCTGACCTCTGGCATCAACAAGGCATTTGCACCCACAGAACTGCCGCTCACTGGATATCTTCTCTATTTCTGACCATTCTCTGTAAACCCTAGAGATGGTTGTGCGTAAAAATCCCAGTAGATCAGCAGTTTCCGAAATACTCAGACCAGCCCGTCTGGCACCAACAACCATGCCACGTTCAAAGTCACTTAAATCACCTTTCTTCCCCATTCTGATTCTCGGTTTGAACTGCAAGCAGATCGTCTTGGCCATGTCTACATGCCTAAGTGCATTGAATTGCTGCCATGTGATTGGCTGATTCGACATTTGTGTTAATAAGCAGTTGTACAGGTGTACCTAATAAAGTGGCTGGTGAGTGTATATAGTCTTGTGCTACATAAAAATTGGAATAACTGACTGTTGTATTACACCACATAAACATTGTAACTTAATATGTTATATCTTGATTTAATTCCATTGTGAATACACAAATGGTCTAAAAACAGCTACCATTTTGGAATGTCAACTATAGTTGTTTCACCTGCAAGCCTCTTCTTCAGCATAATGATTCCAGCTAGGCACAAAAACCCACCCACCACCACCACCAACACCAACACCACCACCACCACCGGGGACACAATGGCAATAGATCCAGATGCAAAGTCATGGTCTGTTAAAAGAAAGAAGAAGAAAAGATGAATGAATTTACAGGTATTTTAAATGAAAGATGTTTTATTTAAGATATGCAAAAATCATAATCTAAATGTCCGTGTAATACATACCTAAACCAATGTCCAGTCTGTTGTCCAAACTGAGGTGTGTGACACTGCACGTGTAATGATGATGATATAATTCTTCTGCGCTGACCTCCAGCCTCTTCCTCATCTGGTAGGTTTCATCTCCGTTAGGTAGCACCTCCCCTCCGGTCATGTGGTCGTCAGCAACAGGCCGTCCATCTCTAAGTAGGGTAAGGTTTATGTGACGGGGGTAAAAGCCAGTGGCCAGGCAGGTCAGCTGAGCCCCACCAGAGTGTGGAAGGGCCTTCTGGAGGAGCCTGACTCTGGGTTTCACTGAGGAGGAAATAATGAAAATAACTCATAGATAATAGCGCTGTATTTTCATGTAATCATTTTATTTACTGTAATTCATTTTTATTTGGGTTTCTCTTTACAAGAGGAATAAAGATGAACAAGCATTACATCCCATCACAAAGAGATAAATTTAGTCATTACCAAGCTGTCCTAAATGTTAATATTTAGGACAGCTTAATGTCCTAAATATAAATTTTTCACCATACATTCAATGCCTGCCCAAACTATCGCATTCTAAAATCATAATTTCACCCCAACCTATTTCCTTCGTTATTTATAAAACAGAAGCCTTCACATCATTTTCCAAAGAGTCTGTTTGTGATCAAGTCAATGTGTGTGAGGCACACTGAAAGAATCACCAATATGTTATTTGATGTAGTATATTTGACAACATTAACAGGTATTTGTTATGGATATCAATGCTTCCGAAAGTTTATAGAGGACTCTACAGGAGTACTGTGTAATAGCGCGATGAACAATTGCTTGGTTGTCTGTACATCTTTTTTCCACAGTACACACACTTACACAAATGTTTATATATCATTACCTTCCCATTAATTATTATTTATTTATTTTTAACTTTAAACTACATTTTCCCAAACATTCGTTCCTTTAAAATTAGTTTAGATTTTGTTAAGATTAGTTTAGATCTGGTAAATGCCACCATATACTTAACACCATGGTGAAGTGTATTATTCTATAAAGTAATCTCTATGCTAGCTTTTGGTCCACTATGTTCTTTACTTTTTTAGTCAGCAATTTTGGCCATCAATGGGGGTTTGATAGTACAGAATCTTCAAAAGAACTCTTCATTCTGAGTTATCAATGGGGATTTGATAGTACAGAATCTTCAAAAGAACTCTTCGTTCTGAGTTATCAATGGGGATTTGATAGTACAGAATCTTCAAAAGAGCTCTTCATTCTGAGTTATCAATGGGGATTTGATAGTACAGAATCTTCAAAAGAACTCTTCATTCTGAGTTATCAATGGGGATTTGATAGTACAGAATCTTCAAAAGAACTCTTCGTTCTGAGTTATCAATGGGGATTTGATAGTACAGAATCTTCAAAAGAGCTCTTCATTCTGAGTTATCAATGGGGATTTGATAGTACAGAATCTTCAAAAGAACTCTTCATTCTGAGTTATCAATGGAGATTTGATAGTACAGAATCTTCAAAAGAACTCTTCATTCTGAGTTATCAGGACATTCATGGATTACCATTTAAATGTATGACAAAACTGTATACAGAAAGTTAAAAAACTTACTTATTATCAAAACTTTCTTTCTATTTTAGATCATAAATTTGACATTAGTATATAGATGTTGGATATTATGTAGAATAGTTTTGTACTGTTTCTATTTTTTATGAAATCAATAATGTTTTATTGTTTTCTTTAACTTCTCTGATTTAGTAAATCTGTTAATTTAATTTTGGAACCTGTTTATTTAAATATAAAAACTTGTGTCTCTGGAAACACTTTCACTTCATTGTGTTTCTATCATGGCTGAAATAATACCTTAATAATAATTAATACCTTAATAATAATTAATACCTTAATAATACCTTAGTGATTACCTTTCTTAAGCACACGAAAATTTTCCTTTTCCAGGTTTTTCCTAAGCAGTGCAATACAGTTGGGATGGTAAATATATCCATATCTCAGTGGATATTTGTGAGACCATACTTCATTCACCATTTCTGGCCACCTCTGATCAGTGTGCAGTGTGTCACAGGACACATCATAATACTCCTTTTCTACAATGTCCCCGTTGTAAGCATCATTACTCGTCAGTCCTCCAGGTTGGTCATTATCCAACAACTCACATCCAGCTGCTCTCTGAAATACATAAACACCTGCAAATACAAAATGAGGAATAAGGAATGTATAGATCAAACCTATTTTAACGAATACATTTGGTTAGCACATAAATTCCTTTTCCATATATTTCCCATAGAATTGTTTTTCCTGACATCCTTAAAAAAACCTTTGAATCCCATTGAATCCAAGTTTAACTGTAATTTTGAACACAAGCACATGCATGGCATGTTGCTTGACAGAATATGAAAAGAACCAAGACTTACTCTTTGTATGGTTGAAGTAGTTGCTTAGATATGTTGCTCTGTCTTTCATGCGTCCATGCATGTACTCAACAAAATAATGTCTGGCATAATCCAAATCAGCCGTCTCAAACATTCTTCTTGGGCCCTTTTCCAGTCCTTTGTGTAATATTTTTTTTTCATTGGAGTCATAGTACCCAAACTGTATATCATCAAGCATTGTGACTATTGTGAATTCAGGAAAAGGGGTTTCTCCTTTGATGAATGTTGCAAACATCCATAGAGAGTGAGAGCCTATTGGGAGAGAAAAAAAGATATTTCACTGCATTTGTAACACTTGGCTGTCAAGATACTATTTATGGACAGATTGTTTCAAAATAAAATCTAAATGCAGGCTTCGTAATGGAGCTGCAATGTACACCTCACTTATAAACTTTCAATAGGCATCCTTACTTACTAAGTTTTCTTATGCAATGCGAATCGGTCATAAACATTGCATGGTCATCTCTCTGTTGTTTCTGCTGTGGGTTACCGCGTTTTCTACTTGCTTATAAACCGATGATAAGAGGGCATTAAACTAGTAAAACGGTTTTTCTGGAGAAATCATGTTGCTACCCGAGTCTTCTTTGCGCACGTCTCAATACCTAGATACATGCATCCTAAAAAAACGCAACCAGTGCTGTGATATGGGAGTCCTAAGAAGCTCTTTGGCATACGTGACCCATCAAGTTGTAACTTATTAACTACATTAATGCATCATTGCACAACCTACGTAGATTTACAGAATAATGTGCCTTTTCTTGTTTGTAACACACAGTCTAGAGAAAGAAAAACAAACTGTAAAGTCAGGCAGGCTGTACGCAAATTTTAGTTATGTGGAAGGTATACTAGTTACTACTTCATTCTGGGGTGCTGAAAACTCAGTTTCTCTTGCGTTGCTAGAACGGTCAAATTAGGTCACGAGATTCTCTAGACCCCACAATCCACACCTACATCTTGAAAAATGTTCTAATCAACACGACCTTACCTGTATTGTAAGAAGAAGGCAAAGAAAACACGCAGTATAAAAATATTAAACGCTTCATGTCGGCACGGTTGCTCACTTTCAGTTTAGTTTTTATCAAATGACGTAACAAAAAACGTAACATAGACATCTCCAGAGTTAACTATTGAATATCCGGTTAGATCGCGCAGTAACCTGTTAACCTAAATTGTTACTTTCGTGATTTTGTTAACCAGAGTGAATTTACATATATTCCGTTTTTACATAACACTGAATCGCATGTATTACATTTTCTTTTAAGTGAAACGACTGCCTGTTGTACAGAATACACGAAAGAAAATGAAACTGTTGGGTCCATTTATATAAATAAAGAAAGCGATTTTATGTCACCCAAGCCACTCCAAGCAGCGTTAATGCTGTAGATGCATATTTTCTTAGCAGAGCGGTATGAAACAAATCGAATCCCTAAAATCAGATGAGGGGATCTTACTGATCTTACTCAGTTCTCCTTATGTTGAAACGTGCACACGCTGCATGTTAGAGGAACCACGCTGTCAACCACAGGCGACAAAAATCCCTCTTCACACTTTATAAACGTACTAGATAATGATAACACAAAGCCCTGAATTTAATGTATACAAAGCCAGTATGATCTCAGTAGATAACATTTTGTATACGCTGAAAATAGGAATATTGATTATACCCAGAAATATATTATGAAATTGTTTGGACTACAGTATATTTGAACTCGGTGTATCAAACACTTATACAATTATTAGTAATATTATATATTTTATTTTTCTATAATAATTGATACGGATGATTTCACCAATGGAAATATAAATCAAAAGTGCAATGTAAAACAAAGTTGAATATGCGCTGATTACAAGGTATGTGTTAGTTTATGTACAGTGAACAAACAAAAATGAAAACACCAAAAGCACGTACACTTTTTGCTGCCCTCTATGGCATGTCAGTACAAGTAGCTTAAGAGTGACTGTCAGCCAATCACAAAGAGCCTTAGAATGCTGCCAGCCAATCACAAAGATCCCCAGCATAAAGCCTAGAGCAGGGTTTTAACCTGCAGTTCTGGGCCCACACTACTTTTCAAATAGTATTTTTCCTTTATCAAAGATCTCTAAGATTTGCTTTTCAAAGCATGCCAGCACAAAGAAGCTTTTCAGATATGAGAGGACTATTTTAGAAAAGCTATCCATTTACTTTTTTTGTGGTATTTTCAAATAAAATAGATAGCTCCCAGCCAATTTAGATGATATGGTTCTCTTCTCTTCTAAAGAGACTGGACTAAAGAGATTTGGGATTTACAGATGATTAACATACTGTATATGCTTGGTCCACTGTCTTACAATCAAATTATATATGCAAACCTCTGAGTCCAACTCAGAGTGGCAGGTAAGGGTCCCCATGTCCATCCAGAGGAGTACATCAGGCACTGGGCAGATGCACCCAGGGCATCAAATACTGGGCACACAGACCAGGACAATTTAGAGCAACCAATTCATGTGACTTCCATGTTTTTGGACTGTGGGAGGAAAACCACACAAACATGGGGAGAATATAGACACTCCACCCAGATAGGGACTTGAACCCAAGACCCAGTGCTGAGAAGACAGTGCACTACCCACCAAGCCACCTGAATTACACAGAAGGGTACAATTAATGATAATGTAACAATTAATATATAGAACCTTTTACTAACCATAGGATAAAAAAAATCATTTGGAATGGTGGAGTTATAGTTCTGTAGAAGTCATCGATTTTTACTAAGGGGTAGGAGACCATGAAGAGGCTAATAACCCTACTGTGTGCTCTTAACTAGCCTTACTGCTAGAGCAAGGTGCTATTACCAACAAGTTAATGGGTTCAAATCCCAAGTTGTATGTCTACCATCATGCAGGTAAATATGTAAGTTGCTATGGATACAAACATCTGCCAAATGCTGTGAATATAAATTAGCACAATCTCTTGAATCTTGTTATTTTGATGACTCTTTTCTGGCCCGTGCCCATGGTGATTTGCTGTTTCTCTCTACATCACACAAGCAATACTGTCCCATACTCTAGACATGATCTAATTAGAGTGTTGTATGTGGAAGCCTTGAGCTGAAACATACACAAGCAATCCATGAACTTCAACAAGATTTTAGGTATCAGGTAACATTTAATGCATATGATTATAAATATAATATAATATAATATAATTATGAAGTAAATATGAAGTTACCTGGGATCATGATTATTACAGGTCTTACCTTTTTGTTTCCTCCACCACTTTAAAATGAAGATGATCACACACGCTATTGCACCCAGTGTAAAAAACACAGTGAGCATCACCATAAGAACACTCACAGTGCCTGGACCTGGATCTGAAAAAAAAGAAATACAATTAAACTGCACATTGCATTTTTCAGAAAGGTGGGTGTTTGGAAATATTGAAAATAATTTTTCAACGTTTACATTCATAAGTTTTATAAACTATTAAACATTATTAATTTGCACTGCTAAAAATTACCCAAATCAACGTTCAGTCTGTTGTCCAGGCTGAGGTGTGTGGCTGTACACGTGTACTGGTGTTTATTTCTTAGTTCCATTGCCATGAGCTCCAGCCTCTTCCTCATCTGGTAGGTTTCATCTCCGTTAGGTAGCACCTCCCCTCCGGTCACGTGGTCGTCGGCCACAGGCCGTCCATCTCTGAGCAGGGTTAGGTTGATGTGACGCGGGTAAAAGCCAGTGGCCAGGCAGGTCAGCTGAGCCCCACCAGAGTGTGGAAAGGTCTTCTGGAGGAGCCTGACTCTGGGTTTCACTGAGGAGGAAATTATAAAAATAACTCATAGATAATAGAGCTGTAAAAATAAATTAATTTCATGTAATTATTTTATTTGTTGTGGTCTTTCACTTATCTTACATTTTACTTTAATTCTAAGAGCAAAAAATTCCTTTCAAAACAATATCCTCAATAACACAAAATAAATTAATAAAAAGTATTACCTTTTTTCATAATTCGTTTCCTGTTATTGCTCAAAAATTTTTTAAGTACACTGGTGCAGAGAGGCTGGTAAAAAGATGCAATCAGCCATTTATTATATTTTAACAGTGAAACATCCCACCCTCCTGGCCATTTGAAATCTGTTTGAAGAGTATTCTGGTGTGTGTTGAAGACAAATTCATCTCCACTCTCTCCATTGAATGCCTCTTTGTTTATCACTCTCCCTAGTGTGTCACAGCCAGTTATTGCTTGGTGAATATGAATTCCTTAGGAAAAGGGTATAGGCAAAAACCAAAATTAACAGGCATCCAAGCACACACTTGTACACTGTTAACATCAATTCGCCGAATTATCAATATGCTTACCATCCGTGTGATTAAAATTATGTATTAAATTATGAGCTTGAATTCTCATGCGCTCATGCATAGTTGTAAAGACATTGATGGCATTCTTCTGGTCTGTGGGGTCAGGAGTGCTCTCTGTATTTCCTCTGAGAACTAGTTTTTGTTCCTTTGAGGAAAAGTATCCAACTTGTACATCATCCAGCATTAACACAGCACTGAACTCCTCAAATGGAGCCTTCCCGTTTATGTATGTTGCAAAAGTTATCAAAGAATGAAAGCCTGTAATTTGAAAGATATTTAGGTGTTGTAACGTAGAGCAGTTTAAGACAATTTCGTATGCTCTGACAGCTAGCAATGATAAACCTCAAAACTTATTTTGTATAGTCTGTGAATCAGGATAATAGCCTTGTCACGGTGGCCGCCCTGGCCGCCTCCCCCGTCTCGTGTCTGTGTGGGTGTGTCTGTGTGGAGGCGTGTTCCGT
>JAOXYF010000025.1:4867260-4923816 GCA_028565775.1 Sternarchorhynchus goeldii | reverse complement strand
TTCATACAACACGATGACGGAACACACCTCCACAGACACACCCACACAGACACGAGACGGGGGAGGCGGCCAGGGCGACCACCGTGACAGATATGAATGTTATGTTTTTGATACATCTCCAGTTTACCAGGACAATGACTGAAGAAACTTAATTTAAACCACTAGACCTAAGTACAGCAATTAAACAAATAACTTAATCATTCCCAAGAGGAAAATGCTTATTAATTTATGTCAACAAAGATTTAAATGCAGTCTACACGATAAGTAGGTATATGCCATATACCTCCTAAGAGAGCTCCATTCCTATATACTCCCTAACAAAGCTCCAGGATTCATGCACAAACCCTAAGAAATCTCCAGGATTTCTATATAACCTCTAAGAAACATTCAGATTTCCTTATACCCACTCAAAAATGTGTAAGCTATGTAACAACATAATTTCATTTTGTGACAGAACTTTCACTTCAGTGATCTTGTTTTCACACATAACAGGTGCAGTAAAACATGCTTTGCAGTGGAAGGCATCTCCTTCATTCACTTGTTCACTTCATTCAATTTTGCATTCACTGTTCAAAAAATGTGTTCATTGTGGCAAAGCACAGAATGTGATGGTAGGAAGTGTACAGCACATCTGTGGACACAGGTCATCGCTAGTCTCTCACACCACTATGGTGTGATTTTGGTCCACTCTTCCTCAGTCTCTTCCACATTTCTGTGGCTGTTGTGCATTTCTTGGCCATAACTTTGTCACCAAGAATTTTCCAGAGGTTTTCTGTTGGGTTTAGATCAAGACTCTGGGCTGGCCATTTCATCGTTTCAGTGTTTTCAGTTTCAAGGAACTGCTTTACCCGTTTTGCTGTGTTACAGTGTGTCTCTGCATTATCCTGTCCTCTCTTGCATTTGTCTTTCGTGAGTGACCAGCCTTCTTGGGGGACTTGTATGAGTTTGTAATGTTGTAAAGATGCAGTGTTTGAGAAATCACAGACTTCTCTTGCTATGGCTGATAGGGTCAGCCTGATAGGGTTTAGCCTTCATCCGGACAACCTGCTGTCAGTGGGTTTCAGTCACTTTGGAATGGCTCACCTTTTTTGCAAAGTTAGGCTGCTAGTTAAATAGGGTTTGTCAGATAATTAAGGAAATTAGCGCCATGTGCCAAATTAACATCAATAGCTTGCAGGTATCTTAAGTGTTCTCTAATTTTGATCAGTGTTCTTTTTCAGTGTTTTTCAGAATATATACAATTTATGAAATAAGTTTAAAATACTGCTATTTCACTCCTGTTAGGTTCATTTCACATAAGACTACACAATGACTTTGACATTTAGGAAATGTGTGTTGTTGATTTCCAGTGTAGATCTCAAGAACCTGCTACACTAGTTGTTGAACTGCATTGTTAAAATAAGAAAAACATTGTAAAAAGCAGTTGCAACATTTCTTTTGTATTGGTACAAGTACAAGAAAAGTTTTTACAGGAACATTTAAGGTATGACTACTGAGACACATTTGTGGTAAGCTTGTGACAAAACCAGATTCTTATCAGTCCTGCAGTGAGTATGTTTATTTAACCTGCTCCTCATTACCTCTGCCTTTTTAAACGAACATTCTTCCCACTTTTCTCTGCAAAGTATGCCTTGAATTTTGCATGCACACCGTGCGTTTCAATGTTGCTCTCCCAGCTCGCAACCTGTTCTGTGTTTTGGATTACGCCTCTCTGTCTAGGCTCTTTCTGTTCATCTAGGAGGTCTGATACCTGACGTGATCATTCAGACTGCCTCATCGACTACGACTTTGCTTCACCCGTCGAAAGACTTTGATTAAGCTCGTCTGGTACTCGACCCCTACATGGCTTGTCTCTGTTTCCCCAAAATAAATCTGTGTTGAAGTCCAACACATCTGCACACGTCTCATTTCTGTTTATCCAATCATGACAGATCCTTCGATGGGTCAAAATGAAAAAAAAAAGTTTACAAAAAGCTAGTTGTTATATATTATGTACTTATATTTTGTTGTGTTTGCACTTTTACATTTAGGCAAATGAAGGTGTGTGGCATCATGAAACTGGAACAAGGAATGAACTCAAAGTGACTTCATTTGTGAAAGGAAAAAAAAGCTTCAGCATTAACAGATGAGGACAGCAAGCATAGCAGAAGTCTCTAAGCAGGCTAGGGACCATCACTAAACTGTGGGGATTAAATATTAAATAGGGTGAAAACACACGAACAACTGGTGTAGGGTAGAATCAGTTAGTGGGTGATTGGGATGGGGAAGTGAATGTGTGTGTTGCACACCATCCAGAATGTGACAGATGCTGAGGTCTTTGACCAACTTCAACAATTTCATTCCTTGGTCAAAAAAATTCTCTATTGGTCAAAAGCACTCCCTGCTGCTATAAATCAGTTGATCTTCATTCCTTCATACGTCCAATTACCTGTTAAGAGTAATGAGAGAAAAGACAGAACACATAACATTCCTTATCCTGAAACAAGCTTGAATATATTCAAGAATACATTTCCATGTGAAATGTGTCGTGTTCCTATCCACTGGTGAAGGTACTAATGATACTGTCCTCCTGCTCATTGATAAAACTACTTGCATTTGCAGAATTACAAACCTCCCACCACCTTGTATGTTTCCCGGAAAGTAATTTGGCACATATGAAGTGATACGAAGTGAATCACTTCACGGTGAGTCACGGTGAAGTGATATGAAGATACACTACACCCTTCACCCAGCTCTTGATTGCTATGTGTGAATTAAACTACTAAGTGAAAGCAAAACTACTTGTTATCTCATGATAATGAGAAAACAAATAAAAGTCAATTAAAACTTTAATTTAAAAGTGATCTGTCTATTTATCTAAAACCCAAAAAGCTTAAATAAAAAAAACTAAAAGACTTTATCATGACTAAATTTGTTAAAATCAACACAATTATGGAAAATAAACTGGAATGACAGTAGTATTAAAAAAGTCATATTTGAGTAGATAGTATCTCATGAAGGAAGCTTCAAAAGAGCATGTTGTCCCAGATGTGTTTGTGTTGGGAGCAGAGGGTATGTCTTATAAACATTAACAATTCAGGCCTTTGTGTTATTGTATGAGTAATCATAAAACAATTAAAACTATAAACATTTTAATTATTTAAATAGTTTATTTTATTCAATACACAGTGGATTTGTTCCAACTGAATGTGTTTAACAATGGGACCTGTTAAACTGGATTATCAGTGTTTCTTATGTGCTTATTGGAAGATCACTAAAGAAGGCAGGGTTTAGAGTGCAGGATAAAAACAATCCTCTTACAGTTACATGTCTAACAAGCAGGAAATACCGAGTTTAAACAAAAACTTACATTTAGTAGGTAGATATCACAAGATATACGGTAAGATTGCACCGCTACTAACAAATGCTGTACACTATTATAAGTGGGCTGTACACTATTATCTTATGTGTGTATTCAGATGCATACCGCATTACCAAATGCAAACAATGGGTTTGAACGTATATTGTAAATTAATTATTGTAGATTAAAACATGGCTGTAAAATAGAACTTAATTAAAGAAGAATAGTAGAATAAATAAAGTGTAAAGTAGGCTATCGTCTCTATGGATTATGGCACATCAATAAGCCTGTGACATAATGATGGCGCTTAAATTTTCAATACAACTGCAGATGACTACATGTGATAAGAGCACAGATTTAATATTACTATCATGTGGAAACTGATATTAATCTTAAAC
Organism: Sternarchorhynchus goeldii; assembly: GCA_028565775.1. NCBI lineage: Eukaryota > Metazoa > Chordata > Actinopteri > Gymnotiformes > Apteronotidae > Sternarchorhynchus > Sternarchorhynchus goeldii. The sequence goes on along the minus strand of JAOXYF010000025.1, from coordinate 4,920,078 downwards.
TCAAAAATGAGTTACTTCTTACTCAAAGTGACCAAAATCGATTGAGCAGGTCACATTAAGGTTGATGACAGATCATAGCAGTAATAAATTAAGAGTATTTTATAGAGTGAAAAACAATGTGTCACCACTTAGTGTTATAACGTGAATGGAGGGTGACATGAGAAGTGAAAAGAGAGAAATGTACCGCACTGGGTCCATGTCATTAACAGCAGTTTACCATCTATCAGTGTACAGGCTACAGCCAGACACCCTAATGCAAACACATCAGACTATGGTTCCAACTCAAGAGCCTGTGTGCATGTAGAGTACACACTTCATAGCAAATCATTAGCGTGACATATTCCACAACACTAAGCACTATGTGATTTTGTTTTTGTGCAATTTCCGTCTCTGGCCTCATCGTATTTTTGTTTAATATTTCATTCTTGTCTATTAAATATTACATTAACCTGTCCACATGGCGATCTATGATGTAACTTGAAATACATATTAAAAAGTGTTGGCAAATAGATATAATTTTGATTATGAATTATTTCCCTTGAAATATTTTTACAGTAAAAATGACTTACTCGTCCACATGAGCATTTGCTACATGAGCATTTGCTAAATTATGTTCATCTCTTTTTGCAGCTATGGCTATGGCTATTGAACCATTCAGGGCTGTCTCGTTACTTCTACCTCTCATTGGGAAGGCAAGGTCACTGTATAGCCTGTTAATCAGAAAGAAGAAAAACAAGACATGTTTTAAACAACTAGGCAATCATGTTATTACTGTCATACAAATCCTGGAGATGTTGAGTGAGCAAGGAGTGGAAGAAAGAGCAGTGCATGCAGGCGCATATCAACTTGATTCTGCTTTGACATCTGCTATTGACCTCTTGGAGAAATATGAAGAATCCAGCAAGCTGAAAAAGTTTTTTAAGTCCCATTCCCTTTCTAGTAAATTACAGGGTGTGAACGAAGATCTAGCGTCGGCCGAGAGACTTCTCAGCCTTGCGTTGAATGTGGAGCAAAGAAATCTGTTTAATGATAACACGATGATGGATCTGTTTCCATGGGATGAAGGTAATGTAGCTCCATGGCATAAATGATGCTTATCAATCTAATATTGAGAATATAGTGTCAACAACCATCACTGTGTTCATGCTTCAGACAAGGATGAGATGGGGGACAAAATTATGCAAAATAATAGAGAAACAGGTTGACAATCATGTTGTAAACACTTGCAATTAACAATATAGTAATTTTTATGATTTTTTTTGTTTTTCTTTCTTTCTTGATTGTTGTGCTGTTTTCTTTCTTTCTTTCTTTCTTTCTTTCTTGTTGTCTTTACCCCCAGAACCTGATATGGGTCCAGGTTTATGGCCTGTCCTGGGCCCACATCCAGGAGCTGCATTCACTCAATGTCAAGGAGGCTTCGGAGTAAATGTAGGAGTAATGGTAGATTTTATAGTAATGGAGGGAACAGAAACACATTTAGAAACAATGTTTGATGACTTTGATGACTACTAGGATAGGATTAGGGAAGGACGAAGCTCAGGAGATCAACCAACATTCAAAAGGCTTCCTAGCACTATCCCTGGACCTCTTGGCCTTCTCTTTACATGTGTCCTTCTCCATATGACTGCCTCCTCTAATGTTAGGCTGCAGGTACAAGAAATGTGAGGTTTTTGATTACAGAGCACTTTGAGTGTGTTGAACTACACCATATAATTGTAGTCTGTGATGGAATGATTCACTAGAAGATCTTTACTTAACTATGAAAATATGCCATATTTTCATCTTTTACCTTTGGAATATTATTCTTTCTTATCATAAAAAGGTATAAATCACCTTAAATATTTTATTGATTTACTAAAACATTTACGTATAGCATTAAGGCAATTCAATGTTTCTATGTGGAGATCAGATCATTTAATTTTCTTGAACTTATGTGGATTACATTTTTAAGAGTTTATGGTGTCAACAGTTTTCTGTTCAACTGGTTTTCAGCTAAAAAATGCTGTCTAAAGTTATGCATCTAATATTAGGCATTTTTATTGTATTTTTGTACCTTTGTCCAGTCTAACAAGGTTTTTCATTCAACATATTTTTATGGGAACAGCAATGATTAAGTCTATCTTGTCTAAGTAAAATAAAGTAGTACAGCCTTTTATTAAGAAGAAATCTCTGGACTTCTCAGTTCTTAACTACAGACGTTATTGCCATGTAACTGTTCTTTTCAAAAGTCTAATAGAAAGTTGTTTGTTTAGCTACAAGCAATTTTAGCTGTCCATGATATTTATGATGACTGTTTTACTAGAAGAGAAGTCTTAAGGAGACCTAGAAATATGGACATTTTGAGTAAAACACATTACTGACCTCTTGTGGTTACAATTAAATAAAAGTGAACAATGCTGTCTCTAGCTATTGCATTGCTTTGCATAGTCTTCTGATACTTGCATTTCAGAATTTAATTATCCTTAACAGTTTATCCATTAGGATTTGATTGGCTCATAAAAACATACTTTTAGATGCATTTTATGAATAATTGCATTTTGATAAAAAAAAGAAATTACAGAAATACTAATACTAATATTTTGTCTAAAAGTAATTACCCATACACAATATAACCAGGAACATGACTCAACAACAACAACAAAAAAAGCTAAAAGGTCACACACACACACATTGTCTCCTAAATTTATTACGGTAACAGAAAACTAGCCTTGGCCTCAGTGGCCCATATATTATTTTTATGAGACAAGAAGAACAGTGTTTTACACCAGACGGTCCACATTTCGGTCTCAAAACTCCTAGTATACCTGTCCCAGGTATTAAGAATCAGAATCTGTTACAAGGATATTTCATGGTGAGTAAATGTATAACATACTAAAAAGTCTGAAAGGGTACACGAAATTATTCACAGGTGTACAGAAACTCCAAATTAGAGAATGAACCAGACCTAAATAAAATAAAAAGACCAAATAAAACCTGGGTATCTTGGCAAACAAAGCTTTAGTGCACAACCGTCAAAAGACACGTTAGCAAGTTATAGCATCAGTGAGGTTTTCTCTGTTACACAGGCAATCAATGGCGCTTCAATTATGAACAGACCATTGTGGGGTTTATAAGATCAGTTTCAGATTAGCGTTACTGTGGTAATGTGATCACACATATTAAGCACTTTAAGTGGGTTTTTTTTTTTTACGTTTTTTAGTAATGTCCATCAAGGAAATGCCTCCCATTATCAGGGATTATGGTAATATTTGCATGTTTTTGCCATTATGGATAACCATACGTTCTCTGTAAGAAGTGGGAATTTAAATCATATTGAAGACATTAAAAACCTGATCTTGTGATCTGCTTCACACTCAGTTGGCAGTTATTTTTTGTCCGGAAGTATCCCTTGCCCTGCATATTTGCTATATTGCACTAATGAAAGGCTGCATTAGACGGCAGTCATAGGATGATTCTGGGAAAGATTAAATAAGAAAACGATTTTGAACAGTGCTTATTTAGCTATTTAAATGCATTACTAATAATTTGTAATGAAGTAATACTATAATTTATGCCATCATCGCGTACTTCCTTGCAGCAGCTCACGTATTCAGATAATATAGAGATGTCTTTAAAAAGTAACCAATTTTAACCCTTTTTAAATTTGTTGTACGGCTATGTGCGTATGTTTAAAATGCACTCCTTATTATCAAGCTCACTATAGTTTCTACTTATACATTTAGTTGAAGTGCGTGTCCACATCAAAGCTCTTCAAAAACCTCAGTCCGTTTCTCTCTGCTTCAGGGTAGTCATCTTACTTTGAGGATAAATACCGTATTATCTCGTTTAAAGACGCATTCAGATTAAAAGACGCGGATGGCTTCACTGTGAATCTCTAAAAGCGCGGATAAATTGCCCGAGGTCGAAAGACCGTCTGAATATCCGCCCCCCCTAATATTGGTGGTGCCTGTATAAGCAATATTGCAGTGGTTCTCAACCTACTACTATCGTCTGATAATCCATTAGACCTACTAAACTGTTGTACACCGTTGGACTTTGTATTGGAGCTTGGAGTCACAAAAGTCGATATTTTGCAGATATTGAACTTTAACAGAATTTAAAATTCTTTTAGTTGTGCACGACCAATTAAGTAATGTTATTACTAGGGTGCGCTGCAGGCAGAATTGAGTTGCTCAATTTGAGACGGGCTACAATTATATAATGCAGTTTGGTAAACACGACCATAAAACACTTAATTGGACACCATATAAAATCATACAAGACAAATGTTTATTAAAATTAAGCGTAATGATAGAGCCATGATACAATCCGCAACCAAATCACTATAGTAGCTTTTTAGTAAGACTATAGGAATTCAAGCTTCTATGCTTGATATAGACTAAATCCACCTCATTATTAAGGCCCTCAATCTCTAGTACCAATATACCATCATGGTGAAGTTTTCCCAAATGGCAGAACACAGTAATTGAGCAATACATTTATTTGGATTTTTTCCAGAATGGTAATCAGGCTACTTAAATGAAATAAGAATGACTAGACAATGCATTCAACATTCAGAAAATAAGCAACAACAAAAAATGGTCCAAATAAACGATAAGTTAACATTCCTCAATCCTATTTACAAAACAAAAACACTTGCTTTAAAACATTTCTAAAAAGTAGGAGGATGGCATTATGGGAGTTATTTACAATTCTGTACATGTGTTGCTGGTCAGGATGCATCTGCTGAAAAAGGAAAAGGTAAATGTTAATTTCACTCTTCAAGTGCTTCACCTCCCCCGAATAACAAACAATTCAGGACCCTCACAGGTTTCCAGCAACATTCTCTTTGAATGAACCCTTTATACTGCTGTAACACTCATTAAACCTGGTACTTTTTGCCTAATGAAGCTCTAATCAAAATTTCTTGAGCCACCTGTCCCCAGACAAAAGCAGTCTACATGTTTACTCTTCCTGGTCCCAGCATGTTGTTCAGATAATCCCCTGCAACCATCATAAGTATGCAACAAAATTAAAAAGCCCAGGCAAGGCTGGGGTTTCTTTACCTGAAACATGCTGTAAACAGTGCAATAGCCCATGACTAGTTTTGAGACTACTGATGTCCTAAACCATAATGCATTTTAGGCCCTTCTGATGCCTAGTAAAACAGATGTGCAAGTTTGAATGAGTATCTGCAAACCACTGTAAAGTTACACCAAGAGCCAATGCTCGGATAATACTGAGCTATTCACTTATGATTCATTAATGATGTAATATAACATATCTGCGGTTTCTCTTACCTATAAATGATTCAAAAGTGTATTGTGGATGTCTTCTTGCACTTGACTGTACAACTCATCTTTAGATTTCAAGCCATTCAGGTAATCTAGTAATTGAGAAAAAATGCAAATTAGAATGTTAGTGATTTTACTCCAAGTAGCATTGTTGGAATAACTCCAACGTCAACTCCACATTAGGGACAAGTTTACAAACCAATGGGGAGGCAGCTGTACTCCATTTCTGCTCTGTGCTTTAAGTACATGGGCCACACATGACCATCAAACAGACCAGGAGGGTCAGGAACAGTGTACTGTCTCGTACTAGGGATGGAAAAAGCAGTGGTAATTCAGACAGACTGTGCTCCGAGTCAATTCAGTGGCATTCATATTCAAGCTGCATAAAGCACTATACCTTCGTCTCCTCTTGCATTCCTCATAAGGGATGGTGATGTAATAACATTTATTAAACATGTCCATCAGAGGCCTGATAAGAGGAACACACACACACTTAGAAGATCTAGAGAACACCCAGAGAACATATAGAACATGTCTTTCTGGAAACTGGAGGTGCTGCTGCAGCAGATATCACTTTAAAAGGAGGTCAGCATGTTCCATAAGCAAATCAAAAACAGCACAGGCAGCCCCAATCAACATAACCTCCCCTTATCTATCCACCAGCAGAAGCATCTGTCCCTAGAGCAGTGTAGGACTCCTCCCACTCCCGACTACCAAGTCACCCATCTTACCAAGAAGCTAATCTTTTTAAACTAAAAAATTCTTATGAATCAGAATGTTCAGTGCTTACTTGTAGTTGTACAGAAGAAACCCCTCCACAATTAGAATGTGGATTTGGGTCTCCGGAGGTTCCATTTCTGTGGCAGGAGTCACAGGAATGCCATGAGATCTTGCAAACTTGACTGGGTTCTCCACCCAGCCTTTGATGGTATTCACCATGGCCTCCATATCCAGGGCTGTTATCACTAAGAGAGGCAAGCAAGAAGGGAAAAACAATAACACAAACTGACTATGATGAATGATCAAACTGTACTGAAACACTAGAGAGGATGGTAAATGGAACATTAATGCCACCTTTATGGCTTTGTTTAAAATGGGAGTTATCGGTCACCTATGGTCAAATCTCATTCTTACCATCCCACTGTTTAAAGCCGTCCTCTCCGACTTCTATCTGATCCGGTGGCTGAAATAACAGTGACCAATAAAACACTGCAGAAGCCCGAGACTGATCCACGCACTACCAGACCTGATCACCTTTAGCAATGATCAAAACATTCTCTGACCTCCCTTTCCACCCAAGCATTATGCCAGATTTCTCTCAAAGAGGGGGCAACAACAAGGAAGTACCAGGACATTAAACTTTTCATGCACGTTTGATTTAACAATCATGGGAACAATACCATTAGCTAACTTAAAATACATTAATACATTTAAAAAAAAAAACAAAAAACTACATAATCTGTTGACAAGCAAACTCCAGATGCGTGTGCACACACACATACACACACAATGTATAATACTGTATGTGTGACCCAAAACCTTTGACTCACCTTGAAAAAATCATCTTGATGTACCACACAACAGTTAGGCAAAGCCTTGACTAACCTATTGGTAAGTGTGGTTTTTCCACCATTGGTCACTCTGTAGAGAAGGGTTTTTAGAAACGTTGGGTTAGACTTAGACATACTAATAAAACATGTCTTCAAGAGAGTCCCGCTAATAGGTGCCAAATAACTAGGCGGGATATAGCCAACTATAAATGGCGGGATATAGCTAACCGATAGTAATAGCTATAGAAACTAGCCAACTAGGACAAACGGGCAAAACGAAAATTTTCATAGCATATTTAGCTGAGGTACTACTTGAGTAGAAAACATTTTGATGTCCTAATGAGATTTCCTGAAGAGAGCCATGTTTAAATGTATAGGATAGCCATCAAGTAATACAAGTAACCTATTTACTTTCACCCTCCAACAAGTTATCAAGTAACTTCGTAGCCAACTATCTAGCTAAATAAGTTGCATAACAAACTATGGTAGCCCAGTTTCGTTACAAATAACAAATAATACACTAAATTATATTATCTAGCAACGAAGGCAGCTTACAATAGCAGCTAAATAGTAAAATACATCTACTAAAATTAGCAAGTAGTCAGATGCTGCATGAGTAGATTTATTTATTTTAGTTACCAGCAAGCTAACTAGCCAGATATCTATAATCGCCGCGCGCAGTGTTTTGAATCTCCCGCTCAAAGTTTACACTTCCCCCAAGTACACCAACTTATAACGTTAGACCCATTACCAAGCTCTATTGTAACTTTACCTACATATTCCATGATTTTCTGTTTACTCCCTAAAATAAATACCCTGTAGCTACATAATTTAGATAAAAAACAGACAATGCTGTATCAACACATTGCTGAGAAACTATAGGCTCCAATATTCTACTTACCCGCCGATTCCTATAATATACTTCATATTTTCTTCGCTCTTCACCAGAAGCAACACTACCGACAAACTACTAATAGTTGCTGTACAACTACAAGAATTATTTGAAGTTTTTAGAACCCCAGCTTCTATCTCGCTAACCAGCCGGTCTACGTTTCATTCAATACTACTGCACATGGCTAGCTATATAAGCAGGGGGTGTTGCGTCACACTTGAGCCTAGGGTGAGTCTTATAGAAGGAGGCGTTGTCAATGCGTTTGTAACCCCCCCTGCCCCCTGTTTTAGAAGTAGCCTAGTTTATCCTGTATGAGAAAAAACTGAAACGGAACATTACAAATTAATTACAACGAATGCGTATACATTACGTGGAATGGTTAATCGCTAGATTCCACGTGAGTACCTAAAGCGTCCTGCAGAAAGAGATGTTGGGATAATCAAATTTGTAGCTAGTGAAGTACACACAGTATCCAGAAAATAGGTTTCGGACAGAGGTCCTTCATCAGCTGTGCAAGCACATACACACGCGTACATGTCTGCAATTAGGTAGGTCTACATAGAGATTAGATTGAAAACACTGCAATATTCCTTTAAAGCTAAGAAGCTCTAATAATTAGGGTTCAAGCACGTAGTCCTGGAACACTATTGTAATTGTTAGGGTTTTAGGATTCACTATTGACCACTATTACAATTTTGTTTTTCTTATTATTAGGGCACATAGGTGTGATATAACTAAGACAAACAAAGTCACACTCATTGACCTGATGGTGACGCAACAGCACAGTTACGTTTACGTTTTGGTCCATATCTGCCACACCGTAAATCCCAGAGATAAAATTCCATATCCAGTGCATTCTTGGGCTCAAGTACTGTACAACAAAAAGCATCAAGAACGATTAAACTCCGCCCAATTAGATTTTTTTTTGGTAATTTGCATAATATGCGAAACCTAATTTTGCGAACTAGTCCTAGGCTTTTCAGCCACAATCTTGGTGTCAAAACATGCATAGGAGTCTGAACCTTAATAATTATCATAACATTCAGACATTTCCAAGCAGTATAGCCACTATATTCAAATATATCCTATATCCTCTTCAGGAAGTGAGCATATTTTTGCATAAATTAGGTATAAATCATGAATGCTTCATCCAATTTTGACGTAACTTGACAGACAGGATGTCTGGTTTTTTTCTTACTACATGCACTCATGTCTATGGATAAAGCTTACCATGGTTTTACAGTACGGGTCTCTGTCTGGATCTATTAGTGAACCTCCATAGACTACAGGCAGTTGATCTGGTGCTATATACTTCTGCAGTACTTCTTCCCAGTTGGCTGTAATATAGTGGAAATCATATAACTTTAAAAATGTACCAGATTCTCCCTTAAGAATCTATAAAGAACAAATATCCTATTTTTCTAGGATAAAAATTATATTGCATTTGTTGTAATGGATATCACATCATACCAGACAGGACTTCCATCTCGATCATACCCACACATTCCACTGGCAAGATACTGCTCTATCACCAGATTAGATTAATACACCATCCAGTAAAAAGCTCAATCGCAACTGTAAATGGGTGTACAAGATCAAATCAGTGCTTGCATCTTACAAATTTAATCAGCAGTGAAGAAGGATCCCATTGATATAAAATTTACCTCTGGTGGCTTCCAGTCTTCTATGACTGTATCTAATTTCATATGCTTGCGAAACTCCAAGTGTTAGAAATCAATTACATTCATCACATACATGATGATATTCATGATAATTTTCATCATGTATTTTCTTGGAGTCATTTGTCTAGAGCAGTACTGGGTTTAACATCTTCAGACTCCTATAGTTGTTATGTCATACCATTTATGTCATAAAAACTGAGCACACAAGCCTACCCCTTTTGGGAAATTTTAACATAGTCTCAATAATTCTTTTATTAGAAAGGGAAGAAGAGAAGATAGCTGGTCACAAACCCTTTAGGCCATTTATGACAAATAAAGAAAACCATATGAACTAATCATATGAATAAGTGAACAAACGAATGAATGAATGAGTAAATAAAAGCATGGCATGAACACTTTTACCTTCCTAATCATGGTTTCAGCATTCTGGACACTGAAGCTCCTGGCTGCAAGAAGGGAAAGAGAGAGACACAACCAAACTTCAATAACCTACATAAGAGTTTCTTCAATTTCATAATGAAAATGCATTCATTTGCAGTTAAAAAAAGTAGAATATATCTTAATATTTAACAATATCCAGATGGATATTTTTTTCAAAATTAAAGATTACATACATCAGCCCTATTCTATTATAATGGACTACAGAGAAACCTAATAGAAGACGGATTACTGACAAATTACTACAATAGAGTATATGCTTGGATAAGGCTGTTAGCTAGCTATTTAAAACCAAGTGATTTTGATTTATTTATTACCGTAGTTAGATAAGGTATCAAGAAGTGGATAAGTTGTGATTAACTTAATTTCTGGTTAATTTAAACCAGTGCGAAACATTAGGAAATACTTTGTGGAGTGGTATCTATATGACTTGTTAGCGTTCCATTAAACCAGATAAACGGCTAACACGCAAAAAAAATGTTTGAATTTAAAAAATGCTTTTTTCTGTTCATGCGCATAATATATATCGTATGTAACCAATGACATCTATTACACAAATGATTGACATTTTAGTATTGTAATTTTCATTAAACAGGCCAATAAATGTTATAGCAGGCGGGGCTAATTCAACCGTTGATCTTTATAACGTCTCTTTTAGTTCAAAGTTTGCAGTAACACGTTGAAATTTTCAAGGCATTATCCCCCAGGAAAGTCAACAGGTCAGCTTTTATACAAAGACTGTTCCATTTTGGTTCTCACCAAAAGCTAAAAATGGTAAGTGACTCATTTTGTAGTGTATGGCAGGTAAGGACATATTCAAATCTAATCAATCTAGTTAATTTATCTTCGAAAATGATGAGCGGGTTCGCCAGAGACTAGCGAGCTAACGTTAGCTCCCAAGTTAGCAGCTAGTGACGATGTCAAAATTAACCACGATGGTTTACAGTATTGTACATTTTAGCTGGATAGCCAGATTAGCCAGCTAGTTAATTTAGGTAAGTTTCGTTAGTTATAGCTAAATCAGTCCGACGAGGAATATTTGAAATCACCTAGATAGGTAACTATGTAATAGAATGACCTAGGACATAGTAACTCATTAAGTATATATATTTCTTTAAATTCATATTTTTGCCTCCATACAGCGCGAATGCATCTCGATCCACGTTGGGCAGGCAGGCGTACAAATCGGAAATGCTTGTTGGGAGTTGTACTGTCTTGAACATGGCATCCAGCCTGATGGCCAGATGCCAAGTGATAAATCTATCGGAGGAGGAGATGACTCATTTAACACATTTTTCAGCGAGACGGGGGCGGGAAAGCATGTTCCAAGAGCAGTGTTCGTGGACCTCGAACCAACTGTTGTTGGTAAACGTACCTTTCTAATTTAGTATTAATATTTTCCAATCTACGAAATTTAGAAAAATGTTAATAAATTGAATATGCATCAATTTTCTTATTTATTAAGGTTTCCCTAAATACACAAACACAGCTACACATACAAAGGTCTGTGAGTGTGTATATATGAAACAGGATGTTTCAGACAGGTCCTTCATCAGATCTGTGTGTGTGTATATACATACACACAATTTAAAAAATTTAGTGATGTACACAAGGTTTCATATATATTATATACAGTGGAACTTGGCTAACAACCACAATCCGTTCTGGAAAGTAGGTCGGTACCCGAAATGTTCGGTATCCGAAACAATTTTCCCCATAAGAAATAATGGAAATAGATTTAATTGGTTCCCAGCCCCTCTTGACTCGCTAATATATGAAAGTTATAGGCTATATAGGTATGTTTTTTTAATGAGAACAGTTATAATACAATATAAATGGAGTTAAACATAAAAACATTAAAGAAAACATTTAAACATAAGAAAACATTTCCCTTTTCTGTTGCTTTGAGGTTGAAGGAAAAAACTTGTCCAGTGTCTGTTGCTTCTGCCTTTTTTGTAACACTTTTCAGTAATACGACATCACATTATCATTGAACATGTTTAGGCTCCTATTGCACTGTTAGGGGAAGACTTTTCTACAAACAATTGCCATGATGATTGAGGGCTATACTGTATTATTAAAATAAAGCACAAAAATTACTAAATAAGAAGGATGCGCACAGATAAAGATAATGAATGACTGATCGTAACTGTCTTGAGCGCGAATGATGCTTGGTTTGAGATGCTGGTCGGTCACGTGTGGGTGACGTGGCTGTTCAGTATCCAAATTTTGTTTAGTATCCGGTGCAAATTTTTAACAAAATTTTTGGTTGTTATCCGAAATGTTCGCTATCGAAGGCGTTCGCTAGCTGAGGTTCCACATTATTATAATGAAAGACTTCTGTCTGAAACATCCTGTTTCTTTGAAAACCTTGTGTACTTCACTAGATTTTAAATTCTCTGCTGTCCTACAGTGTACTTACCTGAAATATCATCGGATGTATGCATGCATGTATGTATAATGCAAGAGTGTGGCTTTGTTTTTTTTCCCATTTAAAGATGAGGTTCGCACTGGAACATACAGACAACTTTTTCACCCTGAGCAGCTTATTACTGGCAAGGAAGATGCTGCCAACAATTATGCAAGAGGCCATTACACCATTGGCAAAGAAATTGTTGACCTGGTACTTGATCGCATTCGCAAACTAGTAAGGTTTATTTCTTTAGTCATGTCAACCTGGAAGACATTTTAAGGAAGTGTGAATATAAAATTGTATTTAGCATATTTCCCCCTATTTCTGCCTTTTTGTTTTCCAGTCTGATCAGTGCACTGGGCTCCAGGGGTTCCTCATCTTCCACAGCTTTGGTGGTGGCACAGGTTCAGGTTTTACCTCTCTTTTGATGGAAAGATTGTCAGTGGACTATGGAAAAAAATCCAAACTTGAATTTGCCATTTACCCTGCACCCCAGGTATTGGACAATATTCACATTGCCTCATATTTTATTATACTGCAGAACTGTATGTATGTGTTATTACTGACAATTTTTATAGCATTGCATTGGGTTTAGAATTAGCATTATTTGGCGTACTTGTGGTATTTCACCTTAAAATGCCAGTCCTTCTGCAAATGTGTTGACAGTGTAAAGATCGTTCTGTTAATTCTGTGCATGGTTAATCTTTTAGGTTTCCACAGCAGTAGTAGAGCCCTACAATTCCGTCCTGACCACTCACACCACGCTCGAGCACTCTGACTGTGCTTTCATGGTGGACAATGAGGCCACCTATGACATCTGTCGCCGCAACTTGGACATCGATCGGCCCACGTACACCAACCTCAACAGGATTGTTGGTCAGATTGTTTCTTCAATCACAGCCTCTCTCCGCTTTGATGGTGCCCTCAATGTCGACCTGACAGAGTTCCAGACCAATTTGGTGCCTTATCCACGCATCCACTTCCCGCTTGTCACATACGCACCGATCATCTCGGCTGAGAAAGCGTACCATGAGCAGCTGTCTGTTGCAGAGATCACAAATGCTTGTTTCGAGCCTGCCAATCAGATGGTGAAGTGTGACCCTCGTCACGGAAAGTATATGGCCTGTTGCATGTTGTATCGTGGTGATGTTGTTCCTAAAGATGTGAATGCTGCCATTGCAACTATCAAAACCAAGAGGACCATTCAGTTCGTTGACTGGTGCCCCACAGGCTTCAAGGTAAACTTGTTTTAGGAGGCAAACTAGTGTACCACTCATTGATAATTATCTATTTTTTGTGTTTCTCATCTTAACAGATAATAGAAGTGTTTAATTTTTTGAATGATCACTTCTGAACGTTTCTGTGATAGAACTGGCAAGAACTGGTGGCATTAAACAAAATTTTGCCAATGTTACCAGGTTGGGATCAACTACCAGCCACCAACAGTGGTTCCAGGGGGTGACCTTGCCAAAGTTCAGAGGGCTGTCTGCATGTTGAGCAACACCACCGCCATAGCTGAGGCCTGGGCTCGTCTCGATCACAAGTTTGATTTGATGTATGCAAAGAGAGCTTTTGTGCATTGGTATGTCGGAGAAGGAATGGAGGAGGGCGAGTTTTCTGAGGCACGTGAAGATCTGGCTGCTCTGGAGAAAGATTATGAGGAGGTGGGAATTGATTCTATTGAAGGAGAGGAAGAAGAAGGAGAGGAGATTTAAAATGGAGGTGTTTATTTGGTTAGTTGTTCAGGCTTTATCAAAAATGTTCATTGGTGTTTTCTTTTTGTTTCTTAATGTGAATTTGAAATAAAACAACTCCATTAGTAGGAGGGTCTCATTTCCTAAAGCATATTTTAATAAGCCTATGTTATTAAGCGTATTGAAGTTAGCATAAGTGAATATGGAAAGTTCTGTAAACCTAAGGGGGAATTTAGTCTGGGTTGGAATCTAATCTTGCTAGAACATTTTCTTAGTAAACTTGAATAAGAAATTGAACAATAATTAATATCTGAATAGGAATTTCATTTATCCACTAGAGGGCAACATTGGGTTAATGGTGAAATATTGAGAAATTGGTTTTTGTTTTAGTTTAAAAAAGCACATTACCTTAAAGACTCGCCACAAAGAAAACAATTACAACATACTTTTCACATGGAGTGTTCTGGGTAGTGTACAAAAAGCACAAAAAAAGTTTATACCAGGCATTACACTTGAATTCTTATCAGTGGCATTTGTATTTCAAAGCTCGACAAAAAAAGACAATTTCACTACAAGGCACACTTGAATTATGGCTGTTCTTTGAATCTAACAGGGCTTCACTCTTTATTAATTCATACTAAACAAATCTTCACAAGTTTCAAACCCCAACATGATAGTAGTTAATGTCTATACCAGAAGTTTCAGTAAATGCTATTTTGATTAAGACTTGCCTATATCTTGTCTAGTATGTGGTACTGTAAATGTCTAATGGAACAGTTTTTGACATGACATTGCTTGTTCATGCACCTCATGTTCCTATATTTGCATCTAGTTTGCATGGTATAGAAATAGAGAAGTTTACAAAGTCTGCATAGCAGAAATGTAATTTTATAACATTATAGATGATGTAATTCTTAAGGTTTAGCAAAGAACAGTATTAATAGGTAATGTCCATTTTAAAAAAAAATACAACAAACTAGCTTGGTTTCCGAATGAAATATGCAATATTTCAAGTTTATATTCAAGACATAATGGTAAGTAACTGATCGGTATTGTAATAAGTCCAGTTTTAAGTGTTTAGATGGGTACACTGTATGTAAAACTAGTTGAATAACAAAAGGAATATCTGAGCAAAATATCTTTGGGAAATATCTGGTTGCTGGACAGTTCTACCCAGTAATCCAAAATATTAGAATAAAACTGGTGCATCTGGTGTTTATTTTGTCTGGTTATAGTCTAGAACGGGTACATTTTTACAAAGCAATTATTATAAATTAGTGGTACCTGGCCATTTGAGGAATATATATGTTAAAATTGCTGTACTCCTGCAATTCACCCCTGAAAAACACTAAATGTCATCAGTATAAGCAAGAATGGTACATATTAAATCATCTGTTTTATCACTAAACATAAGATACCCTGACAGATGAACACATAAAATGTGCACACAAGCACGAGCATGCACAGATGCACTCACAAACATACACGCTGTTAGCCAACCACAATATACAAAAGCTGTAGCAGTAGTGAAAGTCTGTGTTTATTTAGGTTAACAGCTGTGTGATGTAACTTGTGGGTAAATATGTTGAAGTAGCCCATGTCATGTTGCATGTGTATATGTGGTCACAGCACACGCCAAATATTCACCAAAGTTTCCTTCAGCTAACGAGAATTTACAAACCCTTTCAGTACCATGTACAAACCACAAGTTACTAACCACACAAAAAAAGAAAGTGATTGCTCCATGAATGTAAAGCGTTAAGGTCATTTAAGACTTATTCATATGAAAAATCATTCTGTGTGTGAAAAAAATATTGGGAATATATACATTTATTAAGCAAAATGCAAGAAATATACCAAAAAATAAGGATAGAAGGCCAAATGGATGCTATACACATACTGGTGTGTTTAATTTTGAAACAGTCAAAACATGAGGCAACTTAAAATTCCCATTGAACATATCTGTGCCAAACCACTTTTTCAGCAAGTATTGATGGGCACTTCTCTGAAATTATTATCTATTTCTGAAGTATTACCTTTAAAAGCTGACGATTAACTATGATAACAGTGGAAGAAAGCGTTCATTTCCAAATAAGGCCTCCAAATTCTAAAATGGAAAACCTATATAAACAAGCTTCAAAACAGAATATAATAATAATACATTCCAGCCAGGCGAATGTACATGATTTAAAGAATGACCATCACAATGGTCCAGAATGTTGCATGCATCGCTTTAAACCTCGCTTTTGAGCAGACACACCCATGTTTTTGTACAGGTAGGTGATGTGACATTCCTTAACATGGCACTGACCAATGGCAGAGTTGGAAAGCAGAAATCAGCAGATTTAGGGGTGGATCACTGGGGAGTTGCAGTACAGAGGATACCACTGTGGAGGTTACACATCCTGCTACAGAGTACAGAAACATTTTTCTTGGTGAAGTGCCATCTAGTGGAAATTGTGAAAAGCCTTAGAATATCGTGTCTTGCTGTCCTTCCTTCTATACATTCAGCAAAAGTGACCCTTTTTGCCGATCTAAGAGCAGTAAGTGATTTGTATAACTGGACTCAGAGAGGAAGCTGGCCTTAGATCAGCATTTAAGTGACTTTTTCTGAAAGGCCCTGCAGCTGTCTCACTCACAGGTCTGGCTCCTCCACATTTGTTTCTGTTGTTGATCTGGAGACAGATGGAACAATTAATTTTTTATTTATTGCCACAGCCAGCAAAAAAGAGAGAGAGAGCCAGCAACAGTGATGACAAATGACCACATCGTAAATAATTCTGCAGCGATTAATTACTGATTTCTGTATGCACTTACCTGTCTTTAATGACTGACTCTTCCTGTTGTTGTGGCTGATGCTCTCTCTCTTCCTGCTCCATTCTAAACAGACAAGAGCATCATGGGTAAATTAGCTTCTGAGATTCTGCCCAGTTCAAACTCACATTTATACAAACCAGGTATTCCACCTTAACATTAATGTCACAATTAAAATCAGTTTGTTGATAAGCAGTACCGTTCTTTTCGTGCCTTGATCCTTTCTTCATCATACCTGAAAGGAGCAAACAGCAAATGACTCTAGAAAGATGTCTTAAATCACAAGCATCAATATGGTGGTCACAGCCATTTTTGTTCAGCACATGGCTGCCTGTTGATGTGGCGGACTTACTGTACAACACACTCAGGGATGTGAATGTGCTCCATGGGAACAATCTGCTCTAGTTCCTCTAAGCTGTGTATGTAGCGAATTTTATTCATGAACTTCACACTGCCCAAAGAAAAGAAAAATTACCTATACAGTTCAGCTTCACAGCTTCATACCTACATTTGGGAGGCTTTTTATGTTATGAATGTTTGTCACATTAAACAGTTCTTTTCTATTTAAATTTTGAGGAAAGTTGTAGTGACTTACTGTACTGTGACTACCATTAACCTTTAACCATATTATGTCACAATGGCAACTGCGGCCTGGTGTTATTAAGGTTGAAGTCAGCTAATAATTGTTTTTGTTGTATTTATATTTTCTTTAATAAGAGTTAATATTATTACAACCAGAAACAGACCTGGTCTTAATATGCATTTGTTTTAAAACATATAATAAAGTCTCTGCTTACATCAATATTTCTGCCAAATAAAACTAATTATAGAGATGAGGGTCCTACCTGATAAAGGGTCTGGAGATGGCCAGGACAGTGCGTATAAACCAAGAAGGATGTGCAATAATCAGAGACTTGAGGTTCTTTCTTAATCTGTAAACAAACATTTATGTTATTTTAATGGTCATCTCAAGCCTATTTCCCTGTGGCCTTGGTATCACATACACATGCATGTTAAAATTCATAATGGACAAGCATTTGGAAGATTGCTTACCTTCTGTCAATCATCTGATAGCACTTTTTTAGCCAGCTGATGCCAGGCATCTTACTACGTGGCGTTCCCCCATTCATGTAGATTATCATGTAATCTTCAGCTACTAGCATCTCCAGACTACTCACTACATACCTTAGTACAGAAGAGGTATGGGAGGGGGGATGACAAAGCATAGATTAACATAGTAGTCATTACAGAGAGGGAACAAACAAACTAAGGTGATAGTGAAATCTGTTTTTTCAGGCATGAGTACTTCAGAACTGTTTGTATGATTAGTGGGTATACTGAAGGGCACCTGACGCAATGCTAAACACAGAACGCTTCATGACTACATGGGCAACACTTCAGAATGCATAACTATTCCATATGTAGAACAACACAGGCAGTTGCTTACAAAAAAAGATTTTCCATGATGTAATGGTAATCTGGACAGCTACTATCAGGCAGGTAGCATGCTGAAAACACAATGATGGCGTTCAGACCCTCGCCATAGTAACCTGCAAGATGAGAGCAGAAAAAAGGAAGTGGCACTGTAGTAGAGCGTGTATGTGTGTGTGTGCTGGGGGTGGGGTGGGGTCATAGTGTAGCCATTACCCGTGAAGCTGGGAACGTGGGCCATGTGGACTCACCTCCGTGAGAGATGACCCGCACATACGGTCGAATGACCTGCATGTCGATGCGGTGCTCCTGTTCGCCGATGATTACCGTCCTCCAGAGACGGCCATTCCCGGCGCCTTCACCCACATCATCGGCCCCATCAGTAGGACCCGGTTTAGCAGAGGCTACCGGTGTGTCATCTGGAAATGTACGATACACACACTTACATGGGAGCAGAACTGCAGCCAACAAGTAAGATTCCAGCAAGTAACTGAAATGTAATGTAATGTCATGTAAGATAATGAGAATTGTAGTACACAAGGTTTCCAGAGAAACAAGAAAAACTGCAGTTGTCTGTATACCAGTATGCAGTTGTCTACACAATCTACACAACTACACTGTACCTAAAGATGACAATCAACAAAATAGTAAAAAAATTGTAGTAACCAGTGCAAAGCTGACCTTCCCATTCTAGGTCGTTGCCGTTGCCGATAAACTCCAGGGAATCTGTTTCATCCGGAGTTTCAATGTCATCAACATTAATGTCCAGGTCATCAGGCGTGTCCAGGAAGTCGTCGGACAGCAGAGATCCTTCACTCTGATCCAGAGACAGGTTCATGTCTGGTGCTACGAGTGTGCGGCGCTTCCTGTGAGTCGAACCACCACCAGCACCTCCGATATGCAGGGAGTTCGGGGGAGCTGTATGATGAAAAGGCATGCCTATTTTAGAATTACAATCACAGCTGGCTTCTAAATCCATCGCTTTGCTTAATGGTTATAGTGGACAGGAGGAATTTAACAGTAATTGTACTTAGCAGAGTAAAGGGCTTGACTCCACTATCTTTTTTTTGTACTATGAAGTATGGATGGGGTTTTCTGCCCAGGTGGACTTACATGTTCTCCCTTCTCCAAGCACAGAGGAAGACTCCATATCACCCTCCTCTGGAAGTTTCCTTACACACACAGACAACATTGAGATCTCAGATAACTGCAGCCTGCAACATCACATTCTAAACCTGGATGGGACTAGAAGGGCCAAGGGAGACAGATAGACTATTTATTGAACTATCCCATCTTACAACCCTGACCAATCGCTGAATGAGCCTTGTGTTTAATGGAGCTGAGTGAGTGATATGGTAATTAGCAGCTAGCAGCACCTCATCATCAGTGTCCTGCTAGGGTTTGTGGTGTGGGGGGACTGCAGCTGCTTCAATTCTTACAAAGTGCTGCTTAACCTACCCCCCCCACACACACACACATACACACACACACACACACACACACACACACACACGACTGCACACGCACACACCTGCATCCCACACTGCAAGCATCCAGGATAGAATGAAAGGATAGAGAGAGGCATAGCTATTGGAATGACTGTTAACTAAGCACAGCACAACACCGTAACACTGATTTTTTTTTTGCATCAAATGCTAATTTTTTCTTCCACTAGCACTCAGATGCATGAACCTACTGTTTAGGACGAAGTATATTTTATGGCTAGATTTTCTTAAGCCAATTTTACATTATAACAGGGCTTTTGTTTTGACGGCTTGTTTTGGTGGCTTTGCTCAGGAAATAGCACTGTTGACAACGTAACAGAACACTATTCTTAATCCTGCTAAAAGAGAAACAGATATTCCTCTAATAATAATGCAGCCTGATTTTCAAAAAAGGCCATAAACAGAAACCAAATACAGAAGAAATCAATGCTGATCATTCACTTACCTTCTTGTTTAAGGTGAGAAAAATGAAGACTCTTGTGATTCCTCTTTTTATCTGCAGTCTGCTATTCAGTGGTTTTGCAAAATGTCATGGTTTTAAATGTGCTGACTGTCTAAATCATCACTTCTCAGGGATATTTGCCCTGTGTTGCTGAAGCTGCGTTGTCTGTTTCTCTATGCCTGCCCTGCCTCCATTTTCCTGGTGAGCCTGTGTTGTTGGCTCCTGCATGCGTCACATGACGTGGCTTATTACCATTTAAGGAGAGAGCTGCACCTGCTCCCCTTTATTCTTCTGCATGGGGGCCGCATGAGGAGGCACACGGAAAGACACACTGTTACTGATCCCAGGTCAGCAGGCAAGAGATCCTTTTGCTCTTTCTTTGCCAAGCACTTTTTTTGCCAAGGGAGAAGCTTTAGCCTAAGCTTTTCTAATTGTGCATTTCATGTATTGACATTTCAACGTCCTTTATAATAAACCAGATTTTTAACAATCTTTGTAGACTAATACACACCTTAGATGTAATCATAAAAAAATTTCAATCTGGGATTAATTTTTGAGATTGTACATGAACACCAAAAGTGAAATTAATTAACATTTTATTTGCCAATCTGCTTGCTCCCACCCAGCAGCACTCTGAAAACAATATTCTGGATCATGCATTACCACGATTTGTAATGATGTGTGAAATTTCTTTATTCCATTACAGCATTTGACACTGTTTAAAATTACTCCAGGCCTGGGGAATCTATCGACCTATCACTCATCTCTCTCCTCTGCGTAGTCCAATAGTAAGCATTAGTCTGGGGAAGTGGGAGGGTGCTATAAGACCACACACATAATCAAACCTTTATGTTCTGTTTACAAAACCACAAAATATGAACAGCTAAATAAAACATTGCATTAATTAAATGTTGAAAATCAAGTTAATTCATATATCATTCATTAATTGATTGCATAAGTCTTTTAGATAAAGGTCAGTCTATACTATTCGTGTTTTGCAAGGTCATAACTGTCTAATCCTTTGTTGGAGTAGTAAGCATTTATTTTTGCTAACACTAATGATATCTGACTGCAGTAGAAAGAACCTTATTTAAAACAGTTGTCCTTACTAATCCAGTACAGCATGCTTTTGGTTATTCCTGTTTTATTTGAAGTGGCACAAATGGATCAGTGCTGTCATTATAGTCATTATAACAGTACTGAATGAATAATGTAAAAAATATAAGATATATAATCAAAAATACACATTTCACCATTTCTTTGTGGAATCATGCAATTCAACTTTGTCATCATATTTAGCATACTTTTTAAAAACACTAAAAATTAAACACAAATTAAAACCAAAACCAAACAAAGAAAAACTACCTAAACAAAACAAAAAACGTCAACCAGTTTGGTAAAATCTAGTAAGTGCAGTTTAGAACAGAATAGAATGAGCTGTATTCACATATAGACAGACAGTTTCTTCCTCTGGGTTCACTGTGTTGGGTCCAGCGCTCAATACAGGTGCACATACAGATGTTATACATACACAGAACTTCCTTCTGTTCTTCCCATGTGGAGCGTCTGTGTTTAACTCCACACAATGAAACACGTGAGCGCAGTTTTAGTATTTGCATCCGATTTTTACTTCAGGAGCTTAGTAATTTCCTGTAATGTTGTTGTCCGCTTCTGATCATATCAATGTTTGTGTACTGTGCAGCCCTGTTTCTTTTAAATTACAAATGTCGTCCTGGAGTCGGAAATGGATAATTCGTACATCAGTTCATTTGCAATGTACACATTCTTTTCTAGACCACTGGAATCACTGATTTCCTTCGCTTCAACCTTTTAAACTCTAGATGGCGCTCTCCTACAAGAAATGTTCATTTTCAGTCGGAATGTCCTCAGACGAAGGAAAAGCACCAATGTCAGCTCAACGATCAGTGCATGTCAATTAACCTTACCAAACAAGGTAAATACAAACAAAGGTCAAATCATGCAAACAAGAAGCAACGACAAGGCTGTCATAAAACAGTAAAAAAAAACCAAAACTACTTTGCATACATTGTCCACATCGCCTAGAAAATCCGCATAAAATATTCTGGTTAGAAATTCCACAAATAATAAATTACAATGTTAACAGAATGTCAGTATCGAGGAATCGCACTGGATTTTCGTCATTATGCAATGAGCCTTTAAATCAATTTACTAATTAAGAAACAAAACAGATATTTTGTCAGATTGCGTTCTGAACTGAGATGCTGTCAGATGTGTGCCTACAAACAGTTAAACAGGCTAGTGGAAAGGTAAAAGGCACGTGACAACATGCTCTGTCACTGGTGCTGAAGTTGCTTAAAATGGCTGCTAGTAATTATTATGGATTCACGCATGGAGCCGGCCCGCAATACAGGTAATAATCTAGAGCGGAACTTGCGCGCAGTAAGCGTCTGCCTTGTTATGCAATTGTAAGATGTTCATCAACAGCATCTTTTGTTATTAACGACCAGAAGAGCCAGATCAGTTAGCGAAGCAAGTTAATTTGCTAAGCTAGCTAGCCAGCCAGAAAGTCAGTCAGGTTACCTAGCTAACTAGCTAGCTAGCCTACCGTGCTGTTGGAAAGAAATACAAACCGATAACTGGTTACTAAATTGTAATTTTGTCCTCTTTGATGTTGTCATATAATGATTACTCAGAGCGAACACATGTACCCACCCATTCGACATACAAAATGTGAAAAATCTGAGCTTTTAGCTAGCTAGGCTACCTTTTTAGTGACTACCAAACCCTGAATGTTGTTGGTCGGTCAGCTAACTACCTTAGCTTGCCAGATAGATGTTACAAGGTATAGGGACATGTTTAAGAGTATTGTCTTGCATTATCTAAATGACATTCTGTGGAAGGTAGGCTCCTAATTTTATTCTTTCTCTCGTATTTGATAAAATGGTACTTTCTCATCATTTCCCAAATTCCTAACACTTTTATGTCCTGTATGGATACTGACAATGTTATGAAAACTTGGTATTTGTCAGATATTTAGACCAGTGTCAGTGATGTCACTGTTAATTTGTGTCTCGACTATCTTTTCCCGGTGTCCATTCTTTCCAACCTACCCCATTCACAGCTGTGTACATCATGAAAGACGCTCTCAAATTCTTTCTGTTATCCATATTCTTTTATCAGAATAATCGAGGGTTTTTAATTGAAGAGCCACTAGGCTGTATATTTTCCTGAAATGGCACAAATTTGCTTTGACCTTTTCCAGCACCCAACCGGCCCCTGCGTACTCCCATCAAACCACTGCTAGTTACAGTGTCCAGCCTGCCGCTGGTGTCGCCCATGCGGTCACGGCCTCATATGCTCCTGCTGCTGCCCAAACCGCCCGGCCGGTGGCGTCTCCAGCCTATCCTGCCTACCAGACCCATCCTGCTCCAGATTATGGATACCGCCAACAGGAAACGGCACCACAGCCAGCCACCACACCACAGACCTATCAGGTCTTCACAGAAGCAGTTAGTGTTATTTCTGCTCACTTCATGTCAAATTAGTAACGGATATGTCCCTGCTCCTGGTTTTCATGGTTTATTTTGTCATCTGCTGGTATTTGAATGCGTCTTTGGATGGTAGTTTGTGATTTCTGATTATTTTCCTCCTTTGCGTTAAGACTGCAATTAATTTCTAAAGTGTATTTCTATATTTTGGCTTCTGGAAAGATAGATTTGTAAATTGATGGTAAATTATAGCCAGTTTTACCATATGATACAGTACTCCCGGGCCCCACCGCCAAGCTCACTTTTCCTGTATGTACCTGTCAGTATAATGTCTCATCTGATTGCCATAGTAAATGCTCCCCTGTTAAATTAAACCAGGAGAGCTACAGCTATGGACGGCCAGTGTCAGCTAGCAGTTATGAGAACAAACAGTACTATCAGACGAGCATGGCCCCGGCTCAGCGCACTCCAGCAGAAGCCTACTTTCAGCCAGGTGATCTGCGTTTGGCCTCTCCTTTCCTTGAAATGTTTACTGCGTTCTGATTAGGGTAATGCACATACTATTAGCTAGTGATCTTATCATTATTGCACAGGCTGATGACTTCCCTTTTATTGAAGGATACGAGTAGATGCTAACAGAACAAAACGTTTTGTTGTGCCATGATGGACCATAGACAAGCTGGAATGTTTTGATGAATCATGTGATATATAGCAGGTCAACCTTTTGTCAAGGTTGTTTTGCAATCACTAAATACATTGTGATTTAGTATATTTAATATTAATATTTAGTATGCATTGACACCATGCAGCCAGAGTTGCCAGCCTTTAAAAAGCTTTTCTAATACTTCTCTTAATCTGTTCAACATAACATTGATGCCTCTTTTAAACATGAAAAAGACAATTGCACACAATATGTCATAAACAAACGTTTAACCATAATATACATCTAACAATAGTACGTGTATACTTCCAATCATATTTAATTTATCCAGTCATTTTTGGTAAGGCCGTTGCTATGTAAATTGCAGTTTGAACCATTGTTTACGTTTCAGCCATAGTTACCTTCTGCTAACGTGGCTCAAAGCTGATGTTCACAGATAATGTTGTTTTCCTGCAGGTCTGAAAAGTGGCTATAGGCCTGTAAGCACAGTGTACAGCCAGCCACCTCCTCAAAGACAGGCCCCAGCTTTGAAAGCGCTTCCTCCCGCCAGCTCTGTGTCCACCAGTTACAGCATTTACCCAGCATCAACCAGTGTGCCACAGCCACCCAACCCCATATCAACCTACACACCCAGCTCTTCCTACAACTCCACATCTGCCACTTCTTACTCTGGTAAGTCCAAGGGGTGGGGTGGGGCGGGCGGGCTTTCATTTGGCAGGCGTTCAGAATGTATCATGTGAGCTTGCTCTATGGTATCGTTTCACAATGTTGCTCTTTGCCTGACCCCATTGTCCACTTCTGCAGGTCTCAGCTACTCCAGTTACGAGTCTACTGGCTACACGTCCACTGCAACATATTACCAGCCTACCCAACAGTTGGGCCCCCCACAGACTCAACCCCAAGCTCCTCCCTCCCAACAACCCCCACCCCCTACACACCAGCCCCAGCCTCCCCAGCAGCAAGCCCAGCCACCACCTGTTAAGCAACTCACTGGCTCCTCCTGGAGTGGCACTGGGAACAGCATGGTCTCAGGTTCTGCCGTCAGTGCATACAAGAAGCCTATGTTTCATCAAAGCAAGGTCCAGAAGCCCAAAGGTCCTCCCAAGCAGCCTCAGCTGCACTACTGCGACATCTGCAAAATAAGCTGCGCTGGTCCGCAGGTATGGGTGCATGATGAATTGGTAACATACGGATAGCTTTCACTTTAGGATCAAAATGTAGTCAATTAAATTGCCAGTAATACTTGTAAATCATGCTATTTAAGTGATCACTTTTTTTATCACTATGCTCATGCCAATAACAAGCTCAGATGAGAAACAATGCTTTCTGTTCATAATATAAAGTCTCATGTGAGCAGCACATCAGACCTGAGGGCAAGTGAGAGCTACCTATAGGACATAATGGACACCTAGAGTAACTGGTGCTTTGCTTATATTGATGGGGCAGAGATAAATTGGACCCTCCCCCCAAATCAATGAGAACTTTGCAAATCATGCCCTCACTGACAAATATATAGGATGTGCAAAACCACTTGGCCAGGATCCTTGGCCAGGAACGCATGTCTTTTAGACACTTTTAAAGCAGTGGCATCAAAACATGCGTCTAATTAGCTATAAGTATTAATTTATAATATCTTGTAGTAAACCTTTAAAGATTTGTCTGATTTTGTTTTAATGATGGCAGCTAGTGTGGAATAGAGCTGCTCGATTATTGCAAAAATCATTAATGACAATTATTATGAGTATCATTAACTTTGAAAGAATGGTTTTTGTTTTTGTTTTTTTTTTAAACAGATTTCTTTTAAATATAATTCAACTGAAACAAATTCAAAATAAATGTTAAACAAATATATAAAAAAGGAAGTCTACATTTTAATGAAATATGAGAAATCTATTATTTACATTTAAGTGAATAATATAAAAAAAAAAAATAATAAACTACACATAAATTAGATGAAATGCTACAATCTACTGAAAATTCCCTGTATCCCTGTCAGCAGCTCAGTTCAAGGAAATTAAAGACTGATGCACAATTGTAGTCTAAGCAATGGAAAATTGCTTTTCCAGTGTCGGGGACAAGGAACAGGCATTGATGTATGACTTGAATGAGTAGTAATGTGGTGTGTGTAACACCACTTGACATTCCGATGAGAAGTCTTTTTGATATTTTTTAAATAATTCCTGTGACATGCTCCTTGATTGCCATAATTGACGATTTCTTGACCCTCTTCCCTGATAACCTGTGATCTAGCAAAAGGACGTGGACAACAACAATTAGTTGACATCAATCATGTAGTGTTGTGAATCTCCAATACAAGACACAAGTTATATATTCTCATATATGAGTGTACTCTCATCCTGGCTTTTTAGTTTTTAGCTAAAAACTCCAGTCTGTTTACATGGTCTGGTTTCAAAAAAGAGCGTAAACAAGTGAGAACATGTCCACCTATATTTTCCACCTATACCACTCTCTGAAGAGGATCTTATGGCTGGGATCCACTCTTACTGGGATCCACAGCTGGTTTGGAGATCTGTGCGTAGAGTGTCTGTGTGTAGAGTGAACATGGGATACTGAGGAAGACCCACCACGCTCATGGGTCTTCCTCAGTATCCCATGTTCCTGCATAGAGGAAGGACTCATGGCTCAAAAGCTATGACCTGGTTCTGGTGCAGACTGGGTCCTGAGTGTCTTTACCTACAGTGACCTTGAAGAAACTGCCCAGGACTTCCTGCTACTTTCCTCTTTGCTGCAGCAGTGTCCTTCGTGTCACCAGCAAGCATCGCTGTTGTCTCAAGCGGGACCTTCTTTTTGGAGGGAACATATATTATTATTATTATTATTATTATTATTATTATTATTACCATGATGGTCATCAGCCTCTTTATCACTTGGACGGTCTTGGCTTCAGCGGATCCTCGATTGTCTTAGTTGACATATTTTAGCTTGAACATTGGGTCCAGTGCGGAAGCCATGATGAGCAGGTCCAGTGTTGTTGTATTTGTCACTGAGACATTGAATGTCTTCTTTTCAACGCTTTGCTGAGGTCTTCGTTGTCCTTCTGGCCTGCCAGTATTGAGTTTTTATCTTCTTGATGGTCTACAGTATGTCAGTATCCTGACATAATTGCTTATTAATGTTGCTGCTGTTAAAACCACACATTACACCCAATCAGGAGGAATCCTGCTCTTATATGGCTAAGTGGAGACTGTCTAAAGCACTGGAGTCTCCATCCGTCCATTGATATCAACTGCCACTTTGTACAAAACGTTGTCTTCCTTTTAAAGACGCATGCAGCCATTTCTTTCCTCAGTCCTGGGTGGTGATGTGTCCTGTGTGTTTTTCAGGAAAATGTTTCTAGACATTTCAAATTGGAATCAGCATTGATGTAGTGAAGTTGTAAGGCTCCATGGTGCAACTTGGCCATTGTGGCAAAATATTTGGCTGTAGACGCATCATTTGCAGTGTCCTTATGGCAACTGTTACACAAGGCAGGCAGTGCAACTCTGGATAGGTGTCACACAATGTCATTTCAGCAATGTATGCACCAGTTTATTGAATTGCTTACAATTTCTGGTTGCTGGGGTTGGGCAGTTACATTAATGACTCCTGCGGTGGAAGAAGGGGGCTATATTTTTTGTTTCTTTTCTGTTTGGCCATTAACAAATTGGTTATAATGGCTTGTGGTGCAGACACCACCATGTAACATATTGAATGGTACTTGTTGGCCCTCGTTTGACTCCTTGAAATTAATGTGTTTCTAAACAGCTGAGTTTTATTTTTCTTGTTGACCTACCTGGAAGAGTGAGTTTGGGCTTTTAGGGAAGAATGTAACCGATGTAACGGAAAAGGGTGTTCTGGATTTATAACACAAGGCAAAATGAGGGCATCACTGAGAAACAGAACGCGGCACAGTAATCGTTTCTTTTAATTATCTTGTTTTCATAATCGTTGGAAGCCAAAATTGTAATTGAAAATAAAATGATTAACTGTGTAACCCTAGCTGACGCCAAAATGTCCCTCCCAGTTCCTATTTTATTATGTCTAAAAATAGTGGGAAATCTTATATAGGAATGTTTTTGGCCAATTCCTAGCCAATTCTAGTTAAGCCTGCCAAACCTCAGCTTCTTGTCTTGATTGTCTAAATCAAGTTTGTTGTTATTATAGGCAGTGAACGAGAATATGAAAGTCTAAGAAAGACCCATCAGCCCATCGTCAAGGTGTACATGGAAACGTGCCAGAAAACGCAATGCCTAGATAGACCCGTAATTAAAAAAAAATAACAATGCATCGCAAGATATAATTAATCAAATAAATATACTAATTAAAGGATGTGCATTCTTATTTTCATTCATCTTGTGTTTTGTGTTTTAGACCTACAGGGAGCACCTGGAGGGCCAGAAACACAAAAAGAAAGAATCTGCACAGAAGTGTGGCGTTAGTCAGGCGAGTAACGGGCCACGTGGTGTGCAGACCCAGCTGCGCTGCGAACTCTGCGACATCTCCTGCACTGGAGCGGACGCCTACGCAGCTCACATCCGGGGGGCCAAGCACCAGAAGGTTCGCACTAATTGGCGGTTTTCAATCTCAAAACCTTCCAGTATTTTTTAAAAAAGAAAAAATACTTTATTTTATTTATATTTATATTCTTAAACTATAATTCTGGATCACAGCACAGATTAAAATGTTTTAATACTTTTGATTCTGTTTCTAAGGTGAAGAGGTGATTTGAATTGTTTTACTGCCAATTGTTTTACTTTTTTTTTACAGTCATTAACTTAAATCCTTTTTGCACAAGGAATAAAAAGAATGCTAACATTTTTTTGTTAGCATTCATGTTGCCGCTTCTGAAACACTTTGCCTCTTTTGAATTGCCATCAGGTGGTGAAGCTCCATACAAAGCTTGGCAAGCCTATTCCTTCCACAGAGCCAGTTTTAGTGAACTCTGCCCCCGTTGCCGTGACAATGACCTCCGGAAAAGTCATTACGGTGCCTGTGGCTCCAGCTGCCCCCTCAGTGCCACAGAAACCTTCTGTGCCAACTCCACCCAAGGCCCAGCTGCTGGCTAAAAAGCCTGTGGCACTGCCCAAAGCTCCAGTCACTGGTGAGCATGTACTTTTTAGTGCCATTTATGATTTCTTTGATTGTCGAATATCTAAATGACATAATCTGTCATGTGGACATATATCTAAATTACATAATCTGTCATCTGGACATGTATCTCAGAATTGTCTGAATTTCTTTTGATCAACATAATGTATGTGTTTAACTTTTGAACTGGCAGAATTAACATTTTATTGTCACACTTTTTGCTTTTTGACGCCTTTTACCATACGCGGATCTTGTGGATTTGCTGGACTTATGTTGCCCCTTGTTGAACGCAAGCCAGCAGTGCTGCAGCTCCAGAACTAGCGAGGGTGGAGGAGGAGGTGAAGCACCAGGCAGCACTGAAGTCAGACCCTCAGAGCGAGGATGAAGGGGACGGAGGAGGTGCTCAAGGAGACATCCAACCAGTGGGCCACGACTACGTGGAGGAGGTGCCAAACTCTGCTCTCACTATGTCTCATTGCGGATTGGTCGGCTCTCACTATGTCTCGTTGCGGATTGGTCCGAAGGGCAGTTTGTATGTTGTCTGCTGTAGTATCTGCAGCAACAGAGATGTTGTTGTTTTGTTGTAGCACTATTTAGATTTACTCGTATTCCTTATTGCACAAAATGACACATGAAGAATTAAAGGACTCCAATGCTGCCCCATTGCTTATGGGTGACTATATGGATCAAATAACAGACTGTGTTAACTGTGACTTCAGACTGACTGGCACATTTGTACCACTCTTTATATCCATGTCACTTTCTTTTTCATAGTGCCATTTAGAATGTCCTGGCTCATACCAACAGCTTTTTTTTTTTTTTTTTAAATAGTTGTTTGTTTTTCTTTCAGTTTCTGATCGAAGCCCCTTGTCTTTTGTTTTTCTCCTCAGGTCCGTAACGACGACGGCAAGGTGATCCGCTTCCACTGCAAGCTGTGTGAGTGCAGCTTCAACGATCCCAATGCCAAAGACATGCACCTGAAGGGCCGCAGACATCGGCTGCAGTACAAGGTGCCACTCTAACCCTCGCTCATGTTTCAAACTGCTGGTGCTGCCGGGTCCTGTTTGATTCTACCAGTAGGCGCTGCTGACATTCCACCTGCGTTTTCCCACTTCTATTGTAAAATCTCTAAATGACTCTTACAGGAGTAATAAGTCATTTTTTTTCCCCAGTGTTTCTTCTTCATGTTAAGACAGAAAAATTATAGTGACACCTAGTAACCTGGATAAACATGGCCACCTCCAAATGGGGGATCCAATCTGTGGAGGATAAACTGATTCATTTGAGGACTACAAAGCAGTTTGATTTAATCTTATTATGCGCTTAATAGAAGGGGGGGGGGGGGGAGTCACAGTATTCATAAATATTGTGTAATACCTTTCTGTGGTAGTAATAATACTTGTATAGGTAGCACTTTTTTTAATTTAATATTTTACCTTGCATTTTACTTTATACTAGCTGTCAATCTGCTAGAATCTTGTGAGCCTGCAGAGAACCTTATCTATAGATTCTGGAATTAACATGTAGGTTATTCCATGTTGATAAGGCAAGGTACAGAGGAAATTGTTTAAAATGAAGTAAGCGCTTTGTTAAAATAAAGAAATTTGCTTTGGTAAACATGGGCAGTGTGATGCAAACTTGTCAGACACCAGGACATTAGTTACTGAGTGTGCGCTGAGCTCAGTGTGCTACCCTTCGGTTTGACCCGCTGAAGAAAAAGGTAAACCCGGACCTGCTGGTGGAGATCAAGCCGAGCAACCGGGCCCGGAAACTTCTGGAAGGCAAGCTGAGGAAACAGAAGCAGAAGGCTGTGTTAAAGCGGCAGCACGAGGACGAGCAGCGCTGGCACATGGAGATGAGGTGGGCATCTCCAGAGATGAGGGCAGCATTTTGGGTACCTCTCGCACAGAGGGACAAGATTTTCAAGATGGGTTCGTGGGGATTATTTCCTAGAATAGAATTGGGCATCAGTTATAGTATGTGTATATGACCTGTATGGGCAGTACACTACAGGGGTCCCTAGTCCTGTTTCTCAAGATAATTCTTTATGGGCACTATAAGTTCCAGCTCTAAATTATGAGCAGATACATTGTTTTGAGGTCAGTTTTTCTACCATTACATTATTCGTGTAATAATGTATCAAATGTCTTAGCACAGCGCAAATCCTTCTTGTAGTGTCCCTCTTGAACAGCTTGGTTAAAACATGTGCGATCGAATAAGAAAACTGCTCAGCCAAGAATTGTACGGGATGAGAGTGTGTTTTAATAAGAGGCATTTGCCTCTTGTAGGAGGTACGAAGAGGACATGTACTGGAGGAAAGCAGAGGAGGAACATTTGTACTGGGGGGAGCAAAGACGAAGGATTGGGCCCCCACCGCTCATGAGTCGCCCTGGGCTACCTGTGCCCCCCTTGCTGGTGAGTGTGTTGTGTGGGGGTGTCGTACTGAAGCAAGGTGAGAAGTGGTGTGGTTGGAGCCCAGTGCTGCTGTTGCGCAGGGTTGCATCTGTACAACTTGTTCGAGATTGTGGGTGTATTTTCACATTAAAAGTGCTAGTCAAGGTTGTTTTTCTGAGAAGGCAAGTAAAGCACCTTTTGCAATTTTTTCCGAATAACAGCAGCTGATAAATGTCGTAATTGTAAACCCATAACCTTTTAAAACTTCTATTATTAAAACAAAACAAACAAACAAAAAAAAAACAGGAAGTGAGGATAAATGTACGTTTTCAGTGAGCTGCAAGAAATGGGTCAAAGGAAAAATGAAAAACGTCTTAAAGGTCAGACAGTGGCCCACTCTGCACCCTTGCCCATTCTCCACGCCAAAGCCTCCTCTACCGGCGTATTAGTTACACTTATGTAGCACCTTTCTCAGCACTTGAGGACGCTTTCCAATCAACACACTGTGCAATGCTTTTTACATCCAGTTAATACACTGGTGAGAAGCGGCAGCCAGTCGCACGCACCGTGTTCTCCAGAAAGTGTGGTCCCCTGTGGAACTTCATTGAGCGTAGGAAGGGGAGAGGGAATAACACCCAGGATGGGGTTCCACCAGGCATGCGCTCGTTCACACACATTTTTAAGCTTTTCCTTGCTTTACTGATTACTGGAAGAGCTTGCCACAGACAGCAAGCAACTAGGCAGAGGTCACAATGCATCTTCTAAGCAAGATGCAGGTCATGTTTTTGTCACCTGAACTGAGGGGTGTGTGGTTGGGTGGTGGCATGTTAGATGCTAACTCTCCAAGGTCCCGTCCCTGCAGCCCGTACGGCGGCCCGGTTCCCCGGACGACCGTCACATCATGGCCAAGCACTCCACCATCTACCCAGTGGAGGAGGAACTGCAGGCTGTCCAACGGATTGTGTCCCACTCTGAGAGAGCCCTTAAACTGGTGTCGGACGTGCTGCTGGAGCAGGAAACGACTGCAGAAGACAAACACACCACAGATAAGCAGTGAGTCATTCCACTGAAGCTACTTTCAGTTTAAGGTTCTGTCAAGGTTTGTAAATAGAGGGGTGTCCGGTTCTGCAAATCTCTTGGGGCCTCATGAGGTCTATTCAACTTTGGCTGACTGTGATGTGTAAGATTGGTTTGGGTATCTGCTTGATTCATCATGATTAATTTCACACACCTCAAAAAAAGGAACCTTTTGAGTACGTAAAAATTGGGGCCAATGTTGGTTTATTTTCTAAGGTTTTACTCCTTGTAGTTTATTTCTCTTCTTGTAGTAAACGAAAGCATAATCCTGGCTGAGGGTTTCAAGCCATAGAGATTGAACCAACAAATCTAAACAAAAAGAACAAATAATGATTATATCCCACAAACAGAAAAGAGAAAATAATGTTATATCCTACAAAAAAATATCTGCCTGATCTACTAAAGGTGAGTACAGTACAATAGTGATGGTTTATTACTGAGGTAAAACATTCTATAGTTGTTGTGCTCAAAATGAACTTTTGTCAGAGCTATTATAATCCACAATTATAATTTGTGGATGCCAGAGGGACAGTAGCAGTCAGTAGTACAGTGAAAGCTTCACACCAACTAAGTCACTAGTATGAACTGCTAGCATTACACCGACAGCATTAACGTTGATTTGTCTTTATCCAAGTTAAAACTGTGCAATTGCACTAAGCTTGAACTAAATACAACTGTTGAACTGAGTATTATATTGGCATATGATGCTTATGACTGATGGTCCTTTTGTTTCTGAGCTGTGTAGTAACGTTTGTTTTCTGCCTGGCGTTGTGGGGGAGAAGAGTGGAGCCTCAGGGCCGTGTGCTGAAGGGGGTGATGAGGGTGGGGATACTGGCCAAGGGCCTGCTGCTCCACGGAGACAGGAACGTTCAGCTCATTCTGCTCGCGGCCAAGAAGCCCACCGTCTCCCTGCTCGGCAGCATCGCAGACGAGCTTCCCAAACAACTGATGGTAAGACTCCAATGACTTTCGTTCATGCTACAGTGACGAACCGAGTAACAGAGAGTGTAGGATAAGACATGTTTTGCCACAGTATTTAAGAAGAATGTTTTCAGCCCATCTACCTCAGCCTGAATTAGTCATCATCTGTGTGGGTTTTGAATATCTGTAAAAGAGTAAAAGACTCTTATTTTAAGATATTTAAAAATACTTTCTTAATATAGGTCACAATGCATTAAACATCTTTTTCTTACCACTTACAGTGAAGCAACAGAAAAAACTTAAAAAATTCCCATTAATCAAGTAGGCTAGAGATGGAAAATCATTGTCCTCTTCTGCTTTCTAGAGAATGCAACATGTTTTGTCATGAGACTTTAAACCACTTTGTTCACGTTGGCTATTTTGACCATGTTATGACGACAAACTATCATAAAGGAGATTATGGGCATGACATGGGGAATTTCCCTCAGCCTGGAAACTGATTCTACATTTATATGTATGCATGCATGTATGTATGTGCATTATGTTTAAGGAATGGGTGTGGTCGTTTTTCTTTAAATTAATGTAATTCTCATCATTTGCTTTGAGTCATAATTGGCTTTATGCCTCCATATGATAGGTTCTTTTAACTAATCTTTAGATTAGTTAACACCTAAACCCTAGAGAGAGTGCATGAGTTTTTAGTTTGTTTGTTTTTAACTTAAGGCTATTTATCTATCAACAAAACGTTGTGTCATTATACTGTTGAGAGACTATGAAAGCAGTGTAGTTGTTGCCTTTTGAGTGGCTCTTGGAATCTGTGGCTGTGATATAACTGGCCACAGCACCCCACAGCACCCTACCACCCCAGCCACATCCTCTGTAACAAGTAATCCAAAGTGTTCTTTTAACCGGCAGAGCTTTTCTGAAGATCAGTATGTGGTGCAGGCTCAACCTGAGGAAGCCAACATCGTCATTATTTCCAGCAAGGAACCAAAAATGCAGGTCACCATCTCTCTCACTTCGCCAGTGATGCGTGAGGAGCCTACCCCCAGCTTGGAGGAAAAGGTGGGCAACAGACTGCCTGAGAAAGGTTAGAGAACCCCTTCATTCTGAGATTTCCTTTTGTCATTGTAACGTGCGCAGTGAAAATTGGGTGTAATCCTCCACAGTTCAAAAGAGCCATAAAAAAGCAAAATAAAGACTATAAAGTAAAAATAATAATTTAAAGATGAAGACCATGAAATCTTATAAAAAGTGCTAAGTATGTTTCATTTAGTATCATCTTGTTCACCATCTTCTGACCTTAGCGGTTGAATTTGGCCAGTATGTCCTTTTTTCCACAGTGCGTCATTTGGCGCTGTAATTTTGTAACCATCCTAATGTGTTTGGTGGAACCTAAAGCTAGATCTCTGACCTGCGTTTGGGGTGGGTGTCATGTTGTGGTATTGACGTACTGTGTATGACGCAGATGGGGGGGCAAACAAACTTGTCACCAAGTGGCGCTTGGTGTAAGAGAGGACAGACTTCTCTAATCAACAGACAAGTTAACAGGTCCTTCAGGGAAAGCTTTAAGATCTCAGGCGTGTGTGTATGTGTACGGAGAGGGAACCAGTTTTAGGTCTGTAAGAAACCCTGTCCTTATTGACCCTCTTATTAGATACTACTGTACCACACTGAGGACACATTGTTTAATTTAAAGCACATAATAAATATATCTTTATTACTTCTGTGGTTATTTAATCTTTTATTTGTTTGTTTATTCATTCAAATTATGTGAAAACATGTTCCTAGACTGTGTGGTTATCTTGTTTGCATCACTAGTCTCTCACACTGTGAGTTTTTGCGTCTCAATTTCTGCATAATTTGTTCCATTGCAACATATTTTAGGAACCTGGGAAAGGAAATGTGGAAATGCCCCTGCCCCCAACTTATGAAATGTATATGTTGTCATTCCACCATGGCTAATAATTTCTCTGCCTTCTACAAAATTCCCCTGATTTTATTTACAGAGAAGTCCCCCGCTCCCATAGCAGAGCAGTGGTCGGCACTTCTGGTACTTTCTTCTCCGAGTTTCTTTGGAGTTGCTGTTTTGAAACCAGTGACCATGTCCACTTGTCTCTCTCTTCGCAGTGCCTGAGAAAGACCCTCCAGACGTACTGAACAGGACCAAGTGCCTCGAGTATTTAGCCGCCCTTCGGCACGCCAAATGGTTTCAGGTAAAGTGGGCGTTGTTGTGAGGTTTATTTCTTTCACAGAACAATGCGAAGAAATTCTCTTGAGAGCTGATGGGTAATATGGTGCAAAATCTTTCTTCCTTCTCAAAGTAAAAGTGAGGCAAAGAAAATGAGTTGCGATAGCTCAGTATATCAGCTGAGGGCATGAATTAAAGCTTAAAGCTTCACTCCCAATTTAAAGTCGTCATGTGTCAATTACAATAGCTTGGTCATACATAATTGATTTCTAAACAAATGAAGCAATTCATCTGATTATTGGTTAATCGTGTTCGCTTAGTAACACGCAACTAATTCATCAACGACCCATTGTTAGTACACGTAACATCAACCATTGTTAGTACACGTAACATTTCACTTAAGATGCAGATGTCCATACCTTCATACTCTCTTCTCTTCTTCACAACAGAATGTGCAAACAACTGAATTTTTATTGCTAGGGTTAGACTTTTCCCAGCAGGTAGCTGTGTATCTACCATGTACTGTGACTGTTGTTTGTGTCTACAGACTGAGTAATGTCTGGACTTCTATAACAGTAGCTCTTTCACATCTTTGTACACAACCGTCAGTATTTAACAGAGAAATGCACACTTCCTGCTTCCTAGCTAGATTCAGAAAAACTCGACATGATCCCTTTCACACACAAAAAGACAGTTAGACCCATAACATTTTAAATGCATAAATGGATAATTGTAAGAGTGGACAAATGCATAGGAGAGCAATTCTTCCAGTTTTGAATTTAGATTTGAATTTTTAGTTTTGAATTCTTTTATTTTATTCTTTTAAGTCATTTATTACTAAGTAAGTTAAAAGCTGCAAGTTAGGTTTAATGTTTTAAATACTTTGAATAAATGATGGATGGTGTCTAGCTGTTCAGTATCACAAACCAAGCCCTGACAGGGTAATCAGGACCCAAACCAAAGCACATTATGTAGAAAGTAATTTAATTTCATAATAAATATTGGAATTTACAAGATTATGCTCAATTTTTTTTTTACGTTGTTTACCTGTAGTAGTGCTGACTTTAGCAGTCCATTATTCTAAAAATAATGGACCAATCATTATCAAGTATTTCAAATTCCTGCTTAAGTTGATCATAAGCAATACTGTAGCTCACACATACTATAACATTTTAAACTCCTGTCTAGTTTATCAAAATATGAAATATGATTATGTTTACAGGTACAAATCCTCACTGACCAAACAGGAAAGGGTGATCATGCATGCTCACATGTTGCACACAAGAAATTTAGCTTGTAAAGAACGGACAAACTCTGGAGTCAAAACAACCGTACATCTTACAAGTAGGACCTGCAAACTTCAAAGCCAGCATGGTCTTCATACATGGAGGTTGTGTTGGTACCTGTGGTCTCAGTGGCTTTCGTCAGCAGGCTCGGGCCAACGGACTCCAGTCCTGTGTGATCATCATGCGGGTGCTCAGAGACCTCTGCCAGCGTGTGCCAACCTGGGCCAAGATGTCCGATTGGGTGAGAAGTCTGACCATTAAATTAATAGTTTTGTCCATACCATGAAATGCCCGGCTGCATCTCCGAATGATGAATGAGTTTGCTATTTTTCTATTATGAAAATGCTCAATGCTGTGCGTGGTGGTTGGGGATGGGGGTTGTGTATGATCATTATTTTTAAAGGCCATGGAGCTGCTGGTCGAGAAAGCCATCAGCAGTGCTTCTGGTCCTCTGAGTCCAGGAGAGGCCATGCGGAGAGTTCTGGAATGCATAGCTAGTGGAATCCTTCTGGAAGGTACCACAGGCTTTTGTGCTGAAACTGCTCTACAGGCTTCATAATGCACAATGATCTGCTCTTTTTTTTATTCAGGAAAAAAAAGATTTAGAAAGATTCTGAAATCTGTTTTGAATAGATATTTTTAAAATGTAGTGTACTCGAGACAATATGCAGATCATGTAAGCGTTTATTTAAAAAAAAACCAAGAAAACCCTTTTTTTAAAGCAGGATTGGCTTTCTGTATTGGATTTAAGATTGCTGTGTAATGTTCCTTCTGCTCACAGATGGCCCAGGCTTGTTCGATCCTTGTGAAAAGATCCAAACCGATGCTCTGGGCAGCATGACCCAGCAATCTAGAGAAGACGTAACAGCAAGTGCTCAGGTGTTTTAAAAGAAAAATTGTGAGGTTTTATTGTGAGATGCCTTGTGTCCCCCACCATTTTGCTTACGAAAGCACTAGGTGGC
Source organism: Sternarchorhynchus goeldii (assembly GCA_028565775.1). NCBI lineage: Eukaryota > Metazoa > Chordata > Actinopteri > Gymnotiformes > Apteronotidae > Sternarchorhynchus > Sternarchorhynchus goeldii. Next base: position 4,881,894 of record JAOXYF010000025.1, on the reverse strand, counting down.
CTTTCGCTTTCTTGGCTCCTTTGGAGTTGATTCTGTACGAGTGATGCTAGCATCCAGAAAATCTTTAAATTAAAAACACTTTTTTAATTCGAAATTCAAGCTTTAGTTGGCGGGATCAACCCCCTAAGGCTTGGGTAGTTTAAAGAAGGAAAAACAAAGTTGCCTTCTCTTTTTCAGCACGCCCTGCGATTGTTGGCCTTTCGTCAGATTCACAAGGTCCTGGGGATGGAGTCGCTGCCCGTTTCAAAGGCCAATGCTCGCAACCGCAAAAGACGAAGGGATGGCGTGGACACGGGCGAGGGAGAAGGCGAGGGCAAGAAGGATAAAAGGGAAGACTCCCAAGATGCCTGAGGACTGTTGCAAATACCAGGCATCCTGACCACAAATTATAATTTATTTACTTGGGGGAAAGACACCTCAATGCAAAGGACAAAAGCAACAGTCTTGCCATTTTTTTCTTTTTAAGACAAAGGACAAGAAATAGAGAAATTACGTACTCCCTGTCTCTTTTTATTATTGCTGTGCTGAAAATGCGTTTCAGAATTCACTGAAGTTCAAAAGATGGCATTCCATTTCAAGAGTAGCAGAGTGCACCTCTATACTGCTACTGTAAACTGAGCACTGTTACTAACCTGTTTTTACTCAGATGTAGGCACATTTATTCAATATTAGCACTTAAAAAATCTTTAATCCATTGAACCTAAGCAAATTGTGGGGTTTTTTTTTGTTTGATTGCTGTTTTAATAAGACCTTAAATTAAGGGTCTGTTCAAGGTTTCTGGACACAGATTAAGCTTGGTCTCAAACTAAAAAAAATACTAAAGGATTTTCAGTTACTCAGTATTGCAAATAAGTTTAAATTGGCTTATTTTGTGTGTGGAAAATCAACGTATTATGTACATTATTACAGAAAGATTAAAGATTGTAAACTTAAACTCAATCATAATTCTATACCAACAGCCAAAAGACATGTCAGAACTTTACATTAAACCTAAAATCTTAAATAATATTTAATTATTTAATACCTGGATTAAATAATAATGAACATTATTTCAGTGACCGTCTTCTTTTTTGTTGCACGTAAATATACATTATCAAGGGTGTGGGAGATGAGTCAGGCTTGTCGTAGAAACTCGTTCTTAACATCAGTGGTCGAAAAGAATGAATGTCTTACAAACATGTTCTGAAACATGCTGTACTAGATTTTATATTTTTAGTTCTCTTCCTTGTGCCTGAATTAAGAGGGATCAGGTGTGCAAGTGAAAGTCTACTTGAAGTGTGTGGCTAAAGGCGAATATTTCGGTTCTCATACTGTGATGTCATGCAATACTTATTATTCTTACTAAAACATTTTAGAACAGGCAACATTCTGTAACATTCTGTGTATCCTGTAATGAGATATGGTAACGGTTTTCATTTTGACTAGCATCCCATTCGTGTGTGGTTTTTTTTGTTTGTTTGTTTTGTTTTGTTTTTTTCCCCCGTTACACATGGATTTAATTGCGGAGTGTTGCCTTTGTCTGTTTTAGCAATGGTTCTTTGTTTCGTTTTTTGTAGAAATGCCTAAAACTACATATTAAACTACTGGATCCCAAAACATTTTACGTTACCGTTACGTTTTTAGTGACGTTAATGTCACTTTTCGTTAACGTCGCAGTTGGTGTGGTTTTGTGGTCTGGTATCTGGCATGTGCTGTCCGAAGAAGAAAATAGTGACGACGTGAGTGTCAAGTCAGACGGACAGGAGGCAACAAGTATTCGTGTTAGCTGTACAAGATATGCTAAACACTTCCTACAACCCCTCCACTTTTATCGCGATCTATGGTAAGTCATATATACGACTATATATATAAAGAAATGTTAAAACTTTAGGTTTGATTGTCGTATAAGAACAGTCCTATTACAAACTTGTGGAATAATTTTGAAAGCTACTTTTAGTTCATTGGGTCAGTACGTTCACCTGTCAATTTTTTTAGATTGTTTAGTTTATACACATCGCGTTACAAATGGCTACATGTACAACTAAGTCTAAAGCGTTACATTATACACTTCATACGTGTCCAGTTTTATGTGTTAATTACAAATGGGGTTTTACACTGCGGATTTTCAAGATCTTCTAAGATTATTGAATATCTACGCATGTGCTATTGTTGGCGCATCTTGTTTTCTGTTTAAACGACCCAGTATGTAAGCCAAGTTCTGTACGTATTTGTTAATAGATTGCAAGTAAGATTTTCCACAATTTTGCAACAATTTTTGGTCGTGATATATTTTAATCCCTTGCAATATGTATTTGCTTGTTTTATGTATCTTATTTAAGGAAATACACTGACCAGGTTGTCTTTGACGTGCTTTTCTGCTCAGAGGATGGCTGCGGTAAACACTCGCACATACATTTTTGCAGCGTTACTTGTATACTGCGGAAATAAAAGTGAGTTTTAATTTTTTTTTTTTTTGTCCTCATTCCTCCATTCTTACAGAAAACGTGGCCACCTGGTACTCAGTGTGTCGCCAGAAGTGACCACACAAAGTTTAAAGCTGATGAAGTAGCCTACCTTAAAGGAGACATCCTTACGATTTTGGAGTTGGGAATGGTACTAATGTCTTTGATTCTGTTCATCTTGGAAGGTGTGCTAAGTTCCTGTAGATCTTACTCTCTGCAAAGTTTAGTCACAACGCTATCAGGAATGTTCGTCATCTTTGAGTCATCACTTACATTTGAACAGTGGGAAAAAATGGTACACTTCTACTCAGCAGCAGTGATGCAATAAAGCTGATAAATCATTGGTTTGATTACCATAACTCTCCTGTGATCTGCTTTTTCAGACATTACTCTATGACCGTTTCACAAGCTGGAGCACAATATCTGAACTCTTCTGTTTCTTTCTCTAAAAAAAATTAAAAAAATATTTTTTTTATTTATTTTTTTTTTACTGCATTCTTCTTTCCTTTAGTTGTACATACTCTTCCCATGTAGTGTTCTAGGTGTGTGAAAGGTGTTTTAAAACATTATTGTTGTTATTATGAAATGCTCCAATACATTGTTAGATTACAACAAGAGTAGGTTAGACTTCAGTACTAAACTATGTGATTGGGAGATGCCCATGTTAGCCTTTATTCAGTGATGCCAGTAACATGCACACAGTGCTCTTTTACAGGGAAAGGCCATGTACAGGGCCAGACACAACAGGACTGGTGAAGAGGGGCTGATCTCAGGTTCTAATATGCGAGAGCGGGAGGCCCTCCGAATAGACCCAAATCTCAGCCTCATTCCGTAAGTGACATTTTTTTACACACTCAGATCAAAATTAGAGAACAATTTATGAACACTTGATTTTTTCAGAAATAATGTAATCTACATTGATCAACATTTGAAGGATTTTTTGTAAGGGGTACACCATGACGCTAGAACAGTGTTTTACAAAATAACCAAAGTATATCAACATGAAACCTTTATTTAGCAAAAAACATGATCATAATTAGAGAACAGCAATGATTGTAGCACAGAGAAACAGTCAGTAATCAGTAGGAAGTGTACAGGCCTTTGCTTTGAATTACTTCAGCACATCTGTAGCCACAGGACATCACTAGTCTCTCATATTGCTCTGGTGTGATTTTGGTCCAGTCTCCTTCCAGTCTCTTCCACATTTCTGAATGTTGTGGTTTCTTGGCCATAACTGTCACCAAGGATTTTCCAGAGGTTTTCTATTGGGTTTAGATCAGGACTCTGGGCTGGCCATGTCATTGTTTCAATGTTTTCAGTTTCATCGAACTACTTTACCCGTTTTGCTGATGACTGTGAACATTTTTTGTGCTGACAGAATAGTTAATTCTTATAATTCTCTTTTGATAGTTTTGAACATTTTTGAATTTCTTTACCTCTTCTTCACTGTGTGTTTTCTTAGAACTCCTATAGAAATGGATGTAGTTCACTGGTCCATATATCTATGTAGACTTACTTCAGATTTCACTAAGTCAGCCCATGTACTGTTACTGTACTGTCTAGTGTTCTGACAGCTGGGAGGTGCCTGTATATGCTATTGGTTCAGTTAGATGTGAGACCTGGTGGATAACATCGCTGCCACTCCTGTAGGGAACTGGAGTTCAATCCCCATCTGGCACCATGCTTCACCTAACACTACACTTGCACACCTCTGTAACACTGAAAATTGTTAATCCAGATAACAACAGTGTCTGCCAAATGTGTAAAATGTGAATTAAACTATACCTGGCAAAAACTATAAAAAAAATTAAGAATGAGAATCTGTATTTTGAAAAGTAGGCTGTAAACTATGAAGTTAATATAAATAGAAAAGTGCTTAGTTTTGTCATGTTTCTTATGAACTTGCAGATGGTTCCATGGTAAGATCTCCGGTCCTGAGGCAGTTAGCAAACTGAGGCCAATGGAGGACGGTCTGTTCCTTGTGCGCGAGTCCATCCGTTACCCTGGCGACTACGTGCTGTGCATCTGCTTCAAGCAAGAGATCATTCATTACCGCATCATTTACCGGGACACTAAGTTGACCATTGATAACCAGCAGTACTTTTACAACCTCATCGACATGGTGGAGGTAAAAAAGTCAAAAGAAGTGCTAACTTAGTATTGGTTATTTGGTTACAGTTTACAGGTTATTTCTTGTGGTGTTGTCTGTAGCTTAATTTTCCAGAGGAAGGGACATCTTGTGCTGCAATTCTACACAGAGATGTTGGATTTCGTGTATATGTTATTCTAAATACAGATAAAACTTTTATCCATTGGTAATATATCATGTTAAATGATGTTAGGTCATTTCCTCCCTGTACGTATGTCAGCTATGGCAGGAAGTCAGGGAAAGCATGAAATACAACAGAACTGGGTGAGATTCTATTTTAATCATGAGGGGCTTTTAGTCTAAATTTAACATCTTGTTACATGCTGGGTGTGAGAAACAGTTCGCTTGAAACTAAGCAGAAACTAAAGATGAATGTAGTCCAAGTGCTGAAAAGTTGTGATCATACTCAGGTTAAGATGTCACATCCTGTGGTTCACAGTGAAGCTGTCTCACTTCATACCAGGTTTTTACATTGTTTATCAAGTCTGCACCTCCAGAAGGGTCATCAGTGAGGTCTGGTGTGGCCAAACTCACCACCCTCCAAGTTAAATGTTAAACAACTCCCCTTTTAGAAGTAAACCCAGATTATCCTCCTGGTATAAACAAACATTTATAATCAGTAGGCATTCCTGAACATGTATTCAATTTTGTAAAATGAATCAACCCATGATAAGGGATGAACAATTAAAAAAAACTAGTGACGGTAGTGAACAGTGTGATTTTTAGTTCAAATGCTGTGCTGAAGTATTAAGAGGTGTGTGTGTGCTTGCACATGCTGGTGTATTTTGGAGACCACAGTATATCTAATTATAAAGAGGTGATTCTTGCCTGTTTCAGTTCTACTCTAAGAACAAAGGATCCATCGCAACCACTTTACAGAAACCCAGGAAGAAAGAGGGAACCAAGTCAGCAGCACTGCAACTGCATAAGAGTAACTGCCCCACTACAGAAAGGATATTTTTATTAAAATGTTCATTCCTATATTAAAATGTTCATTCCTCTCTCTCTCTCTCTCTCACTCAGCGGGCTGGCTGCTGGATCTTCCAAACCTAACTCTAGGAGAGAGTATTGGAGTGGGAGAGTTTGGAGGTTAGTTCATGAATCTTGTCAGCTAAAACACAGAGCTCAAGTGTCTGCCTATTGCCACTAGGTGGCAGTATGTGTCCAGTTTAAACAGGGTTGTCTGATCGTAACCCTCCAACATTTAAGTCTTGTTATCACAGCATTGCGCAGACTGATCACTTCCTGCTTTTGTAAGGTACGTGTCTGTTAAGCCCAGTCCAAACTTGCAGTCCTACAGTCGACAAACACACAGAGCCACAGTGATGTGAGCTCAGAAGCAGCCTGTTACCCAAAACTCTTTGAGACAGAGGCAAGAACCAATCACTGTGGACAATTTTGTATCACGCAACCTGAGGATCATGGGAGAGAAATTGTTCTAATTCTTTTCTAAAGTACTACAAGCATTAAATTGGAAACAACAGGCAGCATTTTGCAACTGTGGTGATGTTCAGGCTCGTCCCACCTGCGCCACAAGACTGCTAGGTGCCCATGTAGGCCACCGTGTGGGACTGGGATTTTGTCTTTGTTTGGGGCAAATGTTCAGAAGAGAGAATTACATCTCATGTGCAACCATCACGGTGCCCTAAAATCTGCAGTCCTGCTTAAAGTTTACAGTTTTTTATGTCAAAAACCCTGTAGTGCAAACCTCCATTTACTGTAGTGCAGACATGCCTTTCCTGTTGCATATTCATATTCCTGGGCAATGTGTTGGTGTGTTACACCCCAAAGTAAACTGATGTGACCACAGCTTAGTCCTCCATTTACCTCATCCTGTTGCCTGTTTCTTTAGATGTGTACGAAGGGGAGTACATGGGCAGGAAAGTGGCCGTGAAAAACATCAAGTCTGACGTGACGGCTCAGGCCTTTCTGGAGGAGACTTCCTTCATGACGTGAGGGTCTTGGCCAGATCCATTGCGCAAATATGTCACTTCAGATAACGTCTATTTCAACACTGCTGCTTCACTGATAGTGTTGCTGATAGAGATTCTGATCTGGTTATTTTGCAGAAATCTCCAACATAAGAACCTGGTGCAGTTGCTAGGAGTGATTCTACACAATGGGCTCTATATAGTCACAGAATTTATGGCTAAGGTATGACTGGTTCACACCTCACCATGTACGTTTGTGCTTTATTTGCCTGGTGATGTAAAAAGTGATCAGCTTGTTGTGTCAACGGAAATAAATTTTAAGTAAATGAATGTGTAACATAGCAAAAGGTTGACAGGTGCTTATATCTTTTTAAGGAAAATTAGTGATATTTGTTTATTTGTGTAAATATAGTAGTGGTATTGGCATCTGTTGTCTTGCAGGGCAACCTGGTGAATTTCCTACGTTCACGGGGACGTTCAGTCATCACTACAGTCCATCTTCTGCATTATGCTCTGTAGGCTTTTAGTAATACAAATCCAGTTAACTTTTTTTTCTTTACACATGTGGTATACAGTATTCAATTCTAATTAAACACATGAATAAGTCATTTTTAAATATAAGTGCTTGGAGAAAAGGTCTTAACTTTTTAAAAGAAAGACTCACTTTTTTACGTTGTGTCTATGTTGGGTCATTGGGTTTTAACGACCTATTTTTAAAGATGCAGAAACGTACAAAAATAACATTTGCTTAAATATAAGCCCAGTGAACCTCACAATAATGTACCGAGTTTCTGATGAAGAAATGTTTTGCAAACATGCATCTTGGCGTTTGCTACTGGGCTTCACAGTGAGGTGTGTCATGGGATGGAGTATCTGGAGTCCAAGAGGCTTGTTCACAGAGACCTTGCTGCCCGCAACGTACTTGTATCTGAGGACGACGTTGCCAAGGTCAGTGATTTCGGCCTGGCTAAGACTGACTCACAGAACACTGACAATGTGAAGTTGCCTGTCAAATGGACTGCACCAGAGGCATTGATCAACAAGGTAAGAACCTCTGTGTATTTTATTTTGCTCCTTACAGTAGTAATGGGGGGTGGGGGTGGATCACTGGCCTGAATTAATGCAGTGAACACAGAAATCACAATTCATGGTTGATACTGAAATTTTGTTATAAGTGTTGTTATTATATATGTTGTTACTGCTCTTGGCTGTAAGGCTTAACAGCACATGTGTTTTAGTGGGAAATGTTCATTAAATTTTTAATATTCTTTGTTGACATTCTAGAAATTCTCCACTCGATCGGATGTTTGGAGTTATGGTGTGCTGCTATGGGAGATCTTCTCCTATGGCAGACAGCCATACCCTAAAATGGTGAGAGGACTTGTGTTTGTCCCATTCCTGTGTCCTGTTAAAATTCCTTTTTAAGATGTCATCTCTGACCTTCACAAAAACAGCAGTTCTGGTATCTTGTCAGAGTTCTCAATGAGACATATGATGATGGAGCTTGATGATGTAGCTTGGCATAATGGTGGAAGCACATCTTTGTATCCTCCATCTCTGCTTATTGCTACAGTAGAAGCCGTGGACTTTGAGGGGTGGTGCTGAGTTGGGTGATCAGTAAAGATCTCGCTTTCTGTTACCCCTGAACCCTCTCCTGGCAAACTACTTTAAGCTTCATGTTAATGAAACGTTCTTGAGACACTTGTGATAAGCTTCATGATTGTAGTTGGGGGTGGTAGCTCACTGGTTAAGGCACTTTACTAGTAATCAGAAGGTTGCTGGTTCAAACCCCCCCCAAGTTGCCACTGCTGGGCCCCTGAGCTTTAAGACACTTGAGATGATCTTCATGGTTGTAGTTGTTTACTTGCTCTATAGAAGCAATTCTGTATGAATATCTAAGAGGAATTTAAGAGAATTTAAGAGATAATTAAGGGATGTGAAAAAAATATTTAATGCTTAAGGTTTATGAAAAGTTTTATGAAAAAGCTGGACAGGGTTGTTCAATACAAACTGTTACTTATTCTGATTGTCTGATGTGTTGTTGATGTTTAATTATTTTTTCGTTAAACGATGTTTATTGGTTTCCATGTTTACGCTTATTTATAAAATGACAAAATTGAGCACAGAAATCAAATCCTACAGATAGAATATATAGGGGATGAGTGTTGATTCTGATTGTTTATAATACCTTTTTTCTTCCTCTCCAGTCTCTGAAGGAAGTGAAGGAGTTGGTAGAGCAAGGCTACCGCATGGAAGCTCCTGAAGACTGCCCGCCTGATGTCTACACCATAATGAAGATCTGCTGGGAGAAGGATCCCAAGTTGAGACCGTCTTTCCACAAACTCAGAGAGCACCTCCAGACTGAGCAGAGCAAACACGAGCCCAGCACGGGTTCGTGACTCAACACAGTTGCTTACTTCAGACACTTCGCACACAAGGCACTTCATTTACAGAGGATTCGCACTATAACGAACTGTTCCACAGAGACTTGTAATGTATGCCTTTTCACCCAGATATGATACTGAATGTAGTATGCAGTGTGTGCTTTTTTTTCTTTTAATTTATTTATAGTAGATTTACTGCACTTACTGTTCATTGTTTATATAAGGCTGTGATAATGGCACTTAATTTCCAAATGAGCATGCCATTTATTAAGGTGTCTTGACACCAGTGCTAAAATTTGTATAGAGGAGACACTGATCATGTGACCACATGCTGGTGCCCAGGGGCCTCTGAGTGAGGGGTGCTGAGGCTTGAGGATAATCCACTGTAATATTTATCTAAACAACAATATTAACAATATTTATATTAGCAAAATGAAAAATAAATTATATTCAGATACAGAGCTGTTTCCACACAATACCCAAAAAGGAATAAAGAAAGAAAGAAAGCAGGCAAACTCAAGGTGTGCAACCGTTGAACAAGAGGAATCTGTGCAATACAACATCCCAATTAGGTTGTTGGGCAACAATGAAAAGGCAATGTAGGTTATTATAGAGTTTCTTAAGATTAAAGTAGAATCTGTCTCCACCCATCTTCTGAGCAGAAGTGGTCCTTTCCTGGTTTTACTTTGGGTTTCCACTCCGTTCATAGTTCCCCGGTTCCCCCGGTTCTCTCATATGCTCTAATGTTCTGGATGTTTTTGGTTAATTCTCCTGTCTCTGCTTTCTGATACTTATTGCTTATCTAGTCGTGTTGTTTAGGTTTTTTATGCTTGGTTATTTTTATTCTTGGTTTTATTCTTGGTTTTATTCTTGGTACTTGTTTCCCCTCCTTTTGGTCCTCCTGGTGTTTTGTTTGTTTAGAAGTTCTAGTTTCGTAGTTGGGTTCCTTGTATTTTCTATTTCAGGTCTGTATGTTCCTTTTCTCTAAGATGGTCAGTTTCTCCTCTGGTTGTTAGTTCTCCCTTTTCTCCCCTTTTAATATAGTTTCCCTAGTAGCTATAGAGTTTAGGTTTATGTTAAGTTCGTGTCTGTCTTTTGTGTTTGTTTAGATTTGTTGTGTGGAGTCCAGTTCCTGTTATTTCCTTAGTGTCATGACAGATTAGTCTCTATTCTAGTTTGATATTGTGTTTTCTTGTTTCCTGCAATGTTAGTTTCGTTAATGTATCCATGTTTCTTTGTTGTTTGTCCCGGTTGTTCCTGTGGTCTTTGTTAGTTCCTATTAGTTAAGGTTTCCTATGTTTTGTCTGATACTCTGTTGTATTTTTGTTTGGAATCTTGTCTTTTTATAAAACCTGACCCTTTCTCCTTGACCCTAACCCCAACCCTAATTTATCACCAACCAAATGCTGATGCCTAACAGCAAGAAGTTAGAAATCAGGAGCTATTTATATAAAACGAGGTTATTTATATAATCTAAAATTTGTATTTAATTTCCTTATTTATCAGAATACTACATAGCTAATCCTATCCAATAATGAATACATTTATCATTGTTAATAATAATCTTAGAACTCTGGTGCATCATACATATGGAATTAAATTCTGCAAAAATACAAAAAGCTTGGTATGAGACTTAGAACAGAGTTGGATTACAACAGAGTAATTTCTCTTTTGTTTTGTTTTCTTGTGATTTGGACTCTCCTAATCCCCCTGGAACAAGTGTAATCCACTGCACAAAAGGCACATCAAGATCATCATCAGGCAACGCCTGTGATGATGGTGGAAACATGGGTATGGCTTACCCAGACTGACCTGTGATGGTTGGTGGGTCACCAGAAGGTCTGGCTCTCATCTGGGTCTGCTTCTTTACAGCATTGAACCCTTTGATATCAGCATTGATACTCTTGCACTTATGTTATTTATCGAAACCATGGTAACACACTGACTGCATGGCATGGAGAGCAATTATTGAAATGTATTTAACAATCTTGCACTGACTTGTGAAACTGAGCTTTGGCAGTTGCCATTTCTGCAGCACATTGCTTTGAGATATAAAAGGTTTGAAACAATGCTTGGCAAACAAGAACATAATTAGCATCTTGAACCGCTGAGTGTCGTCCTTACTACCATGTCCTCTGTCAGACTTGTTATATCAGCTAAAGCAAATTTGATGACTGAAACTCTCAAGAAACAGTGTCTTGTAATGGTCCTTAAACAAGGTCATTTTTAAAAGATGTTTTCTCCACTGAATGTACTGAATTTCTATTAAACTATTGTGCCTTGTTGGTTTGCAGAAGTTACTTTTAACGTGTGTGTGTGCGCGTGTGTGCGCGCGCGTGCGTGTGTGCGTGTGCGTGCGCATGTGCGTGCGTGTGCGTGTGTGTGTAACAAATTAAAACTTTTAGCTTTGCAAACAGCTATAATGGATTGACATCACAGTATGTTTTACACTGATTTGGCATCCGTTTTTAGAATTTTTCTATAATGTATGGTTTTTAAGTGACAGTATATATTCATATTTTATATTACTTCAGAAATAAGACTTATTACACTTACAATATATGCAAATGTACTTCTAATATGTACAATATATGATTTGTTTATATTTGGCTTCAGAAGCATCTGCTGACCCATTTTCCTTGATACAACTTTTCCATACCATTCATTTACCTTTAAGGCATTTAGCAGACATAAGGACAGACATAAGGACAAGTATATTGGAACAAGAAAACTATAGGTGATGGAGACATTCTGAAATTATATTTGGATTCAGGGTGCAAAAATGCAGAATAAACATTTTTCTCTTAAATGAACATATCCCAGTGTTAAGAAATACAGCATCTTACCTAAAGAGGGCAGTGTTGTCACTGTGTGAATTTTTTTATGAGGTTTTATTTACTCACAGTATATTTAAAAAAATAAATAAATGAAGTCATAGGATTTAAAAAGCCTCCCAGTGGATATTTGGTGTTTGCATAATTGTCTCTGGTGCTGAGGGCCGATGGCCATCTGCTCATTAAAAGGCTCGACAGAGGAGTCTTAAATACTTATCTATGGATTACAGCAGGATATCAAAGGAAACACGACTTGCATGTAGAGGAACAACAGGGGATGTGGAAATAAAAACCACGTCCCAAAAGGACACACAGGTTCAGAGTCCTGTCTAAACTGAGCAGGTTTAGCATTTCATGGAATTATTGATTTAACTGAAAAAACCCTTCTAGTTCTAAAAATCTTTAACTGCATAATTCACTATGATTTGACTAATTGCTACAAATGTACTAGCCTTGATTAGTTCATTAGCAAACTCTATTTCGAAAGCATGAATACATATAACCCAGAAATTAAATCCGTATTGTCTTTATTCTCTGGTTTTTGTTTATTTATAATAACAAGAGGTAACTCAGTATTCAGGGGCAATATCATATTTGTAAAGAATATGAAAAAACTTAGGGAAGCATACGTTTGGAGGAGAAGGCCTTCTGGAGTCCATACCATGTATCAGTTTGTCTCAGCTGTCTTCATTTTCTCTTTTTCCTCTTGCATGCTCTTTCCATTGTTCTCTCACTTCTCTCTCTTGCTTTCTTTCACCATCCTCTGCTCATGTACTGAGTTAGACAATGTACCTGTTAGCTGCTGTTACTAATAGGATCAAGGAGATTTACACTGTCATCTGATAAAACTAAGATGCTTAATAGTGCCTTGTCTCCTTAAGCAATTTCTACTCAATTAGACTAATGAGGAAACAAGCAAATAACTACTTCAGGACATATATCAATATAACTGAATAATTGACCATCCTGTCTCCAATGCTTTTGATCTATTTACTATGCAAAATGTGGATTAAGCCACAGGTCCCCAAACAGAGATCCTTCATTCAAAGAGCATGTCTTGCCACTAATTTACAAGAGCACCTGCTATAGGTATGTTATTGAAAAACTTTTCCTTTCAGTAAGAATCAAAATGTAGCTAATGCAACAAAAAAAAAAACCAATGTCATTTAGGTGAAATCTGCATGAAACAGTTCCATGTTCAGCAATATGTACCAGTACCATCTCTCCAGGAGCTCTGTTAACACACGCAGATCAGCATCACAGATGTGACCTCAGTAATACATTAATGCGTTTAACAAGTTAATAAGTTTAACATTTATATCAGGTGTTGAAAGAGGGCATATTTTCCAAGGTTTATAATTTAGACTACAATGTACCCATCACCACGCATTCCAACATGGCACATATTTGGTTAATCTAAATCTTATTTTCAGACATTTTATCTTGAGTGGTGTGGTTCAGGCCCTGCAGAACACTCCATATTACAGACTGGACAATCACACCTTTTGGATTAGATGGCATTTGGTAAAAGCCCTGCATGTCATTCTGAGATGAGTGAAGACTGACATGCTGCAATTGTCAGAGAAACTTGCAGATCTTTGCTTGTGGATGGATTAAACCAGCTACGGAGAAAGCCTTAACATGAATCAGTGTTTAACTTTAATCACTGTGTTTTACAACGTACATGCAATAGTTTATATAATTAAATGCAGAAAGAGAACCATGGCTAAATTCTGAGCTTGTCCAGAGCTTGATCACGATGGTAAGAAACACTCAGATTCCATTTCTAAGCACGTATAATGTTTTTGGAGTTTTTGCCAGCTGTAGTATGCATGTTTGCCATACCCAGAAATGTTTCTTTGCCATGTTGTCTTAGGTGCTTCCAACATCTCCTTCAGCTTCCTCACAGGAAGAAATGGAGATTATGTGCAGAGGAAAAGAGGTGGTGCAGCTCCTCCTCATCACCGTGATGTAGGTCACACATGTTTTAGATCGATCTGTCAGGGCTGTCGGCCCTGTCACCACGAAGAGGAGGAAAAACCATTTCCCCCTTTATTCTGTAGATTGTCACCCACAATGAAGACTCTATGACCTTAATATGTAGATTATAAGAACAGTGAAACTGACAGATAAATTTGGATCTGAAACGCTATAAAGAGTTGCTGAAAATTAGTCCTTAAATAGACAGCATGGAAAGAAGAATGTCTGTAACATTGTGTGCATTCACATTGCATAAATGCCATGGTTGGATTGCACAGGCTTATAAAAATTATCAGAGAAATGTTTCACAGCTTCAGGACTAACACTGACACAAAGTGAAAACACTCCAAACTCTAAGAGTCCCTAAGGGCAGGAATACTAGAACATAGTTTGACTGCTAGACTGTTATGAGATCTGGTCTTCATTATCCTTGACGATAGTCAGATGAATTTTGTATGTTTACTGTATAGAAAACAATCTGATTTATAATTATCTTGCACTATTTAATAAATAACTGTTGAATCATCTGTAATTGGTTTAGTATTTTTGGGGTATGTGACTAATTAAACAATTAACAATTAACGATTAAACAGTTGTTGTTTAATCAAGACGGATCTTAGAGAGTGGATGAGAGATCACACTGAATTAAACTGGGTTAAATTTGTGTGGTGCTCAGTGGATTAGAGCTCACACTGAATTTCATGGTCCTGCAATTTTCATAGTCTTTGATAGCCACAGAAGTGAACCATCAACCACGGAAAGTTTGTTATGAATAAAATAACCTTGAATAAATCTTGTTACATGCTTGGATTGAAACACATTTAATTAACAACAATAATTAGTCTGGATTTCTTTCATTTGTTTACATGCCATAATATATATACACATCAAGATAGATATATGTTTATGTATTTG
>JAOXYF010000025.1:4851086-4867160 GCA_028565775.1 Sternarchorhynchus goeldii | reverse complement strand
TTAGTCTGGATTTCTTTCATTTGTTTACATGCCATAATATATATACACATCAAGATAGATATATGTTTATGTATTTGAAATGCCATATAAATGCCTGTCAATTTTTGTTATCCAAATTAATACAGTATTTTATCTGCTAGAAAGATTGTCTACTTCAATTTTTTTACTTCAATTTTTTTATTATCTGAATTTTGAAAGAAAGTCTGGTCGTTCATTCATTAATTTGCCTCTCTTGCGTGGTGAACACAAGCTACATTTTGAGCAATTACTCGACCAGAAAACCGTCTGTCAGTCATACTTAAAGGGGAAGGATGCTAAATAACGAGCGCCATTAATCCTCTAGAATTGTTTTTCTTTCCTTTGGAGCGGACTATCTCTTAACTCTGGTTGAAACTCACAGAAACACAGCAGCTAAACTTGTTACAAATGGTTTTGTAGCATACTGTGTTGGAACTGGTTATGTGTAAATATAACTAGTTTACAAAATGCGAGTCAATTTGGCAACGTAAAGTTCAGTGGACTGTACCTTACAGGAAGGCGGCGTGAGTAACAGCTTCAGAGCGAAACAGGTGACAGATCTGTGACTAAATCCAGCGGGAACATCCATAGGTAGGTCGCAATAATGAAAATGATATTTAATTGTTTATTTATTTATTAGACACTTCACTTTCAGAATGGGATTTATGCGTACTTCGCTATTAACCGGCATATACGAAGTATAAAGTCAGATTTTAGCATAGATTTTGTTTTTTGTTGGGTAGTAGGCATTTACGGTATGGCATCAAATAAAGTATGGAATTTATTGCTTTTAAAGTATCATTTACCTTTTAAACCGCTTTAATATATTTTAAACATAAGTTAGATGCTGCAAGTTTGTGTGTTAAACGATTTGCACATTTTAATCCAGCAATTAACAGTACGGCTGTCTAATTTTTCTTGATAACCTAATATATAAAAGTTGTTAGGCTAACCTTGTCTACTTTATGAAGCCTTGGGGAAGCACGACGCCTACTTTATGATTATTCTATGTATTACTGCATATTCTATGTATTCTTGCATATTACCATTTCACATTGCTACCAAAATACTGACACGTTGGCGATATCGTTTTATTTGCCCTGAGAACAGATCAGAATCTTGGATGTATTTATTTCAGTTTAGGCTTGTATAAAGCTGTTGACACACAGTATTGTCTTAATAGTTATTGCAAATATAGGTAAAATATTTTCGATTCATTTAATAGTCTGAAGTTTTTAAGTACTCACAAACCACATTTTAACATTGTTGAAATACTTTTAAATAATTTTTTACTCGTACTCATTTATGAAAAGCAACACCAACAACATCTTTCACTGTGTTTGCTGGTAGGGAATTTCTCAGTGTCAGACCCCTCCACCACTGGGTGGTTTTCCTCATCTGGACAGGACCATCACGGCATTCGGATGCATTTGTCACTGGTTACTATGAACACGGAGGACAACAGCTGCATCTCACCCGGAAATGTCTGTGAGATGGTGAAAGGAGAGGTGGCTGCAGTTGGAACCCACTTTCACAGCATCGATGTCATCCTGGGCTTCACCAAGGACCAGGCCCCGTTAGATGGTCCTGGAGCCAGCACTGTGTCCCACAAAGGTGAAATGGAAAGACTTGCAGAGCCAGGAAAACGCGATCACCCAGAGCACCTGTACAGACAAAAGGCTCTGAGGGACAGCTCAGAGCAACCTGCTTTTTATGGTAAGTCCCTGTTTGGTGAAAGATGGGCCCTTGTGCTGTTTTGACAACTTTATATCAAGGGTGAAAAGAGGCCATGTGTAGGAGTCTAATACCATGAAGCTGAATTTCAGTGAAAGTGCTAATAGTTTTGGAGAGCCAGATTTTAAGTCAGATTAGTGTTACATATCATATGGTACAACAATATGGACTTTACTGTACAATATAAAGGTAAATAAATTTAAATATGCAGTGTATGTGAGTCATTGTGTCAGGACATTTGTACCAGGCGTAACCTTAAAACAGTGAATTTTTAGCTTGTTTAACCTGCTACTGGTATAACGGTGTGTGTGTTGTAGGATAGTTGTCATGTATAAAGGTGGATAGTGGAATGGTGCTTTCCAGGTTTTCCAAGTATAAGCGTTTTAAAAAATCTTGCTACTTGAAGTTGCCTCTCTATTTTATCCATTGTTTTTGTTTTGTAAGGCTAAAATGGTCCTGATCTTCAAAGAATCCTCCTCTCACGCAAAGTTATTACAAGATTTTCTCACAACTCGAATCCTGGGTTCACAATGTCTTCCACTGACCAATCTGAAAATCTTTTTTGTGTGTACAAATGAGCATTTACGTGATTTTTTCCCATTAAAAAGTCACTTTGGTTCATAATCTGTTCATAATCTCTTCACTGATCATTTGATAAGAGTCTTCATGATCTAGAAAGTTGTCCACGATAAAGTTGAGTTAGGGGAGCTGACTGACAGCATTGCTGGTCAATCACCTTGAGTACTTCATCCTTCTTGCTCAACCTGTGAGAAACTAAATGCAGTTAATACCTGTATTTAACTGCCTGAGCTCAGAAGTCAGTCTTTTGCCTTGTGATTTGCTGTGCATCTAATTACTTGAGTGGTTTTCCCAGAATACGATTCCCTTGCAATAATTTAAAATGAACAGTGTAAATATTTTGCAGGCCATGCTGTATTGTCATTATTATTCATTGTATTATTGGATATTGCCACACAACAGTCTGACATCCTGTTTTGTATCTTCATCTTATCCTATCTCATTAACTGAAATGTCTGTCGTCTTTATGTGGAGGTGGAAGAGAAAAAGTGTACACACCACACCCCCAACATAATATGACTTTAAATTGAATAAACTCTGATATATTTATCAGAATGAGATTAGAGGTGATCTGTCCTGACCCTTTAAAAACGACCACGTTCACCCCAAGTTGCCAGTGAGTCTGAGCAGCTTCATTTTGAAGACCTATGCATGAGAGGCGGGCCGGTGGTCTCTAATCTGGCCCTGACCTTACCATTGTGTTGGTTCAGCCTCTGGCATTGTCTCTTAATGAGCGAGGCCCCTGTAGACCCAGAGAGCTCAGTGAATCCTGTTAATGAATGGTTCTGTTTCTGTGGTGTCTTCCATTCATGTCCTGTTTACTGCAGAATTCCCTCTGATTACCAGATCAATACATTCAGCCGCCATGGTAATAAGGCTCAGCAAATTCTTAAGTGTGTTATTAGTGTCTGACAGTGGTTATGTAGTGGTTAGCTGGAAACACAGATTGATGAAATGTTAACACCAGCAACTCATTTGACTGCTCATAACTGCCAATATTAGGGATCTGGACCCATGCAATTGTAAAGCTGCTTTGTGACATGTGTTGTCACAAAAAAAGCGCTATATAAATAAAATTTGACTTGACTTGAATTTGACAATATAAATACACAATTTATTCAGTAATATTAAAACTAAATGTGTATTTTGTCAAATGAAGAGTGACTTTTTAAACCTTATTTGAACTTTCAGATCCCGAGGAATCGCCTTTTAATTGTCTGAACATTCGCCTTTTTCTGTGTTTGATTGGCAGATCGTTGACTGAGCCCAGTTCACCAAGGCAGTCATCTTTAATTTGCTGTACCCTCCAATGGCCTATTAAACTGAAGTCTAATAATCTGTGGCATATTTATACAGTGGTGTTTCCAAGGAGTGGTAGTGATACCTTCAGGCCAGTATGTAGAATAATCTGAAGGAGATTAGGGCAGAGTCTGTCAGGGGAATTACCAGGCTGCATCTGTTTCTGTACTCGGATGGAAAGTTGGGACAAAGCTGCACACATCTGCTTCATCAGATGTAGCTCTTGTGCAGTGATAAGCATGTGCTACAGGTGGGCACTAACTATTAAAATATGCATCATATGTATAGGCACTTTTCATTTATATACACTGCCTATGAGCAGCTAGTTTTTCTGATATTACAGCTGTCATCGTAGATCTTGTTTTAAAAACATAATGTATGGTTTCACTTATGTAGAATGATCTCAAAATGGAATATCAGATTCGTAATTTATTTTGAACCATCTGTGTGTATGCGTATGTGTGTGTGTGTGTGTGTGTGTGTGTACCTGTCTTTTCAGAATATGAAATATTCACTGATAAGGAGGAGAACCTAGAAGAGGCGCAGAAGTCAGCTGAGGGTGATGGGAAGTTTCCAGAAGAGGCAGGCGAGGAACAGCTAAAGAAGAAACACAGACGGAACCGCACAACCTTCACCACGTACCAGCTGCATGAGCTTGAGCGCGCCTTTGAAATGTCCCACTACCCAGACATCTACAGCCGCGAAGAGCTCGCTGCGAAGCTCCACCTGCCAGAGGTTCGAGTACAGGTGGGTCTTCCAGGCGATTCCCATTGACCAGTTTGTGCCAACTCTTGTTGTTTAAATATATGTTTATAACATATATACATGTTTGAAACTAAAATATGCTTTGAGAGTAGTGCGACTTTTAGGTTTAGATCACCGTCTATTAAAATATGCCTTCCACAAAGGCCTACATTCTTCTACTGGTCTTCTTGTGATGGAAATTCCAGTTTATTATGATCTTTCATGAGACACTGGCTTAGTGGCAAGAATTCCATTTGAAATAAGAACAGATGTTCTTGTTTCTGTAAGATTCTAAGTTCTGTGTTTTTTCCTCCAAGGTCTGGTTCCAGAACCGTCGGGCCAAATGGAGGCGCCAGGAGAAGATGGATGCTGGCGTGATGAAGCTCCACGACTCCCCAGTGCTGTCCTTCCACCATCCTCCTGTATACGCCAATGTGGGCCCTGTGAGCAGCTCGCTTCCCCTGGACCCTTGGCTGGCCACTCCATTAAACAGCACCCTACCTGTGCACGGCATTCCCACCTTTGCGCTGCCCTCTCAGGGCCTGCAGGCGGGATACCCCACTCACAGCTTCCTCAACACCCCGGCTCCTGCCAGCCAGTGCCCACAGCCCGTGGCCCTGCCGCCCTATCAGCATCCCCTGACCTTCGCCAATAAACACCCACTGGAGGACGCGGGGCAGCACAGCTCCAGCTTCTCCACTCTGAGGATGAGAGCCAAGGAGCACATCCAGTCCATGGACAAAACATGGCAGCCCATGGGGCAGTGCAAAGGCTTTGTGCACTAAGATGGGTCATGTTCATGGTGCGCTGGGCACGCAGGGAAGTGATTGGATCAGAGCTTATCAGAGCTCTGTGCCATGGGCTTGGAGTCAGTAATAAAGCCTGTGTTCTTATGGTGGGAGGGTAGGACCAGCACTGTGAAAATAAATACCATGTTTATTTATTTTTCAATTGGATTAAAAAGTCTTAACTCCTCTTTCACAGCAGTAATGTATTTGAAAATCAGAAAATTGTCCAACAAATGTTACAACCCCATCTAGGTAGGGGCCACAGTGTAACACAAATGACTGGAAATTTGAAAAAAAATGGTGGTTGTTGATTTCTGATTGTAATAGATTACAAAAGTTTTTTTGGACCATGTTTGTTTCTTAGTTAATACATTTTTCTCCTCCACAAGATCGGATCCACAGCAGTAGTTGAAGCTAGAAGGATTTGTGCTGTTGGAGTGAAACAAAAACTTAAATAACTTAAATAAACTCTAAATAAACTTAAATAAAAATAAGAGAGCTAAACAGTGCACATTGTAGACAGGCCGTGATCTTGCTGCCTTCCAGAATGTTCAGTCCATACCAGCAGAATGCAAAGCTCTAATTTCGGAAAATATCCTGAAATTTAATCATGAGAATGGCTTAATCAGGCTGGGTAGATCGTGTTCATTTATCTTTTTTCTGTTCTTTTTTTAACCGCTAACATTATTATCTTTATTTTTTCCTCAGATGTCTCAGATTATCAGTCTTTTTAAGCATGCTGACTTTTAAGAGCTTGATGTAAGCTTGCTGTGTGGGCACCACCCAAAACATAAACATCCACAAACCCCTCCTCTTTGTTTCAGTTTAGGCAGTTGAGAGAAGAAAAAAAGTGAGATTTTCATTACTGAATAACTGACAAAACTGTATGACTGAATTACGAAAAGCTTTTATGTTGAGAGGTGAACGGGACCCGTTTTTGTAGATTCTTGTCTAACTGCGGTGTTTCGTCTCATTATGGTTTATTCATAAACTGCTTTAAATTTATTTCACTCTGTTCAGCATAAATTCCAAGTGATATAATGCAAATCATATTTGTTATAACAACACTGGTCTTCTTTATTTGGAAAGGAAACTTGCAAAGCCAGTTTACATCGGACATTTTTAGTTGAGGAACAGCTGAAGAAGTGAAGGGCTCTTTGTGAATAAATGCTGATGTTTCTGCATCAAGGACAGGGATGAAAATGATGTTTACAGTTCTCTGGTATAAAGAGTCAAGCTTCATTTTAGATTAATCTTTTATCTCGTTAAATTCAGATTTCAGTCCTCAGTAGGAATGATATGAAAGACAATCCTGCTCTGACATATTTGTGTTACTTTGTGGAGAATGTTCAGGTTTTTTTATACTTAAAAAAAACCAACTATGGTTTTCTTTACTGCTTTGTTCACTTTGACCCTCATCTTTCACCTTTGTTATTCCAGGCTTTTAGATGAGGCTTAAATACGAGTTCACAAGAAGATTAGTAAATCACATAAGATTTAGTAAACAGGTACATGTAGCTAATCATGTGTTTTATAAAGAATAAGCCAAAGTTTATATTCTTATCCATTTGTATAGTATTATCATTTCCTCTAGACATGAACTGAATTTTTGATGTTTGTTAAATAAATATAGTTTGATAGAGCTCCTTTCTGTATTCTTGCTCTGTTCTCATTAAGTTGGTTTCGTGTCTCTGTTGAGCTGACACACAAGTCTACTGAAAAGATGGGTCAGGTGTTTCATCTCCTCCCTCCTCCCCTGCTCTAGCTGGTGGCAGACTGCCAGCCTGTTACGGAGATAAAAACTCCAATCAATCATGCCTCCCTGGGTGTGGCTCCAGTGGCCCAAAGGCCCAGTTTTTCCTAATTACCCCAGGCATCACTGCTTCAGCACATGCTCTGGCCGCGATCTGTTTGTAACGCGCGGTGGCAGCAGACAGATGGGAGGCCGCTAGCACCTCTAGTTGAGACCATATGGATCCCAAAAAGCTTAATCTGGGAAAGTCCATGAACATGAGGGGTGCCCTGGTATGGAGATCATAATGTAGTTACATGTGGTTTCTAATTCACATAAATCATACATGGCCATTAAAGCTCAAAGGGTAATAGAGGAGTGTTGCTTTATTGAGTATCAACACTAAGACAACAAAGTGTATTTCCTTTTGATCATCAGCATGGAACATAATCCACTCCAACCTCAAACACCAGTCAGTGTTCCTTTACTATGGACAAACGTTTCTATGGTGAGGGCAGAAACTGTGATGCAAGGGGAGGGTGCTCTTGAGGTGTAATGATGGAGAAAATCCCCCAATTAGAGGCTTTCCCCAGCTCAGGATGAGTTCAGTGTGGGGATTAGAACCCAGAACAGGACCCAGCATCTACTGTCCAGTATTGTCTGGTTAGGGCAGGAGTTGTAAACTACACTAGCACAGAGGAACCATGGCATAAGAACAGGCCATCTACAGTTGGGACTGGAATGGGGGCTTTGATTGAGCTGACTGGGTGAAAACTGTCAAATGTTTCTTTCTGCGTTCTCCTCCCGAAGCAGGAACTTAACAACTTGCTTCAGCATGGTTACCTTCCAAAGGCCCAGATGCCATATTGAAGGCAACCTTATTCAGACAGACATGGTTGTTTTGAGCAAGTTACTGTACAAAGTCGATTTAGGACAGACTATCGCGCTCTTGGAATGATGTAACGCGTGCATTGGTCACAGAACAACAGAAAGCATGATTCACATTTTTTCCAAGTGAAATACGTTTATCTTCTACACTACTACCGTTATACAAATCAACAGAAATTACCATGTCGTTAAGAACAGAGATTAGTAGAGCGAAACAGGAGGGTGTTCCTATAGACTGCTTGTATTCATCAAGAACAATGAAATCTCTAACGACTAATCAATAACGTGATCTATTATTTGGCTCCCCTTCTCCCGGCCTCCAGTGCAGCCCGGGCTGGAGTTAACAGGCTGATTGGGATGACGCGTTCCGCTGAGAGGATAATATGGGAAGAAAGCGGAATTAATCGAACTTGATTGAGGGAGCTTTTCAACTGCATAGAGCTTTTTCGCATGACAATTAGGGGTCAGGGATGGAGACGGGCGCGTAGGTAGTGAATGCTGTGGCCTGGCGCCAGTTTTCTGAGTGCTGTTCTGTGCGCGTGAGCAGTTCGTTTTTAACTGCCATTGTAAACGGCAGAGCTTGATTCGATTAAAATAAAACAAGATGCAAATGAAACTAAGCAGTATATTCCCCCACTGATGTTAGGCAACTGCATATTTTTTTAGACATTTAAAGCGTTAAGCGTCTAACTCAAATCCTGACAGCACTACAGAGGCAAAATGTGAACATATGATAAATAAAATATATACATTAAAATGGCTATTGTATAGCTAACAGTACGCTGATCATTACATTACTTCAGGTGTGTAGAGAAAGACTACGAACACTAAGACTAACATTTACTGTCAAAACATAAAAGAACAACCACTTGACGGAGACGATCTACTCATCAATCTACAATCTACTCATACTGTAATATTGGTGCAGAGCTCGCCAACCCACAAAACAGCAGAGAATTTAAAAATAGAAACAAACTCCAACTCTTCTATAAAACGAACACATGCATGAATAACGAGAAATCAAAGGGTAATAGTTTTGAGGATGGGCACTTGATTCCGTTTACGCAGTTAATGCGTCGGCTTCCAAAACCAGACGTTCAGCGCCATCTAGGGGTCACATTAAGCACAGTTTGCATTTAGATTCTGTGCTGAAACCAAACATGTTTCCTTTTACATCAGCGTTTTAGAAGCAAACCATCTCATGCACACTTAACAGGCTGAAGATTGTCCACTGGATTTGTGCCACTAGCAACCCAATTATGGGTGCTATTTAAGAGTGGTGTTTCTCATGAATAACACCATGTGTCCTTGTCTTTGCTACGATACCTTACATGAGAAAATGATAACTAGTGACTCAATCTCATCCATGGCAACATTCTTTTGTGTCCTCTTGCTCACTTCCAAGCCTGTGTTTCATCTCGTGTGCCTTGCCCTAGGTGGGACTGTCCGTCGGCTCCGAGCGTAGGCCGCGCCAATTACGTCCGCAGCAGGCTAAACCATGAAGCTTTCCCTGTGCCTAGCGCACCGCTTTGTGTATGGCCTTGTGTCGTCGAAGGGCGCTGGGGTCCGCGAACGACTTTGGACAGACGCTGCATGCGTACGGCTTGGCGCCCGTGTGGATGTTCTGGTGGAAGTTCAGAGTCGATTTCCGGGTGAAACTCTTCCCACACTGGGAGCACGTGAAGGACCTTTGGCCGGCATGCGCCTTCATGTGCACTCTCAGGCCTTGCTGGGACAGAATGCTTTTCCCACAGATGTTGCAGATGAATGTGCTCCCCGTCTGCCTCAGCGCACTGGGGAAAGAGGCTGCCCTGACAGAACTGCTGAACAGCGAGAAGTCGCGGTGCGAACCTGGCGCCTGAGGCAGGCACGCGTCCAACTGTAACTGTTCTTCCTCCCTCTCTCCGCCATCCTCGTCTCCCCTCTGTGCGCCTGGTATGTGAGGAACACCAAGCTGCTCAGGATCCCACTCTCCGTCCAGAGGAGGAGGGCTCCCGTCCTCGTCCTCATAAGCTGGAATGATGCAGCTTTCACCCACAGGCTGGGAACTGCGGTAAGCGGATGTCTGTTTATTCTCCAGTTCGCTCTTGAGGTCGGGGCTGATGTCAGAGCATTGACCATTTCTTTCCGATATTAGAGGAAAAGGAGCACAGACTCCATCACTGGATATCGCTGAAGAGACAGAGAAAGGCAAAAGAAAGCAAGACTGCCTGTAACTACTCATTTTGTAAATATGCGCTCTAAGTGCTTCATTGCAGCATGTCTGTAATGGCAGAGTCAGTAAAAAATGAGGAAGAGGAAGGTAAAAAAAAAAAAAAAAAAAAGTCAAAAACAATAAGCGTCAAGAAAAATAACTTTTTTAGGCACAGTTTCTCTGCTCTTACCATTAACTCTGGTAGCCATACTGTGACTAACGGACGTCTCAGTCACCTCCTCTTTGATTCCCGCTAATGCAGGGCTCAGCCTTTGCAGATCCACTTGCTAGGAAAAACAAACAAGTCACCAAACTATGCTTTACCAAAGTCATACCTACTAGTCATTCTCTGTGCCATTTCATTTACATTTTACGTCAAAACTCCATAGGGAGGACGTGACTGAGCCCATGTAAAAACCTTTTGCCTACCACACTGAAGTGTGACAACATGGATGATTGACTCACACCGTCATGTGAAAGTAAACTGCTTAAGACCTCTTACCCACTGACCCCTCTCAACTGCTGCTGCAGATTCACAGCTTGCATCACCAGCCATCTGCTTACAATCTGAAAAGAGAAAATGTTTCATCGGGCAGCTAAGATATTCCACTTTCTGGGAATCTACTTCCAACACTGCAGCTTAAAACAAACACTTATCAGGCAGCACCGACAGTGGGCTATTAATTGGAGACTTCAGCTCCTTGGTGCCTATTTCGTAAGTGAACAGGTCAAAAGCAGGTTGGGGCTGGAGGTGGAGCCTACAGCTCAGAGCAATGGTAGACCTGTAAACCAACGCCGGTCTGCTATTTAACCCCCTGTGTGGAACTAGTAATTCCCAAAAGAAAAAGAAATACGCTACAACGATAACAAGAATACTTCCGCTATTTCTGATGCATGTTTAACTATTGTAAGCTCGACACCACCAGGTAAACCCAAGAAAGCAATCCAAAGACAAGTAGAAAAGTTCATACAATGGAAGTCCGTCAGCACTACGATTTAGTTTGGTACACGTTACTTTTGGGTCAGTCGTTCGTAGGTCTTGGAGATTTAGCCGTTGTAAAAGTTTATACATTTCAATCAGAAAATAAACAAATGTGAATACTATCTGAAGAAGTAACTTCAGAGCTAATTTATACAACACTAACCGTCTGGTATCGTCATGGCATCCTCTTCAGTTCTGTTCATTCTGTCCCTGATGTTAGTATTCTTGGTAACCATCTCTGAATCATTTAAAATATTCTGTTCCATAACAAAGCTCTGCAACTTTCGTCTTAAATCTTCATTTTCCGATGTACATCTTTCTACTTCCATTTGTAAAGATGCAAATACGCTGTCCGCGAGTGTACAGATGTCTACAACTGCTGTTTTAATCAGTACGTCTAGAATAGCCGTAAGCTCAACACGAAAGTAAGAAGCTGCCATTCTTAATATTTTAGAAATTCTTTATCTAGTCAAGAAAACAAATATTCTCTGAAATCCAGATTGCTGTTCTGCTTTGCTCTAACTACTTCCGCTCGGGTTTCTTCTTCGTTGTGAAATAGCGCTAATGACTAACCGGTGCATATCGCCACCAACTGGTGTGAGTAGATAGAAAGATCATAATGAACATAATTTACGCCAACGCCAGTGAGATTTACTAAGACTGCTGTAACTTGACGGGTGATTTCTCTTTCCATCCAGCGCAATGTTAGTATATCGTTGGCGTTTTTTAGGTTACGTATGGAGTTGGGGGAAAATGTAATTTAGCAATAACTTGGCGATAATATTTAAATATATCATTGTATAACGGCCCGCTTTCGACCTATTAGGGTTATTAGCAGAGAGGCATACTAAGCGAACTACTATTTCACTGATGTCAAAAACGGATTCATAATAAGATGGTTAGCTAGCTAAATTCTGAATTATAGCTCGGAGTGCTAACATCTGCTGCACTGCACCACAAACGACAGGGGGCGATATGTGCACCAAGCTTTCAACCAACGTGGTATTAAAATCAACAAAGAATATGAGCGGCGGAGGAAATAGAAGTTTGTATTTCCGGTAATTTCATGGCTACGTTAATCCAAATAATTTCGTAGCTTGCACGTTAGCTCTTTAACGAGCATTTGTTTGTAAATGTTCTGTTACCAAACAGTACTAAGCAGTTCACCGTTCTGTTCTCAAAATCATGGATATTTCCACGCCTCCAGAAGGTAACGTTAAAAAGCACAAGTTGACTGGTTAGCTACTTAACCTAGATACCTAGCTAACCCATTCTGTAGATCACGCTGCGCATTGAGCTAGCTAGCTTAGCTTCTTACGGTATTGTCAAATAAATAAAGCACGAGTATGTTTGCTTACTTGTTTACAGAACTATAAATAAATTATTGTTTGCTACTAATAAGACGTAAAGCAACGTTTCAGTTAATGTTGATTTAATGCTTCGGCCGTAGCTACTTAGCTATCTTGATATGGCATGCTAGGGTAATATACTGTTCAGATGACTAAGGAGACAAGTTTATGGCTAATTTGTTGTACTTCAGTTGTGCAACTTGCGGATTCGTTTTTTCACTTTCATGTTGCTAGTTACAAAGCTGTCAAATTATTTATGCATAACGAGTAAACTTGGTAACAACGCATCTTCGCGAACAGCTACGCTTGTTTCCATAGTTGTATTGGCGCGTATGCGGCTTCTTAACTGAAATGGTATTTCATAGTTTAATAGCTGTGTAGCTGGCGAACTTTATTTATTTTTAGGGAAATTAAGGAGCGATCCCTAAGTTAGAACAAACCCCGTTGTGTGCAGTTTTAATTATTCATAGAAAGTGAAGACGGCATCGATGTACAGTTGCTTTCGGTTTTATCGCTTCGGGTGTAGTTTACACAGATTACTAGCGTCATGTCTAGCCCACAGATCTCCCGCACATACATATTTTAGGTATATTTCTTTGTATGTTCTTGCAACCCATTACCTGAGTATCGTGCTGCTATGCAGATGCCAGTTTGTTAGACGGTCTCTGAAGAAAATGTATTAGTTCGACAGTGAAATGACAATAAACCGAGACGGTGATGTCTAAGGTGATAGTCAAGCTTCACAACTTCTCTTAAAAAAACTTTTGCGCAGTTGTTCATTGTATATTGAAATTCTTTTATTTATGTATGCATACTAATAATTACTTTACATTTTCTTTTTGTGCCTGCAGACCAAGAGCTTCGTAATGTCATCGACAAACTTGCACAGTTTGTTGCCCGCAATGGGCCTGAATTTGAAAAGATGACTATGGAGAAGCAGAAGGAGAATCCGAAGTTCTCTTTTCTGTTTGGAGGGGAATACTTTGGCTACTACAAGTACAAGCTTGCTATCGAGCAGCAACAGCGTATGTATCCAGAAGAATTAATTTCCTCCCCTAACACAACAGAAACTGATCTGAACTTGTGCATGATGCAAGCTCTGCACATTTTTGTTCTATAATAGTTTTACAAATACATTATTTACTAAAGTAGCTTTTGGAAAGTTTAGGGATCTCTCCCCTGCTTATATCACAACATGCATTCAAAATAGTAGTGAAATACACAAGATTTCCAGTGAAACAATGTTTTGGAGAGAGACGTGGTCCATCAGCTGTGAAAGCGAAATGCTTCACTGTTTGAAACATTTTGCTTTCACACTTGATGAGGAATCTCTGAAATGTTCACCTTGTGTACTTCACTACAATTTTGAATATCTCTGTTTTAGTACAGTACACTGGTAGTCACCTGGAATATTCTTCAGAAAGATATGATATGTACATGATGCCCACCATCACCATCTAGTTCTAGAAATATTTTTAAATGGATATGAAACAGAAAACACAAATATGCTTTGCTTTGTATGTGTCTAAGGCATTATTCTTTTCTCTTAGATCCTACCACTCATGATGATGAATATAAAATGGAAGGTATTTACTAGATTGAAGATTAGAAGCAATTTGTATTTATTTGTGTAAACTTTTTGCCTTGCCTGGTGTTATGCAGTATTTTTTGCATCATCAGCACTTAGTGGCTCTTTCTCTTTACATTTGTTTTGGGCTTTTATCGGACACATTGTCTTATGTTTCGTTTAAGGTAACGGAAAGGGACATTCTGTTGCCTGTGACACTGTTAGAAGAGTGAAAATTTTTCTTTGGAAAATTCATTCCCATCTGAACACAAAACTGCCCAAATGCTTGAATGGAACTTGTTAGTTTAGATATCAGACATTTCACCCCCCCTTTGTTATTTGCTTACTGTTCTATCTGATTTATACATTTATTATTATTTACTGGAGTTGTTAGACTTTAATGTAGTTCCATGCTTCCTGTAGTTTTTCTCTTTTTTTGCCTGTAGAGTTTGCTCTACTTTTTCATGGTCACTTTTCATGAGGTGAAGAGAAAAAAAAAAACAACAACAAATAAACAGGGCAAAAAAAAAAAAAAAAAAAAAAAATTATCAGCATGTGAGAATCTTGATGCATGTCTGAGTGGCGGTAATATCCTGACTGAATGGCTTGGCTTTGGGAATGTCTGTTCCAAGATGTCATTTTCCTTCTTGCAGTGTGCTTCCCAGTTTATGATTTTGGATGTTTCCCTTGGCTCTTTGATGGGAATGTGTGTACTGATATACCGTTCTCCTCCCATCCCACGCTGATCAAGCCCTTAATCACAAAATGCTTTTAGGATTCTTGTAGTGGTTGACTGATATGGATTTTTTTTTTTTCATTGCCGATATTTAGAGAGAAGGGTGACCAACTGTTAAAAGACTATTTCATTGATAATAAATGACCCCAATTATTTACAAAATGATTACATCAACAGTTATAACTGTGCAAAAGAGTTATAGTACAGGGATCTTAGTTTTCACCACCCTTTCAAAACAGTGACGAAGCATACTGTTGCATGTTTGTTTAGGTAATGCGGAAAATAACCAGTCTAAGTGATCAAACACATGGGGGGGGGCTTTGCTTGCACAACCCTGTCATATCGTCTAACAAGCGAGAAGAGGTGACAGTAATGCAATAGATTGGAGGTTCCTTCATATTGTTAAGCTACTCCAAACTGATGTACAATGCAGAGGGAGAAACACACGCACACAAGTGCAGGAACTGTATGCTAGCTAGAAGCCAGTATTGTTTGTTCCCCAAAATGTTGTTGGCAAGATGTTTACTCTAGCTTTTAGATTCCTGTTAATGTAAGCCAACAGGTTAAATCTCTCATTAGAAAGTGCAATCAGCTGTAACTGAAGTTAGATATCATATAACTATCAAATAAGTCGCTTATGATAGACTGTTGAGTTACATTGAGAACAATAGTTTTTTACTTCTGTCATTCCCAAATAGGCCTAATATTTGCATTTTCTCACTTAATCTAATCAATCTAATGAGTAAGCACTGTATGTTATTAAGAGTGGCCAGTTAAATATATTGCTTTAAAATATAGGAATTTTAAGTCTTACTAATTTCTCTCAGGAAATGTTACATCTAGCATTGATGCACACTATTTCACAGCACCCACCTGACTGCCTGTTTAAATGGACACAAGGAGGAGATGTAACATTGCTTCACTGCAGCCAGTCTGATGGGGTTACCTGTGTTGTCCCTGTAGGCATGTTTTTGATTATTGGCCTTGTGAGTGCAGGCATCAGCAGGTGCCCATTCTCTCAGAACGGCATTCATCAGCACGATTAATCGGCTGGCCAATCCATCGGTCGACCACTACCTTCTTGTTGTATTTCTGTGACTTACTGATAAATAATGGTAATCAATAACCATGTTTTGAATTGCAGTGCTTTGCAAACCGCCAGGTAAAGAAGTTCCTGATGTTCCTCCACCAATGAACATGCTGCCTCCGCCACCACCCATCCCCCCCAGCACTCCGTCAGTAGAGGAGATGATTCAGCAAAGCCAGTGGAACCTGCAGCAACAAGAGCAGCACCTTAACAGCCTCAGACAGGTAGGACCAACTCAACGGTCTCTCAGTACACCCAGCTGGAAAAAAACATTTTTTTCCCTGTGGTTTTTATGCGCAGAATGCATTGGTTTCATTTCTGTGATTCTAACAGGCTGTTTTTGTTGGTTTTTGTTTTTGTTTTTTTAACCCCCAACA
>JAOXYF010000025.1:4811829-4850986 GCA_028565775.1 Sternarchorhynchus goeldii | reverse complement strand
CCCACCCCCCCTCATCCCATCGCTTCCCTCCAGGAGCAGGTGAACGCAGCCATTGCGCTTGCTATGGAGCAGCAGACCCAGAAGCTGCTGGTGGAGACCCAGCTGGACATGGGCGAGTTTGATGGCCTCCTTCAGCCAATCATCGACACCTGCACCAAGGATGCCATTTCAGTATGTGACCACGTACTGGGGCCTACCACAATCTTGCCAAAGTTGTGCGGCGGATGAATTTGATAGAATCTGCGGGACGGAACTTGACGGAGGTGCTTTCGATGTCTGTCTTTCCAGGCTGGAAAGAACTGGATGTTCAACAATGCCAAGTCCCCGCAGCACTGTGAGCTGATGACCTCCCACCTCCGCAACCGCATCACAGCAGAGACGGCGCACTTTGAGCTCCGTCTCCACCTCATCTATCTCATGAACGATGTCCTGCACCATTGGTAAAGAAATAAACAAAACTTCTAACGCTAGTGCACATAAGTAGAAAATAATAAACACTGGGGATTTTTTATACGTCTGGCGCATTAAAGGGAGAGTTTATGGGGAAAATCAAAAGAGTACCAGCATTAGCAGTGCTTAACTGTCATTTACTGTCAGGCAAGTTATGAGTTTAGCCCATAACCCTATAGGATGAGCTTCTGTGTAGTGTGTCGTGGTGATCAGTGTGGACCTGGTTTTTATGGTCATGCAGCCAAAGGAAGAACCAGAGAGATCTACTGGCTGCCCTGCAAAAAGTAGTGGTGCCGATCTACTGCACTAGCTTCCTGGCCGTGGAGGAAGACAAACAACAGAAAATAACGCGGGTACGTTGTTGGCGCTACGCTGAGCTCTCGCAGCAAGCGAATGTTCTTCGACAAGCCACATTTTAACCAGCAACATCAAAAGCCTTTTATTCTGCGCTCATTCTGAGTTGACTGTTGCCGGTCGTCATGACGCAGTCTTGGGAAGGCCAGTTACGGAGCGATGTATCGGAACCAGCCTCACCCACTAGTACTGCTGCTCATCTCTATACGTGAGAGCCACCGTCTAAAAGGTTTTAGCTCTTATGGAACGATTTACAAATATACCTAACGAATATCACTCTTCGTCCTTACTGTTTTTTCCACAAAATTCACTTTCAGTTTAGGGAAACCAACCTACATAGTCGATGTAACCTAGCTGAGGTAAATTAGACCAGCTGGCTGTGGAATGCTACAATAATGTCCTCGGTTTTGTAGAGAAGTTACAATTTTTGGCACACTTGCTACAATTAAGTAAAGAACCACAAGAAAATATACAGTGCATTTGCTTAAGCACATTTATTTATCCTATGAAAAGCTTGACATGATGCATTGAAGGTACAAAACTATACAAAGCATGGGTTCTGCAACCCAAGCATCCACAGCTGGATGGTTTCATTAGGATTTTCACATTAAAGGAAGACCTGTTGCTTTCTCTAAAAGACCAAAGAAACTTAAAACTATCCAGAGACTTACCCCTCCCATTATTTCCCTACCTGTATGGGAAGGTTCAGTGGTTGTTGGAGGGCCCTCTCAGTCTTGCCGATATCACTCTACATTAACCCAAAGGATTCTCCTCAGATGCAGACATTTCCCTCGTCTGCGGTCATAAACGAGCAAAACAATTGTTGATTGGGTACCACGTTATATTTATGCTAATTTGTTTTGTAGTTTTGTTGATGCTGCCCTTTTAGTTCAGGCTTAGGCTTAAGCCTTTGTGAAGGGAAGATTGTATGTAAAAAATAATGTTTAGCTTTGATGCATCAGTGCCTGCGTGATCAGTGCATACCACTTGTTCATGTTGTGGTGTGTTTCATTTTAGATTTATTTTGTTTTTTATTTTGCTTACCTCAAATAAACATGTTTACTTATTCGCTCACACTCACTTTCTCTGCTGCTGTTCTCAGTTGCTGCAGCTGTGGGAGAAGAACGGTTACTTTGACGACATCACTATTCAGCAGCTCCAGAGCCCTGCCTTGGGCCTCGGCCAGTACCAGGTGCGCTCATGTACACGATTGTCCAAGCCCAGTCTAACACGCACAAGCCCAGTCTAACAGTAGCACCAGGAATAGAGGCACATACACGAGAACACATTCTTTGTTAGTTATTATAACATTAAAACTAACAGTTAAAATTATATTTATGTATTTACAAGAATTTCTAATATTTATTATGTGCACATATTAACAAAGGCTAAAGACGTCATGGTTGATCCGATGAGCTGAATATAGTTGTCGTTATTCCTGTGTTAAAGATATTTAAGCTTAGGTTGCTTCATACTTGCTAGATGTAACAGCGTCATGGTAAAGACTATGGAAGGCCCAAAGGTTTAGCATTCGATGAACCTTGTATTAAAATTGGTCTTTTCACACCAGAGCAACATCACTTTTATTTCACTCTCACTGGTATCCACGTCTGGTTCTCTGTAGCTGGTTGCCTGTTTGTTTGTGCCGTACCGACCCGCAGAAGGCCGCGTTTCTCACTGCGGACGGCTGTGCTCCTCAGGCGTCTCTCATCACCGAGTACGCAGGCGTGGTGCAGCCAGTGCAGCTGGCCTTCCAGCAGCAGATCCAGGCCTTGAAGACCCAGCACGATGAGTTTGTGGCCAACCTGAAGCAGCAGCAGACTGCTGCCGTCGGACAGCTAGCTCCTCCCGACGCCGAGGTCAAGGGAGTGCTCCAGCCCCCCATGACGGCGCCCCCTGGTGGGTTGTTGTGACTGTACAGTCTTTTGCAAAGACGTTATACTCTAAAAAGGACATTTTTGTTTGCAATGTTTCGCTGTGTTTGATTTAAAGTTACTGCCTCCCCTCCCAACACAAGAGCCTTAAATCTCTTGGTTTGTCATGGAACAAACGTGTTCTGTTAGCAGAAGTGAAGCCTCCAATGGCCGTCCCTCCTCCTGGTGACTATGATGGTGCACAGGCAAGACCTCCGGACCCGAACTCCTCTGCCCCCTCTGACATTCCCTCCAGCAAACCCAGCTGGTTCGAACCTCAGCACAGCATGCCCACCTGGAACCCACAGCAGCCAGTGAGTGACGTACCAAAAGATGAAAAAGTTGTGTGTGGCAGAAGTTCTATGTGTTGGGGATTTACCGGAATAAAAAAATAGCAACAAGAAAACACCGTCACCTCAAAAGAAAAGCATATATGCCTGTTGAATTCAATAATGGGCTTTGATTCAGATTTTTCAGATGATTGAGTCATCTGGCTTTTCCTTTTTGAGGGTGACTTTTAATGACCTAAAGGTACTTACATTTTGTTAACATTCTAGAACTCTGGAGTCAGCTGTGCAGGAGTATGTTACTGAATCTTTGATTCACTTCCTCATATCCAGAAGCAATACTTCATTTTCTGTAGCTGCTCCTTTTTAGGACATTTCTGCTTTGTGTTTTCATTCAGATTCTGCACGCACCCCTAACTAGACCTGTTCCTCCCTCAGCCTCCCTTTGACCCCACCCAAGCACCTCCACCATGCCCACCCTGGAATAGCCATGAGGGGATGTGGAATGAGCAACGTGACCCCAACTGGAGTGGCCCCCGAGAGGGAGGCCCGGGAGGCCCAGGGGGTCCCGGAGGGCCTGGGGGTCCCGGAGGGCCTGGAGGCCCAGGAGGCCCAGGGGGCCCAGGGGGGCCGTGGGGCAGCCAGAATGAACCTCCACCCTCCTGGAGTGGGCAGTTCGACCAGCCACCCTGGAGCAGCCAGCCAGACCAGCCTCCCTGGAGCCAACGGGAACCCCCTTTCCGCATGCAGCGTCCGCCACACTTCCGGGGACCCTTCCCACCGCACCAGCAACCACCCCCGTTCAACCAGCCCCCGCCACCCCACAACTTCAACCGCTTTCCACCGCGCTTCATGCAGGACGACTTTCCACCGCGGCACCACTTTGAGCGTCCGCCCTACCCACCGCACCGCTTCGATTACCCACAGGGAGACTTTCCCGGAGGTGAGGAGCCGATTTACAGCAGTGCTGTGGTGATGTAATTTTAAGGCGATCTGGTGAATTCACCTTCCATTGAGCACCAGGATACCAGTATTTGTGTGGCAACACAGCAAATGGTTCTGATTGAAACGCATAAAAAAAATCAGTCTAAGAGGATTTAACATGCTTGAAATAAGTCGTTTTATCTTTCTTCAGAAATATCAAAAGAATAATAATGCTTAATAATGCTTCTGTTGACCGGTCCTAGAGATGGGTCCTCCCCACCACCACCCAAACCAGAGGATTCCTCCTCCAGGAATGTCCGAACATCCTCCATGGGGGGGGAACCAGCACCCTGACTTCGGGCCACCACCCCACGGCTTTAACGGGCAGTCTCCCCACATGAGGCGCCAGAACCCCTCTCACGTGAACCAGGATGACCCTAGTCTGGTGCCTAATGTGCCGTACTTCGACCTGCCAGCTGGCCTCATGGCCCCTCTGGTGAAGGTAAGTCTTCAGACACCTCCAGTTGTCCCGTGCACAGTTGTCCCACATCACAAGGGCTCCACTTTGGCTACAGATATTGGTAAACTGATTGGGTGATTGATTGATTTGCCTATTTTTTTGGTGTTACAGTGGAAGTGCATTAATGCTAGACAAGAATGTGAATGATTCCACCTTACGTAGCATACATGTAATTATGGAAAAGTTTTGATTTATGTCTGTTCTCATGACAAAGACCTTACACACAAGTGCTGTCATCCCCCCCCCCCAGCTGGAGGATCATGACTACAAGCCCTTGGACCCCAAAGACATCCGCCTTCCTCCACCCATGCCCCCCAGCGATCGTCTGCTGGCTGCGGTGGAGGCCTTCTACAGTCCTCCATCGCATGACAGGCCCAGGAACAGGTGACCGTCAGCAAAATCCACAAACCACTGTTGGTGCTAGACCACCCCATTTTTAAAGGCAAATACCTTTGTGACAAAGGCTGAAGGTCTTGTGATGACCAGGTCAGATCACCATCATATAAATGTGTCAGAAGCTGAGCAACTTTGCATTTGGTGGTATGAACAGTGATGTGTAGAAAAGTAGTGCTTTTGTTAGGTTTCTTGTGTCTTTGAGCAGCTTTTTACAGCTCTGGCAGATCTGCTGATTTTAGTTCAAGACTTAACATGCTGATGATCCGTCACTGTGCTAGTGAGGGCTGGGAGCAGAACGGCCTGTACGAGTTCTTCAGAGCCAAGATGAGAGCGAGGAGGAAAAAGGAGCAAGAGAAGCACAACAGGTGTGTGTGTGTGTGTGTGTGTGTACCGTGTGTGTGTACGCATTGTGTAAAGTGTGTTGACTTGCCATGGATTCTTCTTTGTAGTTTCTTGAGTGGCTGTCAAATGGAATTAAAATTTGAACTGTTTATACAGCAGAACTGTAAGAATTGCAGTGTTGTGTAGAATTCAGAACATCATGTTGTTCAATGATATTGATTCTACAATTATTTTTTCCCCTCCCAGTTTCTGATTCACTATCATCATCACACCTCTTTCCAGGCTTCTATCATTAATAAAAACGTTTGTTAAAGTTTAACTATATGGTTAACGAAGGGCTAAAAGCCAGGCATCAACACCGTGTCTCCTCAGCACACGAGGCAGCCGCTCTCGAAGCCGTTCCCGCAGCCGAGGCAGGTCGTCGTCGCGCTCCAGTTCCCGCTCTTCCAAGTCGTCCCGCTCACGGTCCTCCAGGTCCCGCTCACGGTCCTACTCTCGGTCCCGCTCCAGGTACCACCGACACACTCCGCCTGCCAGCTGTGTTCCTCGGAGTGTGCTTTCATGGGTCGTATTTTCAGTGATGTACATCACCACAGCAACTGTTATGCTGAGTTCATGTGGCTTTTTAGTGGATAACTACACGTTGTTGTTGGTTTTGGGTTTTTTTTAGACCGCAAATTACACTTGAAACAAAGCGAGCACAAAAATGTGGACCTCAAAATATTATATGATTTATCCTACCGGCACATTGTCCTATCCTGGCCAGTTTCCTTTAGTCAGAGTGCTATTTTCTAACCTGGGTGTATGATTTGAACATTATACACTGAACCTTGGTTTGGGCTTTTCAGAAGCAGGAGCCACTCCAGGTCGCGGTCCCGAAGCCGCTCTCACTCTAGATCACGCTCAAGATCACGCTCTCCTGACCGGAGACGACATGCTGCTGCGAAGTCCCGCAGTCCCACGCCCCCGTAAGTGTCCGCGGCCACCACACACACACGCACAGACGTGTTTTAAAAGATGCTCTAGCAGTCACAAGGTCATGTTTTTGCGCAGTTCCACCTCTGGGTTGGGCTCTGGGTCCACAACCGACCACAGGCTGGGAGAAGAGAACAAAGGCCATCAGATGCTGATGAAGATGGGTAAGTGTCCTCGATGGTGCCCCAGTAGCCGTGCGTGTGTGTGTGTGTGTGTGTGTGTGTGTGTGTGTGAGTGAGTGTGAGAGAGAGATTCATCAAGTCCATTTAGGATCAGCCCCGTTTAACACATGTAATGTAGTTCAACGAGGTCTTCAGTAGCACCTGAATGTTGGAGCTAGCTAGGTTCAAGCTGTAAGGGACAGTAGAATTCCAGGACTTTGTGTGCAAGTTTTATAGTTTTCTCTGGAAAACTTTTTACGCTGGAGTAGGTGGGTGGGTGGCAGCTTAGTGGCGTGCGGGTGTGTGAGTAAATAAACTGCTGTGATGTGTGATAGGATGGAGCGGCTCAGGAGGTCTCGGAGCCAAAGAACAGGGGATCCAGGATCCCATCAAGGGTGGAGATGTGCGAGACAAGTGGGACCAGTACAAGGGCGTGGGTGTGGCCCTGGACGACCCCTATGTGAACTACAGAAGAAACAAAAGCTACAATTTTGTCGCACGGATGAAGGCCAGAGAGAAAGGTAGTTCTCTCACTCTTTGCAAAGTAATACAAAGGCATATTAACCCCCTTTACACTTCTCTTTCCGACATTGCTTGGTATGTTCTAGAGGGTTTAATATCAACTCACAATATTGGTTAATAATTTTCAATAATGACGAAACATTTTTCTATAAATGTGCACTCACTGTATACAAGAAGTTAATATACCTAAAATATACTTACAAACTGATCACGTCTTTTGTTCATTTTCAGTGGGTCGAGACCCTCAGGAGCCATCGACTACAGAATGATTCTTCTGAACAGTGTTTGTGGTGTTTTTTTTAAAAAAGACCTAAATACTAGACGTCTTTCAGTTTTGTTTTGAAAGTTGATCTTGCCCCTTTTGTTGTTTTTCTTTCATTGTAACAAATGAAAACTGTCATGTCCTGTTGTAGTTCAAACATGCTATTAGAGTCACGGCAGTCAGTTGAATTTAGCCTAGGTTTAATACTTGGCACAAGGAAATAAAATACATTTTTAACATGTAAGCTTGTCTTTTATGACAACTGTATGATTGTTCATATTACACTGAACAAAAAACAAATCATACTTGTTGTTTTTAATTTACATTTCCTTTCCATGTTCTGGTGGTGAGCATCTTCTATTCACCCAAAAACGAATCACATTCAGCTGTACCCATAGATACTGGTCAAATGTTTAATCCTAGCTGCAGAAATACACTGTACGTACAGCATTATTAAATTCCATATTAAGAATTCACAATGGTTGTGTTCTAACTGTTGGAATCCTCAGTTGAGTTGGTAATTGGTTTCAGAGAGGGCTGGGACTTTAAATAGGACAACTCACCTAGGGTTCAGGGAGGGTACTGTATCATACAAAAATTTCACCTCAAAACTACAGATGGAGGATTGTGAAATCATCAAAATTACATGAAACTTGTGAAAAAGGCTGTACATGACCGTGTGTGCTACAGGTTACATGTATGGCTCGTTTTACCCGTGATGGAGTTTGTGTTCGCTTCAAATGTAGTGATGGTCCCTCATTTCCTGCAAAACCTCAGCCAAGGCATCCTCCACGGTGAGCCTAGGAGACCGGTTACACTGGATAAACTGAAAAACAAAGTCAGATGACACCCTCTCAGACACTTCTGAATTAATGACAACCCAGTTTGTAGTGTGTTACCTGTACATTGCACGGGTTTGGATCTATATTTACAGATACAGTGCTGAAAAACTCAATTATTTTAATTCAGAAGAACAAAACTCAGTGACTCGTTGATTCCACGAATATTTTTTACCTCCTTCGTTTCCTCCAGTGTGGTGTACCTGTAGTCAGCACGTCCCAGCGACTGCACCACAGCCTGGTGCAGATGCCTGCTGGACTCGATGAAGCTCCTGGTCAGGGCTAGTTGCTGTCTCAGCATATCGTTGAGAGCAAACACAGCAGGGCTGTATGTGGACAAAGCTGCGGGACAGAAAATGACCAAGAAAATCCTGCTGTACTATATTTTTAGCCATTGGATGGCAGAATAATGAATGGAAATGGTGTGGGAGCACACGCAGTCTAAGAGCGCAAACAAGATGGGTGACTCTACTTAATGCAGACTCATTAAGCTTTCTCACCTTCCACTGCCTCAGCACTGATTGTGTGGCTAGCCACGGGAGTCGGATCTGTGTAGCACATTCCAACTGATGTGCCCAGTACAGCATGTCCTGCAGGGGGAGCAGTCACAATCTATTCTGCATTTATAGGCCAGTACTGGTTAAGGTTGTACTGCACTTTAAGATGCTTCTATAATAATAAAAATATTTCAACAAAAGTTATTAAAAGTAGCAGTAGTACTGAAATGAGGGAATATGTCGAGACCTACCAGAGGACCATGTATAAGTCAGACCGTCTGTGTGTGTCTGCACTGTGGCGTCTTTCACAGTTCGCCTGGCAGTCGGACTGTGTGGCTCGCTGCTGGTAATGATGGAATCACTGGTGTGGGAGCTCGAATGAGAGCCATCGCAGCGGCTTAAACACGTATCTGATTTACTCCTACTGATGCTTGACAACTCTTCTGAGGGCACGTGTTCATCATCCCGTGATTCCTGTGAGTGCGACTGAAGTTCTGTAGCTAGGGAAGAATGCTCTTCTCTGTCCGACAGATGCTCGGAGATCTCATTTGCACTTATTGCCGTTTCGTTGTGGATCTCACTCTCAAAGTCGCTCTCGTACTCTGCTGGATGCTCCCAGGGGACGTACGAGACCTCTTTGGCTGAGGAAAGACTGGAATGCCTAGATACATGGAGGCTTGCTTCACCCTGCGCATGAAACATCACACAGACATTGCATTCTCATTACAAGTCATTCTGAAACATGTTATGCGGTCATATGGTTTTTGCCTACCTTTTCTTTTGATAATTCAGCCATGCCAAATGAAACTGGAGCTAGATCATCCAGTGTCATGACATTTAATTTGAAATCTGCAGGAAAATGGAGTGAAAATAATTGTAGGAGACAGAAAACATACATTACAAATTTCCAATCTTGTGCACCTGCTAGAATGCTCCCACACACCTGATTCATCTAAAGAATAGATAAGCAGTTAATCTGAATTAACTGTGTTGGAGCAAGGAAGTCACAAAACAACAATTTCAGTATATCTGAAAAATTCAAGATCTACATCAATCTCTTTAAAATGCTAAACAAACATTTCTGAAATGAATCACCATGACCAACATTTGGTACGGGTTGATCATAACTGAGAGAATTTAGATTTTTGTCACTCAAACGTGTATCTTACCATCCGATATCACACTTTTCTCACTTAGTGTGTCTTCATCATTACAAGCAACAGGGAACAGCTCATCCAGAGACTTGATCTCACTGTGCCCTGATGATGAGGACAAGGACAGACGGGTGACCCTAGCTCCCAGGGACACGGGCCTTCTGGGAGAAGGGATCTTGGGTGATGATGGCGGAGAAAGAGTGAGACTCTCATTACGACCATCTGTGAATGCTGATGAAACAGGAAGCTTTTCTTCATGCTTTTCAGCAGATGGCATTGCACTGACTACCTTTTCAGCGGTCTTCCTGTATGTCTGTGCACAAGAGAAATAAATGTCATGCTTAAGATTTTACTTGACAGTGACATCAAAATATTTATTTTTTTATTTCAGTGTTTCTGGTAGCACCTTCACATCCATTTGAGGCCTTGTCTCTGTTTGTCTCATGACTTTGTTCCAGTTCCCATCTAACGAATCGAGTGACTCTCCCAGGAGTCTACGCATGTCTTCTTCGTCACTATCCAGGCTTACCCTCTTGTCCACACGAGAAGCGATGCTTACAGGAGTTAAGCAGGTATCCACCTGGATGTTAACAGGGTCTTTCTGATCCTTAGTTGTCGTCACTTTCTTCTTAAGAAAACGACTACCAGCCATACTTGGGTCACTACTGGACAGAGCTGAGAGACCAGGCTCATGTGCCAGTGGAAAGTCTTTGTCACCATCCAGGCCAAGCTTCTTGTTATGATTTCTGAAGCGGTCTTCAATCAGCGCAAGTCTACTGAGTGCCTCACTTTGTGAGCGATGCCAGGGAATGATCTTTAGGTCATTTGAATCAGCAGTGGTCCTTCCAGGTGCAGATGACTGTCCGTCCGCGGAGGCATTGGCAGTGGATTTTTTCAGAAATCTGCTTCCACCACCGACGTCAAATCGTTCCAACGGCTCTGCAAAATTACGCACCATCTTCACAGAATCAGTGAGATAATCTTGGTTTTCACTCTCTGGATCTTCTGAGAACAAATCACTTAGGTCCTGAAAAGAAGTATGTCTGGCTTGTAACAAGCCATTTCCAAACTTTGCCTGAGGACAACAAGAACATTTAAATTTAAATAAAGTTAACTACTGGCAAAGGACTGAAATGATATTACAAAAAGTGTGGCAAAAGGTGAATTTACACGTATACAGACCACGTCTCTTCGTCCATTAGCCTTTGCTGCCCCAGTGCTTATAAGCCTCTTCCCAGAGAGCTGTGCATTTGCTCTTTCAAGAGCTGTACTACGGATGCCTCCACGATTCCACATTGCAAAAAAATGTTCACGTGTATGTATAGATTTTATGTAGTCCTATCACTAGCGTTAGCTTGCTAACCAGCTAGTAAATATTGCTTCGTATCATACATATGAACAAAATGTATTATCTGAGTATTAGATATTAGCCTTAAAGTAAATTTGATTAACATTACCGACAAATGCATGATCCCATGCTATCTACTACTTCCGTTTGTCCAGTTCCCCAAAATACAGGTGGTTATCGCTAACTAGCTAATGCTAACTACATAAGGGAGAGGTTAGCTGAGCTAGGTTAGCTAACCTGCAGTCTCCCAACATTGGCCGATGTTAGGGGTACTTACGCTAGCTTGCTAGGTTATATCCTTTTAAATTAAACCGTTAGTATTTTTGAAGTTACATTGGTAGTAGTTAATTATCTCCCTACGTCTACATTAGAAACCAAAATCATTTGCTTAAAATCGTATTAGCTTATTTAAATTAACCTCTCTGAATAGCTAGCTGCCCATAACAACCAAACGAGCGTCCCAACAACGGAGCTAACTAGCTAGGATAGCTACATGAGAAGTTAACCATTTGTGTTGCCAGATTTCTGTAGGTTAGCAGAATCACAGACATGGGAAATTTATTGTGAACAGAGTAGAACTTCTATATATAGTATTCTACGTGGGTAAGACATATACTTCCCCTTTCGTTATGAAACCCATTTTAGCTTGTAAAACTAATATCAGGGCCTCTTACTATGGTGTTTTCCACGCAAGGAGGATTTCATTTGCATTGAGGTGGATTTATTCCACTTGGTAACATTTGGCAACATCTCTACGCGACTATACCAGACCACGGGCGTTTTTAAGGGGATATTCGCCGAAATCCAACGCGATAATCTTAATAGGTAGCCGCATATGTTATATAAAGTATCGATTTAGAACTGATACCAGCACCATCATGTTAAACACTCAATTTGTGCCATTGTAGCTACACCCTAATAATAATATTGCTTATCATGCCTTTTCATCGGTCATCAGTGAGAAACTGAACACTTTAAAGAATATACTAAAGGTGCAAACATGCGAAGTTTTAACTCACTATTGTTCTTGCAAACATCTATCACAACTATCTAATTCTATTCCAGGAGCTGTTTTGTCAGTAACCCATTAAAAAGAGGGGATTCTCCCTTTAGTTATGGGAATAGACGGAATTTACACTTTTGTGAAAGTGTACGCTGAAAATATTAATGTCTCCTCTACAAAGTGTCTTTGTTTTATTTATTCAATTACAGTTTATTTAAATGAATTATAAAAATCAATTAATTAGACTACAAATACATTTCAAACCATAATGATACATGCATCGTTCAAAGACCAAAGGGCTGAAAATACGGGCATAAATCTTTTCTTTTCCTTTCAATTCCATTTCCGAGTGTACCCGAGGACACCCGGTCCGTATTCTAGTCCCCGGCACTTTTAAAAACAAAGTTATGCCCATAGGTAGGGACCCAAACTCTGCTGTAAACATCAAAGTCTAAGATCAACTGACAGCCGAAGCTTCTTCAACAAACACCTCAACACCCTTGCTTCCATTAAAGGTAAATTGCCGGCATTGCCAGAGCTAGATTTATGTATCTAGCTCATACACTATAATATATGATTTAGCCCATAAATATATGGTCTATGATCTAGCCACATT
The DNA here is from genome assembly GCA_028565775.1 of Sternarchorhynchus goeldii. Lineage (NCBI taxonomy): Eukaryota > Metazoa > Chordata > Actinopteri > Gymnotiformes > Apteronotidae > Sternarchorhynchus > Sternarchorhynchus goeldii. The sequence continues at coordinate 4,838,423 of JAOXYF010000025.1, read as the reverse complement.
TCGCACGAATTAGGTGGATTTGAGGAGGACCGCCTCTGCGCTGACACTAAACTCGTGGTCTCATCTCATTGGCTTAGAGTCAGTCCAATGAGCCTTAGCCATCTGTGCAGGAACAGGAACGAAACGGTAGTCTGCTGCAAATATTCAGATCATTCGGTCTGTTTTCTCTTATTTTGACCATCCAAGGTTATCCCAAGAGAGGTAATCTTTATAAAACACTTTACAAGTGTAAATATGAAAATCTTCTTTGCAGTCTTTTCCGTATTTGCAGTGGCGATCACCGCTGACGCGACTGTGTACTTCAAGGAGCAATTTCTGGATGGAGGTAAATTCATGTTTGCTTTTCGTTTGCTTTAGCCTACACACTAACGTAGCTAGCAATCACTCCTCTAATAAATATAAATTATTTGTATTATTTTAAATTAAAAGAAGTAATAAGAATTTCTTGATTTATCTACTTTTGTATTTGTAACGACGCAGTGCATTTAAGTTTTACAGTCACGTCTGTTTTTTGTACACTTTATGATGCGTTTGCAATTATACCCCAATGTTAAGCCGCCAAGACATTTGGCAAGTATGACATTATCGATTTTACTTTTATTTATTGTTGTCTGAAGTCGTTCATGCTGTGATATGGATTCAGAAATATAAAAAGAGGATTTGATGTCTGTTTGCTCTTTCCCAGGTGTTAGTATAGTCTTTGCAGCATTTTAAAAATAAAAATTATATTGCTCATTGGTAGATGGGTGGAAAAGTCGATGGGTGGAATCCAAACACAAATCGGACTATGGGCAGTGGAAGCTTTCTTCAGGAAAGTTCTATGGAGATGCAGAACTTGACAAAGGTGAGGCTTTGCTACAGTCTCTCCACACACATGCATTGCTGGAAATGGACTTTGTGTAAGCAAATATCTTAATCTGAAAGGGAACCTAATGTAAATCGACTTGAAGATAAAGTAAGAGGACATCCAAATCCTTTTAAGCTGCTAAACGCATCATAGATGCTGGCCTCTCAAAGTTCATGCCATTATAAATGTTTTACATGTTTCAAAATTGACTAGTATTGTTTTGTTTCCACAAGGTCTTCAGACTAGCCAGGATGCCCGCTTTTATGCCCTGTCCACTCGGTTTCAACCTTTCAGTAATGAAGGTAAGACCCTAGTGGTCCAGTTCACAGTGAAACACGAGCAGAAGATAGACTGCGGGGGTGGATATGTGAAGATCTTTCCTGCCGACCTGGACCAGGCGGCCATGCACGGCGACTCCAAATACTACATCATGTTTGGTAAGCTTGGTAGACACTGAACTCCTTGCAACAGCCCAATGCTTAGTATCACAAGAGAACTTTTGACAAATAATCTTTCATAAGGCTATGCAGGTCTATAAATCAAACATGTTTTCCTTACTTTATTTGTTCATTTGTTAATCTCCAGGTAAAATTTAAAAAGGCCGTCGTGATTTATCACTGTAAAATCAGTGACTTTAGCAAGTTAGGTCTACTTTTGGCATGTCAAAACAGTGAGCTAATTTTTTTTTCCATTTAAAACTGTAAGGCCCCGATATCTGTGGCTACAGCACCAAGAAAGTTCATGTCATTTTCAACTATAAAGGCCAGAACCACCTCATCAAAAAAGACATCCGTTGCAAGGTGCATTGATTGCTCCTCATGACATTAACCCTTTTTATTTGGAATTTATTGGGGAGGGGGGGAAATCAATATAGAATATATCTAAAGGAAATGTTCATAATCCTTTTTTTCTTATTCCCTTTCAGGATGATGAACACACACACCTGTACACCCTGATCCTCCAGCCCGACCAGACATATGAAGTGAGGATTAACAATGAGAAAGTGGAGTCTGGCTCTCTGGAGGAAGATTGGGACCTCCTTCCTCCCAAAAAGATCAAGGACCCAGAGGCCAAGAAGCCAGAAGACTGGGACGATAATGCTATGATTGATGATCCAGAGGACACAAAGCCTGAGGTTGGGTTTTCTTATGTGGTGTGTCACAGTGATGCTATGGAGTTTATTACCAAAATCTCTGATGGGAAAAAATTGTTGTCTTGTACTTTTCTGTATTGTTTAATAAAATTTGTATTATGGGACATTACATTTAGGCTAACACTGGGTTGGCACAAAATGTGTTGTAATTACTGTTTTATAACGAGCAAATTATTTAAACAACAATTTAAGTTACCCATACATGCAATTAAAAATGAATGTTTTTATGAAGTTTAACCTTGCTTGAAGTTTAAACTTGTTTGAAAATGTTTGTGGGTCCCATTGGGTACTTGAGGCTTTGATGGTTAAAGAAATAAAGCTCATGTTCAACACACAGTGCTGAAAATGGATTAGAGTATTTATGAGAATTAGCTTATCTTGTAAAGAGCCGTCTACCAGACACCAGACACGGATCCTCTCTCTCCTGTCAGGACCGGAGCTAGTTCCCTCAACTTTCAGCTGACAAAAATGTTTTCGAAAGCTTCCTTTGAATCTGTTCTACTCACGGAACAGAAGACTCAACCTCAGACACTTTTGTCTTGCTCGTCTCAGGACTGGGACAAACCAGAGAATATTCCTGACCCTGATGCCAAGAAGCCCGAAGACTGGGATGAAGAAATGGATGGAGAGTGGGAGCCCCCAATGATTCCTAACCCAGAATACAAGGTACATCATTTATAAAAGGTTTATATGAACTACACTCACATTCATTCCAAGTAGTGCTGCCGATGTGGAGTCAGGGTGTCGCTAAGCCCCATAGTTATCAAACGTCTTACATTTAATAAGCATTAACTAAATTTTAAAGTTATGAAAAAAACCCATTATACTGACACCTAGTGGCCTGAGATTGTCAGAGATTGCTTATTAAAACATGCACCGCTCCATGTGGGGGATCTGCTCTGTGGAGCATATACTGGTTCATTCGAGGACTACAAAGCAATTTGCTTGTTAATCTCATGTGAGCTGCACTTTTATATACAAAATTTAAAAACAAGAAACGCTTCCATAAATATTGTTTGCTACTTTTTAGTGGTACCGTGACTCATCGTTCCTTTAATTACTGTAATTGCAATAGAAGCAGCAAAATTAAACTGAGCATGTCCATGTTTGTTTGTTTGTTTACCCCAGGGTGAATGGAAACCCAAACAAATCGACAATCCTAACTACAAAGGAAAGTGGGTGCATCCAGAGATTGATAACCCAGATTACACTCCAGATGACTCAGTTTACAAATATGACAATATTGGCATCATTGGATTGGATTTATGGCAGGTATGGTTTGATGAGCAATTCCAAAATAATATTTTTCAATAATATGTAAACACAGCGACTGTGATTTCAGTAGATTGTTGCTACCTTCAGAACTCGGTTAGTAAATGCTTGTTTTATTCTATATATTTAGGCATATATCTTTACATTTAGACCTAAATAAATATTTGGACAAATTTGCTGTGATGAACACTGCTTTGATCTTTTTAAATGTTCCCGACTGAAGGAGATCAAAAATGGGTGCAGTTGTAGATGTCTCCACAGAACTCAAGTTTGTGTTTGCCGATGTTGATCATATTTGTGTTCTCAGGTGAAATCTGGTACCATCTTCGATAATTTCATGATCACTGATGATGTCAAGGAAGCAGAGGAATTTGGGAAAGAGACATGGGGTGCCACTAAGGTATGTTTGTTGACACAAACCCTTCATAATGCTGTGATTACCTGTACTGGGCTTGTAGCTTATTAGCATGAAGCCACTACTCACATATATGTTGTGCATAAGGGCCCTGAGAAGAAAATGAAGGAGAAGCAGGAAGAGGAAGAGAGGAAAAAGAGAGAAGAAGAGGAAAAAAGCAAGAAGGACGATGATGACAACGACGAAGATGATGATGAACAGGACGATGAACCTGAGGAAGAGGAGGAAACTGCAGATGACCCTAGCCCAGCAGAAGATGAAGATGATGAAGAAGATCGGCCTGCAAAAGTTGAACTGTAGATGACATCAAAGCACCCTCAAGTGGGCCCGCTTAATCCTCAAGTCTTAGGAGAACCTACTGATCCTCACCCACTGAGCAAACCTCCTTCTGTGGGGGTCGTACTACATGACTGAGACAGTAGAGCAAGGGTGTGTTGTGATTTCTTTTTTGTGTGCTCTGTATGTTTTTTTTTACACCCCCTTTTTAAAATCATAAGTTAATCTTATAAGAGATTTTGTTTGTGTGCCCTGGATTTTTTTTTTTTTTTTTTTTATTGCTGCTATCTGGCTCCTCCACTTAAAGACTTAGTCACATGTAAAACAAAAATGATCAGTTTTGATTATCATAAAGGTTTTGAGTTGTTTAAGAGAAAAATAAGTTTATCATTTTAGGTTATTTGCACTTTTTTTAAATAAATGATTTTCTTAAAGTCCTAGTTCTTGCTTCTGTCCTTTTTGTAAATGCATCTCACCCCTTCGAAGTACTCAAACCAGAAATTCATTCTCTCTCTCTCTCTCTCTCAAAAAAAATATTTAGTTTTTTATTTTATGGGAAGGTGCAATCGTCTAAGTTTGTCCACTGGAGCATTTTTTTTGTCGTACCATATAAGGAGTGCGATTACAGCGTCGCCATTCATAACCTAATTCCCGCGCCCGCGTGTCTTGTCCCTGGCAGCAAGTAGATGGCGTCCTACCGTAGGACCGCTTCACAGTAAGAAAGCTGAGTCACATCTAAATGCTGTGGCTGGTAACGGTTACAGCAAAGAGACGTATTTTCTGCGTGTATAACTGTCCAGCGTTGTTATTTAACGATGTTGACGATTACGCTGAAAACTCTACAGCAGCAAACCTTTAAAATACAAATAGACGAAGAACTAACGGTAAGTGGGCTATTTGAAGTTCAGTGCCTAGCTAGCTAAGTAAATATGTCATAGTGGGGAGAGGGGTTGAGAGAAAGCCGGGGCCTCGGCATGAACAACTTAAATGTAATGAGGGATGCCTATTTTAAACGTGTCACAATTCCAAAGACACAAAATGTACAAGTTATTCTAGAAATGGCACGTAAATGCTCGGTTAAGGAATACTACGAACTGTTAATTGGCACCAACTTTTCACATCAGAATGACGACGCACTATTGACACATTGCCTATGTCTGTTATAAGCCGCATTTCGGAGTGGATCTTTTCAAGTCATGTTTTGAGGCATTTCGGAAATGCATACAATCTTCATAATTGTTTCATACAAAATAAACGCATGTGGAGTACGACTTTAAACCAGTGTCGATGGGTGTGTGGGTTGGTACAGATTAGCTAGCTAGCTAATTGTCTAATGCCATTACTATTCGGGCGGAATGTATTTAGCCGCTTAAAAACATAATTAAACAACGTAAAACACAAAGTTACCACTGATTAATTGTTGTTAACATGTTGTTGGATGTATTAGTATATGGTTTGTTACTATGTAGCCTTAAAAAAAGAAACTTGGAGGCATGTTTTTGGAAAGCGTGGACACCCGTCATTAGTTGGGAAAATCGTTCTCAGGGAGCTTTGCAACAAAATTTGCTAATTATCTTTGAATGGATTTGTATGAATGAAAACAGTAACGCGATTAAGAAAAGATCGCTTTACTTTTGGTAGATAATGCATGTGAATATACTCTCACCGTGATTTTTTTTGCATTCATAGAGGTTAAAAAATGATAGGCTATAATGTGACACCAATGTCAGCAGTTCATAAAACAACAAAATCTCCTAAACATCAACAAACCTATGCATTTCTAGACGTGCATTTGAAATTGTGTCCTATAAAATGTTGGTTTAAGTACATTGTCACGTTCAAGATTGAAGTTAAGTTTAATTATCTAAATACTTTTGGTTTAACCCAATGCCTTTATTAGGATTAATATTGAATTTTCATGGCAGGTACGTGCACTTAAGGAAAAGATAGAATCTGAAAAGGGAAAGGAATCCTACCCTGTAGTTGGCCAAAAGCTCATCTATGCAGGTAACATCAATTGATTTCTCTCATTTTTAATGGTTTGCTCATTTCATACCTTATTTGTTTTGATAATGTTATGCTGTAAGTACTGTGTCTATAGCTTATCATTGATTAAAGATGAGTCAAATATATTTTGATCTAAACTAATTTAAGTGGCACACATTAATTTTAGGTAAAATCTTGAATGATGACATACCTTTAAAGGAATACAAAATAGAGGAGAAGAACTTTGTGGTGGTCATGGTAACTAAGGTAGGACTTTTCTGATGAACACAGATACATTTTTTTATGTATTTAATACATCAGTGACCCTATTTACTACTGTCCCTATTTGCTACTGTAATAACCTGCCCAGCCTCTAGAGGTTACCCTGTGACAGTGTTTAAAGGACAGAACAGATGTGGGTCATTATAGCCACTGATGAATCTTGCGACTCTTTCCTAATTTTTGTCATTCTTAAATATTACGAGTTGAGTTGTTATTAGATCTTAGCAGTTGGTTTCTGTGGGGTTCTGAGCGGCTGTTTTCTTTCCCTGCAGCCAAAACCAACTGCGCCTCCACATCCGCCAGCAGCTCCTTCTGTAGTAGCTGTCCCCTTCCCTGATGTCTCTCCTCTCCCAATCTCCACCCCTGCTCCCCCTTCCTCAGACCCTGTAGTTCCTGCACCTAACCCTACACCTGCCCCTGTCCTCGCCACTGCCCCCGCTCCCACCCTGACTCCTGCCCCGATCCCCGCGCCTACACTAACGCCCGCTTCTGTGCCCATCCCCACTCCTGTCCCTCTACAACCGGCACCATCTGTGGAGCCTCCTCCTCCTCCGCCTGCCACAGCGCCCCCCGCTGCCCCGGATGCTGCTGTAGACTCAACCGAGACGGCGAGCGCAAACCCAGAGCCTGCACTGGTGGAGCAGCCGCAGACAACCCAGTCCGAACCGCCTTCTTTTCCTGCTGAGGCCCAGCCAGCTGCAAGGTGTGGCCATGCTTTGGTCCAGGCATGGTTATTTTTTAAAATTCTTTTGCTTTTAAAAGAAGCAAAGAAGAGAACAGTCTTGTCTAATGGTGATTATGTGAGCTTTAAACATAATTTGTCCCAGTTTGTCTCTACAGTAAATGGCATGTTCCTCTATATTCCTGCAGGCTACGTCACAATTTACAGTTTTCCACATGAGCAGTTTACAGAGCTCATGTGGTAACGATCTCTTTAGGTGAATATTGTGTACAAAACTAGGAAAAAACTGTTATGCTGAGGTTAGCAGCCTCTGGATATGTGGCGATTCCTGGAGTTTGTAATTTATGGAAATTGTTTTGGCACATCATATTAATTTGCTTCATATTTTGAAGAAATGGTAACAACAGTAAAAGAAACTTTCTGCCTTCTAGTCATGGGTTAATAACAAAGAAGAAATGGGAGAAAGCGATTAAAATCCAAATATCATATTAAAAACAAAGGTTGAGCGATTTGCACTCAAGACGCTACTGCCGTAATGATCTCAGACTAAAGTCTGCTGTATATACTGTAGAGCTTTGGACTGGAACACAAGGAAAGAGCTTTGAAACATGGTCTGTTTGGTTATGGGCTGAAAAATCATTTCCTCCCATTTTTAACTGCCCTATACATAATTTATCGGTACATTCAGTTATTTATTGTATAATTTTATGTATTATGTTATTTGAATAATTAACTTCATCATACAACTTCAATGTGTGATCTTTTTACAGCATAAAGCGTCTTAAAACTAAAATGAAAAGATTATATTTTTATTTCCATTCTAGCGTTATTGACGAATTGGGTCTCCTAGAGGAAGCAGCATCAATCCTTGGTTGGTGACTTTTTTTTGACGGTTTCACAGTTATTAATGGATTTCAGAAAGAATTGCCTGTAGAACTAAACCACTTCTCATTCATGCTGGTTAGTCACAGGGCAGGCGTATGAGAATTTGGTGACAGAAATCATGTCCATGGGCTATGAGAGGGAGCAGGTGATTGCTGCATTGAGAGCAAGCTACAATAACCCTGACCGAGCAGTGGAATACCTCCTCATGGTGAGAGACTCATCCCTAGAATCTCTGTGTGATGTCAAACCAAAGGCAGTCATTTTACACTTCAGTATGTGCACTCCAAGGGAATTCCTACTGAACTGGAGCAGCCTCCACAAGAAGTAGTGCAACCCACCCCAACAACGGAAAGACCTCAACCCCCTCCAGTAGCCACTGGTAAGACCTGAACCCCCTCCAGCAGCCACTGGTAAGACCTGAACCCCCTCCAGCAGCCGCTGGTAAGACCTGAAACCCCTCCAGCAGCCGTTGGTAAGATCTCAACCCCCTCCAGCAGCCACTGGTAAGCCCATGGTGTTGTTCCCGTGTCCGAATGTTATAATGTCACGCATGGATACGAGCTTGCCTTTGGCCCAAACACCAGCCGAGTCTTCGTCTCTGTGTTAATTGTGAGAAACATCCAGGGGCAGGGAAAGTCAAAATACAATGTCAGAACACGTCCAACACGTGCATTTGTGTTCCTATGTTTACCCTTTGTAGATTCCTGGCTGTTATTGCTGGTGCATCTAAAACCGTTATTATGTCTATTCGACTGTGGCAGGTTAAAATCTGTTTGTTTGGAGGACAGCAGAATGTAAGCGTGCCATATTGCACACCTAGGTTACCTAGGTTAATCCCATAAACTGTTACTCACACCACTGAGTAAGAAACCACCTGTGTTTGTTTAGAAATACCAGCTTCAGTAATGTTTAGACGTTATGGTAATGCGCAACATCCTTTATCAGATGTACTGACTTCAAAAGCAGGCGTTTTGTGGTAACGCTCGATGCTGACTTTGGACCATTGGTGCTTTGTTTGTGCCTGGGGCAGACCTCTGTACAGCCCTCTCTATACTGTGAACAGGTGCAACGTCTGCGCCCCCCCAGGATCCACCTGCATCGGGGAACCCTCTGGAGTTCCTGAGGAATCAGCCGCAGTTCCAACAGATGCGTCAGATCATCCAGCAGAACCCTGCCCTCCTACCTGCCCTACTGCAGCAGCTGGGCCGAGACAACCCTCAGCTACTGCAGGTGATTGGTGCTCTGAGCCACACATGTCCTTTAAGCACAGTGCATCTGGTTGGACGAGTTCAAAAACCCAGTCTCGTTCACAGCAAATAACGCAGCACCAGGAGAGGTTTGTGCAGATGCTTAACGAGCCATTGGCTGGAGAGGGAGAGGCGGCAGAGACGCAAGGCTCTCCTCAAACGAGCTACATCCAGGTCACCCAGCAGGAAAAAGAGGCCATTGAGAGGGTAGGAACAACTGTCATTTTAAGTCATTTTCTTTAAAGCCCAATTCAAAAGATGCTGCAACTTGTAATCATATTGAGGTTTTTATAACCAAACAAGCATTGGGTTAACACCAACTCTTCAATTAAAGATTGCATGTTTACAACACACTTTCTTTTAGTCATTTAACAGTACTAGACCTGGGCTACCGACGTGACGCACATATCAGTTGTACTTAAATAAAGAAGAGTATTCTTCTTGTGTCTTTGTTTATGTTCTACAGTTAAAAGCCTTGGGGTTCCCTGAGGGACTAGTCATCCAGGCTTATTTCGCCTGTGAAAAAAATGAGAACCTAGCTGCCAATTTCCTGCTCCAGCAGACCTTCGACGACGAGTGAATGTGGAATGCAGGCTGGGATCTCTAGGGGGCAACAGAGATAACGGAAGCACTAGTTTGTTTGTAGCATGCGTGCGTGTTGCAGAGAGTTTGGGAGATGTTTTTAAATGAGACTTGGAGTGTTGTGTCCTGTTAATCATGAAGAGAAAAGCCATGTATGACTAATGTGAGAGGCCTGGTTTGTCCCTATCTGTATTGGATGAGTTCACTCCAGGTCTGGGTCTGTCTCTGCTGCTGTTACTGAGTGTGCCGTGTGTGGGTTTGCAGGATTTTACCTCTGCTCTTTAATTTATTGCGATTAAATTCTGCCAAGCGACCCCTCAGTATCATCTTGAGTCACTTCCATAAGGTTTATTTGTGCCTCACCTTCATGCTGCTCTTAAACGAAAGATTGTTCAGTTTGTTTTATATTAGTCACAGGTTGCTGTTTTTCCTGACTCGGTAGTATGTCAAATGTCAAGAATTATCCTTTCAAAAAATACCCTCATCTCCTGACAAAGGTTTGATTAGTCTTTGGTGTCCTTTTTTGGAATTTCAATAAATAAATACTCAAAACTTGCTGAGATTCTCCCACTAATGGAGCCACAGATAAAATATTTACATTTAACATTCATTTGCCTCCAAGTCAATGAAAGAAACATTAATAAAGAGTAATTCATTCATATGTGTCATACCATGCTAATTCAAAATAAAAGCCCTGTTTCCATTAGCTCAGTTATCACACCAAAATGAACAAATTCATCAGAGTACATAATGTGGTATTTTCATAAAATGTTTTTTGTTCCAAAAGATTTGGGAGTGCATGGAGAAGAGGTTGTGAAAATTATTTATTATTTAATGTTATTTAATGACAAATTTTAAACTTGTTTCCCCACTAACATTTTGTCTTTCCTCACTATTATAAGTGGAACCCCATTTCCACTTGTAAAGCCCAACAACAAGCCAATAATTGTCAAAGTTCAAATCATGTTCCACACTTGCTTTCAATTCCTTGTATCAAAAACCTGGACGTTCAAAAATGTATACAAATTATGCATTTAAAATTGATGTGTACTTTTTTTGGTGCTGTATGGACCATCACTAGAGCCACTGTATGTTCTCTGATCTTACAACTGGTGCCAAATGCATCTAATCTTATATCTTGAAAACAAGAATGGCTAATTAACAGAAATATTATCCTCAGCCACTAATATATGAAACTGAATGATATATTTTTTATTTGTGTGTTGCATTATCTCTTGGAGGTATGTGGGGATGTGAGAGCTTTTGTTTGTTTCCTTTGAATTTGGCTCTGATTTTTCTGTACAATATGTAAAGGCACTGGTATTTGCTTTTTGTAAAAATGCGTACTTTACAGAAGAGTATTGCTTCCTGTTGAATGAGTTGGGAAAGATACTATTTTAGCTGTTATCCTGGTTTATGAATTTAAATTCAGGTTTGCTGTATCCTGAGGGAGATGAATTTTAAAATTGGTCTTAAATGCAACAACAAGAGAAGGCTGGTCAACTGGCTATAACAGATGTACTGTCTCAGCAGGAAATAAATAGCTTTTACAAAGCTTTCAATTTTGCATTTCCTCCATGAAAGTACTTGCTTTATATACACTCACCAGCAATTTTATTAGAGGCACTTTGGTCTACAGTTATAATCTACAACTCATCTGTTACCGTGCACAATTTGTGTTATTGAGCTGACGAAAGTTTTACATGCATCACTGGTTCATCCAGGTAACAGGTTCTTTGCTCAGAAACAACTTTCATGAAGATGAACGGATGGGTTTATTTTACACTCATAAAATGCATATATAAAATAATGAAATTAATTGAATGGGACAATAGGTGGGAAGGTAAGAAAATGACAATAATTTCTGGAACACTACCAAAAAAAGGGCGTGGTTTTGCAGAACCCCTCATGCTGCAGCCACTCCCCATCCTCCAGTCCCTTCTTGTGGCGAGGGTTGTACACCACGCTGGTGCCCTTTTGTGAGAGTGTCCTTGCTTTGCTGTGCACCGTCAGCAGCAGTGCACGTGCAGCTCCACATCCATGTGGCAACCCGGCCAGTGGAACGTCTGCCGTGACCTCATTTAATGCAGAGGCCTCAGTGCTTCACGCTGACTGCCCCACATTGTGTGCCGTCCGTGCCAACAAGGGTGCTCCACGTGCGCTCTGCCCACTGTGAGTGAGCTCCATCAACTGGCACTCTCCATGTTCAGCTTCACCTCGGACAGTGAGGGCCACACTGCCAGGGAGCCTCTGTCTGCCTCTTCTCTGCAACCCTCGCTGCGTAGACGGTTGCACGGAGATTGGCCGGACTACATCCTATCTCAGCTTCTCTGGCATCAGCACCTTCAGGAAATGTTCCAGCTCTTCCTGTGCAACCTTCTCAAACAGCAGCCATGCCTGGTGAATAATCAAGCACTGTGTGGAGTACAGTTCCAGGTGCCCCCGCCACTGTAAACGTGAAAGATGGATGTGTGCTATCTCACCTCTTTTGTGTGGTGCCAGTTAGTCTCACTATACTGTTTTTGCCAGTCTTCCCCAGCCAACCATCTCACTCTTGGTTGGCTGGACTTGTGTGTGTGTTTTATGCATGTTGGGGCAAAGGCTGCGGTATGTAACAGCAATGTTTTTCCTGTATTGAATTGTTTTATTGGCAATAGTGCACATAAAATATATATAATGCAAATATTATTATATACTAATTTATGTCACATTTATGTTGACCGTGGAAAAGTGCAACCTTTCATACAAGTATCACACACTTTCTAAAGGTATTATGTGCTTTGTAAAGTTTGCTTTTGCTTGTCTTGCCACTCGGTTAGCAGCTATATTTAGCCCTTGTTTTTCCCCCGAATACTGACCCCATTCCAGTGTGGTGTCGGTGAAAGGCTAGGGGAGGTTATAAATATCACAGTTGTGATAGAAGGTGGCAAAGGGTTGGAGCAGAGACATGGCTAGTAGAAACCAGCAGGTTAAAAGTGAATGTCCAGGTCTAGGGACTGAGCAAAGTTCATTTGGAAAAAGCCATGCTGCTGAGGAACATATCAACGAGGAGCTCCGAGAAGATGGGGGTGATCTAGTGCCAGATACTGTGCTTCATGTGGAGACGGAATCGTTTTTCGTAAATCGTGAGAGGCTTGCCCAGCTGAGCCCATACTTCCGAGCCCTGTTCTTTGGTGGAGGTCAAGAGAGCAGCAGGAGGCACATTGAAATCAAAGGTGTCGATTTGGATAACTTCCGCAGCCTCATGGAGTATGCTCGGAGCTTCAGATTACGACTCGACAGGAAGAACGTCTTGGGAGTCCTGGAGACGGCAAACTACCTGCAGCTGGAGAAGGTCAGGCTCCTTTGCTGCAAGTTCCTGGAGAGGGAGCTGCACCTGAGCAACTGTTTAGGCATGATGGCTTATGCATGGCAGCTGGGATGCCTTGAGCTCTACGGTGCTGCCCGTGAGGTGGTGCTCACCCACCTGCCAGCTATAGCCTCAGAGGAGGACTTCTTGCATCTCTCCAAGGAGACTATCGCTGACCTTCTTGCTAGCGATGACCTTTTTGTTCCACGGGAGGACTTGGCCTTTGAGGTTACGTTGCGATGGGCGACCTTTGACCCTAGCCGTGAGAACGACTTCCTGGAGTTGGCTGGGCTGGTTAGACCAGAGAGTTTGAGTCTGCCCTACATTACAGACCTCCTGACGAAGATTAACAGTTCAGACCCTCGTGCCAAGCTCATCTGCAAACTGAACGACCACCTTCCCAGTAGCTGGACCATGGGCAGATCAATGCCCAGAACTCACTCAAGAGAGATGTTGTTTTTGCTTGGTGGACCACATGAGAATGACCAGCAGTGTCTCTATCAGTTCAACCCACGCAGTGGAAGGTGGCAGTCCTGTTCGCCCTTACAGAGAAAGTGCCTCATACAGTACTCTGTTGCAGTAGTAGGTAACATATCTTAGTAAAGGGTTCTGACATTTATCTTGTATTTATTTAAAGTCTGTCATGAACATATTACTGGATTGATAGTGGGTATATATATATATATATACCCAACCCTGCTTCAGGAGATCCATTATCCTGTGGAACTGAGTTTGTTGGATGGAGCTTCTGAACATTATAGGCAAGTATGTTGTACCTACCTCTCTGTAATGTTCAGAAACTCATTCCTGTATTTGCAACAAAACACTGCAGGGATGTATTTCTCCTGGAGCAGGCCTGGACCCTTAGACTGACAAAACCACTCAGGCTGACCAACACCATTATCTTCTCCAAGGGGACAACATATTGGTGACTGGCGGCCATTTCCGGGATGTTCTATGGTACAGCGTTGACTGGGTGCGAATTTACCAATGTAGCAGTGAGAGGTGGATAGATGGCCCACCACTTCAGAAATCCAGGCATAGTCACTGCTCAGTTGGACTGGGTCTCCAGCTGTTTGTGATGGGAGGCAGCATGGACGAGGGGCCTGTGGCCACTGTGGAGAGATTGGTCCTGGGAGCGGATGCCTGGGACAGTGTTAGCCCCATGGTACAAGCTGTGGAAAGGGCAGCAGTGGTTGCCATGGGCTCCTGCATCTATGTGGCTTGTGGTCTGGACGAGAATGGAGAAGTGTACAGCGGCATTCAGAGGTACAAAGCAGAAGCCGACCAATGGGATGTAATCTCTTACTCTCCCTTTCCACGGTAAGAAAACAGAACACAAGTGTTTTTGCAAATGCCTGCCATACAAAATATGGAGCTTATATAAGTTTACGGTAATGCGCTCAAATTGGCCTGGTGCAGGGATAAGTACCAGAGTTTCACAAGGACATTTGTTTTCCAGATTTTTTTTTCTTTGGAGTGAAATATAGTGATTTGATTGGATGAGATGGCTCCCATTGCTTGTCTCTAGGCAAAAAGTTCTGCATAATCTTTTCAACTACCCTGATAGTGTGGCCCTCAAATAAGCCCATTTAGCAGGTTATGCTGGCTTACGAGCAAAGATTTAGCATTCACGTTAAAGACAAAAACTTTTTTTTTTGAGAAATGTCATAATAATGTCATAATGACTTAATGCAAGACATTCAGCTGCTTTATAAATACCAGCATGTCAGCCTAGTTATGATGCTTGTGTGACCTTTCTCTTTCCCAATCTAAGTTATGATCTTCTTGCCACTGAGCTCAATGGCGCCCTCTACCTGCTGGGAGGTAAGGCTCTGCGTCTGGACATTGACACTGATGAGTGGACTCTTCTGGAAGAGGAGTATCTGGACAGAAAGTTCTTCACTGGCTGTGCTACTGTGAATGGGCAGATATACTTGATAAGTGAGAGAAAGATCAACAAAGTTTCCTCAAACATGGTACTCTTAGACCCATATATTGACACATGTTTAGAAATAGATAATTCAATACCATGCCCTGTTCCAATACGGGGTTGTGTTACAGTGCGGATGACGGGCAGGTGAACCTCAAATGTCAACAGACTGATGATTGATGTGATTCTCTGTGACAGATGACAGTGAAACTGCACTTTGCATCCTTTCTCAAGTCTTGGTTAATTTGTTTTTTGTTGCTGTTTTCTTTACAGCAACTTTACAGCACTTACAAAATGTTCCTATGATAAAATATAAATAAATCAAATGAAATTAAGTTTTGTACTGGTATCTGTAGTTTTTATACAGACACAGCATACACCAGGACAAATGTTTTAGAACTTCTGTATTTATTTGTTTAAAAGTACAGAGAGAACATTTGTGGGCTTTGTGGAACAGCCTGTCACATGAATCAGTTGCCACTGAATCCATGAATCATTTCCAATATACCCATCAATACACGCCCTCTACATGTTAGGAATACCATAAATGAGAATACACTCTTTTCACAAAATGATCCACCCTACATGAAAATAAGGTTCATATATACATAAATAATATCAAAAACAAGAGTGTATGTACATGAAACATCTTGGAGGATGATAATCCAGGATTAATTGCCCTTTTTTTTACCACCATAATCCTAATATACCAGCATTAGGTCAGGAGAGGTTTAACTGATCCTCATGACCACTGTAATCTAATTCATACATATAGCGCCCTGCAGGGTAAGACTGGTAAGGGATATGGATGTGCTGCTCACGGAAAGAAGGCTCAGTAGTAGTTACAACATGTGTCATTCATGGTACAGCCTTGATTCAAAACACTTATTCATCTCTGCCCTTCTCGCAAACTATGATGGAATTCACGTGGCTGTTATGTGTCCACTGCTATGCTACAAATGACACTTTTCACAAAACATGGCTCATTCGCCCATAGAGTTGGGCCATAGACGCGCTGCAGCACATTGCTGGCCTATGGCCTACAGACTCCTGGGCTTGGCAGGTGCCAGCAAGAAGGCTGCCATCAGAATCAACACTGAGGCAGCAGAGAAGGCTTCTATGTGGCTCTGGATCAAAAGCAGCAATTCATGGGTGAATTACACTTGGACACAAGCTGGGAACTGATCACTTCCAGATGGGTTGCTTGGGAGAAGGTGTCTGATGTTCGAAAGACCTGGAACACCCAGGTAACATCACTGATAATGTGTCCAAGTGCATCACTACGTGTTTAAACTGGGTAAGATAACATTGAAAATATCCACCAGAAAGAGTTGTTTAAGCAAAATCATGACCGTTAACTGCTAACTAGATGCTTTCATGCCCAGACTTGTTAGCATTTTTAACCAAACTATCCCTGTAAAGGTTATGATGCGCGTACTAATCAAACTCTATGGGTAAATTTGATTACATATTTATTTATTTATTTATATCTCTATTTTGGTTAGTCTAGGATTATTTCTGCAAAAGCTGGATGCAGTGCGGGATGAACCAGTGAACAAGAAAATAAACCACTTTTCCATGTGCTTTATATTATTTTAGGTTTAGTCGCAACCAAGCGGGTTTAAAATAAGGTTGTTTGCTTTTGACATGTTATCTTACTTGCTAAACCTTTACAGTTCGTAAGCTATTGATTCATGGCGATTATTTTCGTAGCTGTTACCAATATAAGCAGGTACCCTAGTCCATCACTAGGGGCTGGTGTGAGTCTCCTTAAAAAAACAGCAGAAGAATGAAGACGAAATAGCAGCACTGTATTAATAGTATAGACATGTGGATATGTTTATCTAAACCGAGCAGCTAATTCTGACAGCTGACATGCAATCACACTGTGACTGTTGCAGCGGTTCAAAATTCAATTTCATACATGTAAGAAATTCTGAAAATTCAGCAGCAAAAATAATTTATATATAGGAGAGTCCCTTAGTATGAAAACAGCAGTATACTATGCTATACTAGCAATTCTCTCTTCCAGATAAGGACAGTAGGTTAAATGTAATATTTAGAATCATCTACATTTCAAATATATTATGTTCCTTTTCTAAAACTATTGTACAGTTACTACAAATTGTAAATGGCCAAAGTGCTCATTATTTTTTTAAATGCTGTTCTTAAATTTCTTTTATACCCAGCCTTGTAATATGTCCTATGGTTATGCCGAGTTGTGAAGAATTATATTTTTGATCCCAAAAAACTTTGTTAAAATGAATCTAATATCCAGTTAACTGATTTTTGATACTAGTGAAGAGTAATGTCAATACGCCAAACCTCACATCTCTTTGCTCATTCCTCTACAAAATGAAGTAAAAATGGCATAAACTCGCTTTTTCCAGGAGAAATCATGGACTTGTTTTTGTACATGTAAGAAGGTTTAAAATCTCTGTGTATGCAGTCTGCAAATCCAGGGTGTGCCATGACTTATCACTGTTAAACTACGCTGAGAGGTAAAACCCAGCTGAGTGTCACTATCTGGCTTTTGGTAGTCTGCTGTTCATATTCCTCCTCTGATTGGTCAGGTTGTTGAGAACACAGTGGTTGGCCAGAGAGACAAGCCTGGGGTTGAGCATGTCTTTCTTCTGCTCCCAGCATTGCTCTTCCTCTTCTTCTTCCTCCTCCTCGTCCTCTAACTCACTTTCTTCATCGCTCCGTTCATCACGCTCCACCTGAAAAACGCATTTTGCAAGTGTTGGTCAGTCGCACTCGTACAGATCTGCATACAGACCAACAAACAACATGGCCAGGGTGGGGGGTGTTAAACTCCTCACTTTTCCCAGGAAGATGAATTTGTAGAGCATGCGAAGAATGAGGTAAGCCCAGAAAACGTGGAGTGCCTGCAGGATGAGCAGGAGGGCGTTGAAGAAGTAGTAACCAGGGAATGGCGGCAAGAAATCCAACGATGCCACCAAAGTTGTGTGGATAATCCTTGAGAAAACAACAACAACAACAAACAAACAAGGGGGGGGGGGTTTGGATTATTTGCCAATCGGAGGAATCTGAGAGCAGGACAGTGCAACTTCAGAGTTCTTGTACACACACTCACAGCATCACTTATATGAACAACCTACAAAATTAAAGGAAAATGCAGGAGTGGGATAAACAGTAGATGGACATCATGTCACTAAATGACACTAAGTAACACCGGCAGGTGCAACACAACAGAGGGATGTTTATGAAACTGCTTCACGCTTTAAAATTCACATCCTCCACCTCTGATCAATTTTGGGGGTGGGTCATCGGCACAGAAAGTACCCAGAAGGTTCTTTCTGAAGCAAAAGAAGGTTTCTAAAGTTCCTTCTACAGCCCATTTTCTTTTCCTGTGTATATGCACAGATGTAACTCAAGGCAAAAGTAAAAGAAGCTCGATTTCCACGATTGGTTCATAATACACAAGACAAAAGCAAATCATTGTTAAGTCAATTATAATGAACAAAGAACGACAGAAACCAGTCCTGGATCGGTTTGCTGCTTTTAGCTCTAAGAGTTGAGATGATTTTTTTTTTGTTAAAAACATCAATATGGCAAACAAGGCAAGATATCACAACACGACAAACAACATATACTGACTCATATTCTGCATATACTGAAGTATATAACAGCATATACTGACTCATATACTGCATATACTGAAGTATATAACAGCATATACTGAAGTAATTCAAGTTTTCATACACTGATAATGTCTCACATGTTATGATAACAGCGATCTTACCGACAAGGAAAGATGACGAGACGAGTTACTAGGAAAACTACGGCGAAAATAACAAACAAAGTGTCGCAGGTGTTTCTCCAGCCAGCGTAGTTAAACATCTTTGCGGACTGTGAAGACAAGAACACAGCAACAGAAAGGGATTGTTTTAAAGTCAGGAACACTTGGTGCTACTGTCAATGTACGAGGTCACAAAGTGTGCAGTGCATCAACACAAAACTGACACGATCGCTTAAAACAACAGACATAAAAATCGATTCTGATGATCAAAGAGCCAGTTTCTATCCTTTATCATTGTAACCAGGGTAAACAAACAATAAAAAAAAATTAAAATGGGCACAACAAGTGAGAGTAAGATTCCAGTTCAACCACACACAGACAGGCATTCCAGAATAAAGGATTAAGATCTGTTGAGTTCCAGCAGCTTTAAGATGCCTATTAGACATAACGAAGAGTTTCTACAGAAGTTAGAGGGTAAAGGGCTATATCCACCCATAGAAACAATAGATCTAAGAAGGTTTAGATCAATAAAAGAAAATAAGGTCAAACTGTAGAACTTAAAAATGGATTTAGAGCAGAGGTGTCAAATATATTATTGTTCTGCTCAGAACTAAACGAATGTATAATACTATAAATGAAACGAATTTGTGGATTGCAATGGAAAAGAGAGCTGTGCTCAAACTGAAGCAGTAAAACTCAGGGCCAAGTTATAAGATACAGATATCACATCTGTTTTGCATGTAAAATGCACGAAGCGTATCTATACATTTTAGATAAACTATTGTTGATGCATTATTGAGTTGTTGATGTGTTATACAGTTTAGGCATGTTACCAACATAGAGTTTCACACACCAATTTAGAGTGCACTTCAAGAACTTCTACTGACATTCTGCAATATAAACCATATCAATGAGATGGATATCTCCATATCAAAATCTAAAATCAGTGTTATAAGAGCATGGTGTGTTGCACAGCATCTGGGTTATTGTGACTGTACAAATCACATAATAACAAATCATTTGTTTAATAGATTAATTTAAACTGATAATTGTGTAAGTGTGTAGTTCTAAAACAAGATTTAAACAATACACAGAGAAGGAAATATCTACTGGCACATAGTTAGTGCATAATTACAACCAGACTGTCACTGGCAGAAAGAGTGGGCAATCTGGTTTAGATAAAAATCACTATGAGTCTGAAATACACTTAATCCGGATTTACCTCCAATAGGAAGTCGGATGAGTCATGCACCAGCATGACAAGAGTTCCGACGCGCACATAGTTTCCACTGTAGGAGAAACCCATCAGGACAATGGTGGCAATGTGGTGCACAATCTGTTCCTTAAAGTCCTGCAGATGACAAACAGCAGTTCGACACGATGCTTAACAGCACAGCGAAAAAACCTCACAACATGCCAGATCAGTAGTGAAGTGATCCCAGGTGAGGGCTAATGTAGCGCAGCCGCTGTAAACCGCTTCAGAATGAAAGCTTCAGCTACAATTTTACACTCTAAATTTTACAGGGTGGTCTTTTTTTTTGGGCTGCTACCACCCCTCTCATCAGAAGTCTCCTAGGACTTTATTATTGATCTTTTATTTACTATTTCTCATTGTATATTGTATTATTTATATTTATTGTACATGGCGATAATGTTTTAATTGTGTCATAAAGCCTGTCCATATTACACTCTACCTAAACTAAAGTCAGAACAGACAAGCTGGAGCTGTAAAAACGTTTCCAAAAAGCAGTTATGAAAACCTGGGTGTTGTTTCTGCATTGGGAAACTTGATCCTGTTGTCAGCTGTCATCACCCATATTACAGAGGACAATGTGTTGTATGATAATGGATTTATATGTATGTGTATGTGTGTGTGTGTGTGTACACTATATTAAATCAGGGCTCAGGAGACAGCAGTGCTGAGCTGTCCTTGTTGCTCTGACATAAACGTTTCCTCTCTCCAGAGACTCATTTAAACTTCCCACTGGAAATCCTTCTCACCGACGCTCACAACCACAGCACTCTGTTGACATCCACGCCACACACAGAGCCTGAGGTCACACCTTTTCAAACTTCAGCCAATGAACTGCTTGACAGTCACCCAATCAAAATCATTATGCCGCTCAGCAAATGAAGAAAACAAACAAATGAAAAAAGAGAAAATAAGTGATACTATGATAATATTGGTACATATCACACTATATTAGAGACTCCAGTGAAATACCTTAGATGTAAGGTTTGGCTTGCATCGTTTTAGTTCAACTTTTACATATGTTCGTTTGACTACATGCTATCATCAAAGCACTCGCAGAATCTTTATCTGGAACATCTGGGACTGGTCTGGGTGCTTGAGGTACGCAACAAGAAAATGACGTGATTTGTTAACATGGCTGATTTGGGTTCGATGGAGAGCGGGTTTTTGTATCTAAGGGCTTCCGTACTGTTGTCTCGTGAGCCAAACATTAGAGGGTCTAAACCATACCACCCTCATTATGCTCTGGTTAAATATAGCTTCATTCATGTATAGTGTATCATTATTTCTCATGGTTCTGCTTGTGTTCCGAGGTGTTTCATTGGTGGAGGTCTATGTGACTATGAATGGCGGTAGTGCTTTCATTTCTTCGGCCATATGAACCACAGAAGAGCGTAGCACACTGCAAATACAAAAAATAAAACGTATCAATAGATAAAGACAGGACAAAAGGAAAAAGACTCACTTTGCGCTTGACGTCCACAGAGACACACAGCAGCAGGGACCAGTAGAAGCTGAGCTCCAGTACGTAGTACCAGTAGTGAGGTTCAGCCATGGGCTACGGAGAAACACAGAGAGAAAAAGAGTAAGAGAGAGAGAGAGAGAGAGGGAGAGAGAGAGAGAGGGAGAGAGAGAGAGAGGGTACCCAGAAGGTTCTTTCTGAAGCTAAAGAAGGTTTCTAAAGTTCCTTCTACAGCCCATTTCCTTTTCCTGTATATATGCACACATGTAACTCATGCAAAAGTAAAAGAAGCTCGATTTCCACGATTGGCTCATCATACACAAGACAAAAAGCAAATAACCAGAGACATTCCCACTGTTCCAACATGGTAACCAGCGACTCAAGTGATTGCTGGATCTGCTCTCAGCCACTCACTTGTCTGGGGTATCCACGCCAGCATTCTCTGTGATCCCAGAACCAGGGGGCCTGTGTGAGAAGGAAGGAAACAGTGCTACATGTTTATGATTCATACAGTTATGGTATGAGATAGCAGCACTTAAGACAGAAGCAGGAGTGAGCATATGGCTACTGTTAGTGCGGAAAATTATGTTTCAGTACTTTTCTGAGCATATGGTGGTACTGTTAGTACTTCTTAAAGTCATATCATTGTAATGTAATGTTTTATTTAAAAGAAAAAAGTCCATAAAAAACAGATACTAATATCAAGCTGTCACATTTAAAGTGAATCAGCTAGTATTTGATTTTTTCCCTGCAACATTCAGGATAATTTAACTACTACAAAAGTCAGGATAACTTAACTACTATACTTTACAATATAATATTGGGAGTAGTATATATAACTAATATTCCCAAACAAAGATGTGGGCGGGGCCTCATTTACTTACATCAATCAGGGAGGAAAACCCAGCAACAAATGCCATGAGGTAGAAGACAAACCTCCACCTGTAAAACGAGACAGAGAGAGGTGGAGAGGGCAGAGAGACCTGTTTAAAAGAGGTCGCCATCATTCCCTGTTCATCCGTGACATTATCTCGACCTTGCCCAAACGAACGAGCAGTGTTTGTTTGGTGACCGAAGTGCTGAGTCAGAAGTAAGCGTGCGGGTGGGGGAAGGGCCGAACGCACTCACGATGCTTCGCAGAACTTCTTGGTGTTGCTGGGCCGGTCTTGGTTTCGTCGGAGGCGGAGCCAGTTTTGAATCTGCCGCGGTGTGAGGCCGCAGTGCTTCTCCAGGCCCAGAAGCTCACCCTGTATGCAAGACATGGAAAATGGAAGGAAATGGAAGACAACCACAGCTTTACCACAATCAGGAAACTGCAAAGGAAGGCAACCACGCATTTACCACAACAACAGTGCAGGGAAGTCAACTAGTCCTTCAGCATGAAAGAGACTGTGGTAAAGGGCTTCATGTCTGTGATGGATTTTAGCAATGCGGGGAGGATAGCGCTGTTTTATATATCCACTTATATGCACTTTGTGAGTCACTTGCAGTCAAGTGGGAGGACCAAAGACAATAAAATAAGATTATGTCTGACAGCTGAGGTTTTCATGCCTGTACAAATGCAAATGAAAATCTATGTTTTGCAAATGATCAAGTAAACCGCCAGAACAACGCACATTCCCCTGTGCCACAGGATGCTCTGGCCAAACACACAGACACGCACACACACACACGGCTTGACTGTGCCCCGTGTACAAAGAGACACCCACGAACACGCCTGGATGTGTTTGGTATGTGGGAAGGCCAGTGGCCAGCACAATCCTCAACTACACTTTACACATCTGGGATAAATTGGAGTATTGATTAGGTTTTAGAATGCCACGTCCAAAAAGCTTGTACAGATGTACTGGTCAGGTGTTCACATACTTTTTGTAATGAAGGGACGGTCTGCACTCAAAAGCCAAACTGCGACGTAGAAACTTCCTGCTTGGGTGATGTTTTAAAGTCATACTGGATATGTGCTTCTGAGAGGTCGTTTAGGTGTTAAGGTGCTTATTTATTCTCCACTAACCTGTGTGAAGTGGTTCCTTTTCTGCAAGTAAAAGGTCTCCAACTTTGGGATGGAAGGAGCTCGTAAACGCACCCGGTCCGAAACGCCCATCTTCCTGCTTAGAGGCAGTGCCACCACCCTGAGAACACAAACACTCTGTCTTGTAAAAACTTCACAAGTCTAGGCACCTTCTCTATGTTGTTGGTATAACTTGGCCGCTTGGTTTTTGTTAAAATCAGCCTCAAAGCACAGTCAGTTGGGTCAGTGAAAGGTGTTTGTGCCTGTAACAGAGGCTTAATCCCATCAGACCAGTAGATTAGGAATATCCATCAGTCAGGCTGTTTAGAGTGAGAGCATGAGTATCAGGTGAAAAGCAGGAAATGCATATCATCACAACAGCTCTAGAGTACATTCCCATCTCATACCAATTGCTTTTTCTAATTTCCAGTCAGTTTAATGATAGCGATTTCCCAAATCATCAGGTGTTGGCTTCCATCATGGACAGCCCTGCAAATAAGAGGAAATGAAGACCAGACTGGCCAATAAGAGTCCAGCACCATTGACTGCTTAGAGGAGAACACTTAACTAGAGCTCCATGAAAACATATGTGTGGCCCACAAGCCTCAATATATTTTCTTGGTCAGTAATTTGAAGTGTGATTCAAACTTGATTTCTAGCTGTTACTTGACAACATAAGTGGGCAAAACACAGGCTATATATTGCAAGTTTAACTACACCTTTGAGTGAATCATTTGTGCACCTTTATGTACAAATTATGTACTTTATGTACAAAACTTATTGAACTGAAAGATTTCAGTTTTGAAAGGCAATGAAAGTGGATGAAACGCAAGGAAACACAAGAATGACAGAGCATGTGTACCACACAAGAATGACAGAGCATGTGTACCACACAAGCCCAGGGCTCAGGCCATGGCTTTAATCCCTCAGCCCAGTGGACGTTCTCTAGTCTCAGAGTTTCCCGGTCACCCCCTATGTTGCAGATAGTTTTCCCTGACTCACTGGTTACAATACTGGACACAAAGCTGTAAACTTTTTTGCTTCCCAAACTAAAATACATGGCCCTTATAGTACATTTTATGTTAAATGTGAATCTATTTTCTATCACGTATAGTTTTTATGTGCGTCAATTTTACATGTATTATTAATTTATTTATAATTAAGGCTATTGTTACATTGGGTTATTGTTAAAGTGTGTACGGGCATTTTGTTTATGTTTGGTTTTATAAACGTAAACATCCCTCTTCAGTGTCCAGCAGTAGCCTGACAAAACTATGGGTGGTAGAGAAAGTCAGAAAACAAATTTGGATTCAACAAGCAAAAACACATAATAGGCAAGGATATCTTTGCAGAATGCAAAATCAATACTGACCACTGTTATAAGGCCCTTCATCTATTTAAAACTTTTTAGTCATCTACTCCCCAATCAGGACTGTCGGGCAAACATTCGATTAAATTATGTCCGCATATCTCTCAGTATCCGGAAATATCCATGACCTCCTAGAGCCATCTGTAACAGCAGGAACAACTTACTGACCTCTCGAAAGCAAAGCGGAGAGCGATAAAGCCCAGTGCTAGGGGAAGGGTGATAAACAGGTCACGAGGAAGAGGATGGCGACCACCTTCCACAGAACCTTCATCAAGGTCCTTCCACGTGATTCCAGGAGGAAGCCAGTATTCCTGCTGCCAGAGCCACTGGTCCAGGAATTCCTCCATCCTGCACGTGTGACAGAACACACCTCATTCACCACAAATACCACTCTGCCTGCTTAAAGATTCATCTTTAATAAATGATTAATATTTATGAATAAAGATAGACAAAATTAAAAAAGAAAACTAGTTAACCAAGCAGCTAGTCACACATATCGATCAGTCAGCCGAGGGAAAAATACATCGATACATATGTCTAATATTTACACACAAGATTTTGTGGACTGACAGAAAATATCTTGTGTACATGATGGCTGTTCTTCCAAATATATTCGTGTCGCAGCGTGATATATTACACAGACCTACAGCAGGAGCAATCGTATTAATTTTCCTTATTAATATTATTGAACGATTGAGAAGATTACAAATGAACGTTCTGGTTCGTTTACATGACGTAAGCTGTAGTCCACAATTTAGATGAGCTGTTTTTATCTCGCCTTTAATACCACACGTCAGTCATTCGCACAGATTTTATGTGGTCACAAAACATAAGAAACATCACTATATGAACAATCAATGAGTAACGTTAGGCCTATCGATTAGGCTTCAAGAAATAGCAATCGTTTCAAATTATGCGACGCTTACAGACGGATACCATAGCGCTGGAATAGTTACACCAATGGACGTATTTAGTAATAGTCTATTTAAAGTATCATAAGTGTACAAAATTGAGGTGATTCGACAGACAAAATAGGTTATCGTCCACAAATAGCGAAATATTCAGGATATCGAAAACAACTGACTGTACTACGTTTACCTATGGTCCGATGATGGGGAATGGAAGCACAACGGAACGCAGAGGTGAACGAGAGGTTGAATAAACTGCTGTTCACGGCCTCCTTGTTATACGCGGGCAAAATTAATTGGCTGTTATTTAGATTCCAGGATTCCCATTATCATGTAAAACAAGACGAACAACAAAAAACAATAATCCGCTATTCAGCCGGACGAAAATTCGTTAGGACGTAACTCCGCACCGACCCCACACACCCCCAAAAAGGTCCGCGTTGGTTGATAGCCTTCAGTGACGAAAGATGTGGAAAACGTATTTGTCAGTTGGAGATCTAGCGTAAGAGCAATACGAAGAACATACGTATAGGCATATGTTTACAGACTAGAGGCGATTGCGTTTTATTACCTTTATCTATTCATCGGAGCATGCAAGTAGTAATATACAATTTTTTTAGCCTATTGAGAATTAATGCCCTCTAGCGTGCGGTTTATGTACAACTTCAGGCCTACGTAGAGAACATGTCTCATACAGCAAAAACCCCGCCTTTCTGCCTGAAGCATATATGTGTTAAACAAAAACTTAGTGTTCTCTGTGTGTCAATAAACAGAAACATCAGTATATTTTATTTCAGCTGTCGTTCTTTTATTTCTCTCTGTTGTTCTCTCTTACACATACACACATTCTCTCTCTCTCTCTCTCTCTCTCTCTCTCTCTCTCTCTCTCTCTCTCTCTCTCTCTCTCTCTCACACACACACAC
>JAOXYF010000025.1:4795759-4808629 GCA_028565775.1 Sternarchorhynchus goeldii | reverse complement strand
CTCTCTCTCTCTCTCTCTCTCTCTCTCTCTCTCTCTCTCTCTCTCTCTCTCTCTCTCTCTCACGCACACACACACACACGCACACACCCTCACACAGATCAAGCTCATGCTCATGGGAGTGTGGAAATAGTGGTCAGATAACTTGATAAATTAAGAAAACAAGAACATGTTAAGTGAACAACACAAACAGTATCCTGCAAACATCTTGCTGTGATCCACAGTGGAGTTGAGGCTGTTGAGATGATGTGTTGATCAGTGCTTGTAAATGTATGAGATTTAGTGTTTCGCATGGGCAGAATGTACTATTATTTTTGTTTCATTCAGGTGAATCCAAATATTAGGAAATTTCCTGCAGTACAAAAGTATTCTGCCTCACAGAAAAGTTTTCAATAAACAGCACAGAAAGCCTTTTTTACACTGTTGAAAGGGGTATATCTTGCTTGATATAACAGTTTTCTTAGGCTGATCCATCATTATACTCCTCGTAATCTACAATCCATCTGGATGAGGTCTCCACTTATTTTATCTCTTTTCAACTAATGACTTCGGCAACTCCAGACGACGGACGGACCGCTTACATCATCCATAATGAAAGCGCAGCATTTTTGTTTCCCCCAGCCAGTCTTCCTTGCAGAGCCAAACTGCGTGTGCAGAGATTCTGCCATAGCTGGTTCAGCAACTCCAGAGGTGCTTAATGCACTGTAATGGCTGGCCCTGTCCTCATCTGCAGTGACGGCATGCCATGGCGGTGGGCCAGAGGTGGCACACTGCCCATCTTGAGAGTGCAGCAGGGGTCCCCACTGAGTCTGCATGTGTGCCCAGGAGTGCCTCCGTTGTTATAGCTGATGCCCTGCAGGGTGCGCCCTTCCTCACCACTCCTCCTTGTCCTCAGCAGAGTTTAAATGGGAATATATCATTTCCCACACAGCAGTGGTTACCAGGTCTAGTACCACAGACCCAGTGCACCACACAGCTTCGAGCCATTCCTGCTTTGACAGGCTACATCAAGTGTGCAGCTTATTATCAAAGCAAACATGAGTTCATAAGGCCTGCTGAGGAATGATATATATGAAACTGTGCCCCAGGGCTGAAGCTGAGAAGCCAGGTAATTAATGCAGGAGAAAGGCTCAAACTAAACCTTAACTTTGCTATCCAGTAGTGGATACACATGTGAAGACACACAGACTGGATAGTATAGGTAATAAAACATGCTGTAGACCTGGTTTTTACTCGAGGCCTGTTTCAATTTGGTATTCTCAGCCCTGGGTAGTTTTCCTGAAAGCAGACTTAACCTTGAACTCTGAGCTGACCTAACTTGACTCCAGCATACTCAGAGTTCCACAACAGGTAGTCAGAAGTTCAGCAAATGAAGTCAGCTGAGTAGATTGAATTTAACTGAAGAGCATTTGCTGTTTTTAGTGCAGATGCAGAGACTACATCTATTTTTTAAAGATACTCCACTAGTCTCCTACAGATGAGGCAAAAAACAAAAACAAAGTCATGTACGTCAAGAGTGAGATAAATCACCATTCAGATAGAAACTGTGGTACTGCAACCAATCCAGATGTGCTACATGTAGTTTTATTAACACAGCCACTAAAATAACTGGCCCAAAAGGCGCAATTGTAATCAACCATTCCTCCTCATGTATCACTGCACGAGTTGTCTACTGCATTACATTGCAAAAGATGTAATCAGCTTTACATTGGAGAAACCAGGAGAAGACTTGCTGATTGGTTTGTTGAACACCTTCAGACAATCAGTATTAAGGATTTATCTTTTCCAGTGGCAACGCATTTTAATTCAAATAAATGCTACATTAATGACCTACCTGTATGCATTGCAAGTTGTTGCTATGCCAGCAATGAAATTAGAAGTAATTCACCCTCTGTTAAAGGCATAAAGCAAAAAAAAGAGAAAGAAATACTGGCAGCCATACTGTAGTTAAGCTGAGGGTGGTCATGTGAAGTGTAATGGTGAAGAACATTCAAAATTGTAATCAATAATATGGCTACAAGATCAATGTAATACTCTAGGAACAACATTCTGACAGTTCTGATAGCTTTTCTCAGTTGGTGTTGTGATTTTCTTGAATCAGCAAAACAGGATATGAATTTCTTTAAATAATTCATGTAATCAGCACCACGTAATGGATTACCTGCAAAAATAAATATTTATGCCAGTGACCATGGTAGTGCACAAGATGCTTATGATGAAAAGGCTGTACATTTTCTGTGTGGAATATATCAGTTTCAACAGTACAAAGTTACACATTCCTGATTGTTGCTGTCTTTCCACACCTCCTGATGTTCTTATCTGTCGGACCACTGATTCTCATTTCCATCAAAATGGATGTGTTTCTTTGCAGCATAGAAGAATCTTTTGGAATGTCCTATCTAGTCTCTGCTGTGATGTTCTCGCATGCTGCATCCATGGCAACGAGCAAGGTGATCTGAGTTTGTGGCTGGCGATCATAAACCTTCCGTCTCCATGTGGAGTAGAACTCCTCAAAATGGGTTAAGGGAAAAAAGGAAAATGACCACAAAATTTGGTAACTCATTTTGAATCAGACTCATCATCAGGGATGAGGTTCCTGTAGAGTGTATCTAAGAAGGTGAGGAGGTGCTGTGCATCGAATGGCACTGTAATGAGAATGTGTTAGCACACCATGTGCTGAAATAGCAGCGCACATAGCGATGTTGGCCTCGTTGGCGTGCCGCACGAACAGGAGCTCTGTGGCTCCTCTCTTTTTGCCAGCCTCGTTCGTGTATATAAAGGTGTGAGTTGGTTTATTTGATTCCAGTTCCATTATATGCTGTATCTCACAAAATAAAAAAAAGTAGTTTTATGAATTAATTATGTTTTATTTTTTCATATATGCATGTTGTATGTGCACATTATTTCAAACATACACGTAAAGCCATAGAACATACGTACAGGTCACCTTTACTCTATTGAATATCACTATACAGTGTTGTACTGTAAAATACAGTTACTGTACTGTATATCACTATATATACAGTGTTGTACTGTATGCATACAGATGCTTTTTTAATATCTTCTCTCTGTCACCATTCCTTTCATATGGTACATGAAAAGGCATGAAAGCTTGTTCCTAGGACTGCATTCTTCTGGATGGAGATCTTGGATGTCATTCCTGGGATCTGCTGAAGCCACTCTTCCAGTTTGGAGGTCACACCCCCTAGTGCTCCAATTACCACAAGAACCACTGATTTTCCACATCTTTTCTAGCTCTTCTTTCAGCCCTTGGAATTTCTCAGGTTTTTTGTGTTCTTTGTTACTGATGTTGCTATCACTTGGGTTTGCTACATGTACCACTACGGCCCTCTTCTGATGTTTGTCCATCACTATTCCAGGTTGATTAGCCATTACCATTTTGTCAGTCTGTACATGGAAATCCCACTGGGTCTTAGCTTGGTCATTACTCTACCACCTTCCGGGAGTGTATCCCACTTTGCCCCTGGTACTACCAGCCCACACTCAGCACAAATGTTCCTGTATACCGTTCCAGTCAACAGGTTCAATATACGCTCTTCCTGCTAGCATCTTGAATCGCACTGTTAAGTGTTGGCTGTCTTTTTGCACAGCCTGCATCTGGAATACTTCCTGGTGTGGTAGATCCCAGCCGCTATTGATCTTGTATTCAGAACTTATTACTGTGCTTCCATGCCATTAGTGCCTCTGTTGTCTTTCAATCCAGCCTTTTTCAGCCATTTTCAGGATTTTGCAATATCAGCATCACCATTTCCATTATTTGCCAATGGTACATATAATAAGTAAGTGCCTTTCTGGGATAGTTTTTTTTTCTGAGCTCAGTACTAAGGAAAATAATTAGCAAAAGGAGAACTGTAGGTTCATTGCATCCCATGTCTAATGCTCGCTGCATGAAGTCTTGCTAGTCAAGAGTTCTTGTTGGGTACAAGATTCCACATACTCTCAAGAGTTTTGAAGAGTCTTTTAATCCAGATTATTTTAATAGTTTGGTAGAGTGGAGGCGTATTATGTGATTATTACTTAAATGAAAACAGCATCAGTGACTGCTTGTATGCTGCATCTGGGATTTACCTGGGTGCACCAGTCTAATGGGCCCCAACAATATATAAATTACAAGTACCTGGGAACGCTAATAGCAGACATTTTAAGCTTTAATTGGACTTTTATTTGTTTGTAAAGTATTAATGAATGAATTTCTACATTGTGATTATGCAAATGCTCATTAATTAATGTTTCCATAAGTTGTATATGCACATGGCTAATGGTTTGCTTGCATATGTAAGTGTGAGAGACAGAGCAGTTTTCTGATTATATATTGTCTCTTCTGGACTTTCCTGTCTTTTTCCTCTTTTTGTGACCTAATAAATGTGCACATAAAATGCTTTAAATGTCTGTATTTTGTATCTTTTCATGTTGACATGAAAGATTTCTGTTTTTGCATTGGCTTCTCCGTTCTTTATTGGTCCCACATTCTCAATACAATTGGTGAATTATGTACACTCCCTGCATGCAACCATTGGTCAGACTGTTTCTCAGCATGTGTAGGTGAAACTGCTTCACAAATGTGTATTCACACATATGGATCTGGGAATACAAATACATTATTTTCATACGTAAAAAAGATCAATCTTGATTGAAAGTATTCCTGTCTAGTGAAGTAGTGGTACACATTTTCAACATTTATTTTATTTGTAAGGAACAGCTGAATAGAGAGGAGTAGGGTTATTTGGTTATGTGTGCTCTGAAGGAACTTGTATCTGCTCACATACTTATGTCTGGTTGTTCCAACACTCACCTGCACCCTTTGACCTGCCTTAGTCGTTGTGAGGTCATGATTGAAAACATGGTTCACAGTTGTGGCTCTTGTTTCATGGGGGCCTTCCTGGGTTCTTCCACCTCTTCCTCTGTTGGGCCTCCTTACCATTCCACTGCCCATCCAAACTCCTCCTCTTTGTTCTGCTTGTTGATCCTGTTAATTTTTTTTTGTTTTCTGCCATTGTCAACAGCTGTAACATTGTTTTGTGCTCTATCTATATATGCTTTCCAATCAAAGGTTTATGGGATGCACCTCTGAGCAGATTACTGGTTGATCTAACATGCCGTGCATTCCTGAGAGCAGTTCATCAGTTCAAGAGACAATAGAAATGTACATCTTGACAATGGTTCAATACTTTTGAATGTACTGACTTATGCTATGAACTAGAGCCTAGATGTTTTTGATGTTTTTGTTATTTAGATCTTTTTGATATGATGTATTTGCTCGTAAAAATGAGAAAATGCTTTTATGATGTGCCTAGATGTGACTAGATGATGTGGAGCTTGAACAAGTAGTTTTGAGTATTAAATTCAGATCTGAAAAAGCACCAAAGACTTTTGTTTAAGTCTAAAAAACCTGCTAGACAGCAGCTTGGATTCACAGTGTAAATTGCCATAGCAACTAACCTATGATTATTCTGAGCTCAGTTTACGGAATGCAAAATGTTCAGTCTACGTGAACAACTTCAACTTAACAGATCAGGGTTAATTGCTGAACTCGCTTTCTCTAAGAGCCCCATCGTGTTGGACTAGACTTTAACCTTGACATTCAAACCAAAAGGTCTCTTAGGAAACTAATTAGGACATTCTCAACTACGACCTCTCAGTCAGGTGTTTAAATAAAGCATGTTGCCCAGTGTGTGTTTCAAAGTACTCACATTCATCTCAGCCATGTATGTTTGGTTTTCTGTGCGACCTTGTTCACACATCACACATAAAACATCTATTGTTCATTTGGTCACTGAGATTTGTCTGCATAGAAGATCAGGTTTTGTGGGAAAACAAATCTATAGTAAATCTATATTAACCTCACTTGCATTATAAGTTCACCTAAAGGGGCGTAACCACTCCAATGATTATCTCGCTAACTTATATTTTCATGACATCTTGCCACTCTAGCACAGAGAAAAGAACAGGAAATAATCTTTGGTCACAGAATGCAGGTCCCAGCAGATCAGTGTGTGAGATTAGAATGTAACACCTGCAGGCTTGCATAACAAACATACCTTTGCAGCACTTTCTTCAGCTTTCAGACATGATGATATCATATTGTTAGTATCCAGTATCCTGTTGCATTTTGCCTTTCCTGTCTCATTATTGACTAGTATGTGTCATCTCTCTAAAAACTGCACTGAATCTGTGATCGGAATCAACAAAATCTTGAGTAAAAGACTGTTAGAGGAATATGTTTAGTAGGGAAAACCCTTTAGCAGGGTATATGGACACAGTATGAGTGTCACTCTGAAAATGCAGTACGCCAGTACATGGCTCAGAGTGGCTAGCCATAAACCGGTCACACAGCTCCCTCGAGGACACGTCTCAAACCGCAGCCAGTTGTGATCTGCCACATAAATTTTGGAAGGCTGGGAATCACCTGGCTGTGGAAACAAGCATCATTAAACCCCCCCCCCCCCCCCATAGGGACTCCTCGTCTCTGGAATGAAGAACGCATGACTGGTTATACGGAATGATCTTTCTTTCTTTGGCTATAGATGAAGATGAAGTATGTCCAGGAAAAGGTAACGTTACATTATTCCATCAACAAAGCGAGCAAAACTGATAGTCACAAAACTGATGTTAAGAACAAATGAGGCAAATAGTCTGAAGGAGAAGAAGGACTTGTCCTGTGATGTTCTGTTTCTAACCTTCTAACCTCTGTGAGACTCCAGCTGTCTGAAAGAAGTAAATAATTTAGTTTTATACTTAAGGTTAGCCTACATGAAACCTTAGTATTCAGAGTTAGGTATGAAAAAGTACTTGGATTATATATAATGCTGGGTGAAAATTTGAAGTGTGCAAATGCTAGACACTATTCAGGTGCATGATTGCAATGTCAGGAGGTGTGGTTTCTGAAGCTAAACCAAACAAGACAAAATTGCAGATGCTGACAAAGTCGTTTTCAAGTGCAAGTATAATGCTAACATAGCATAAGTGATTAATGCACCCATTATTCTTCATTTATTCTGTGAAACATTTTTTTTTTTGCATGATATGTGACAGAGAACAATGTGCAATTACGCTGATTTCAGTTATATGGTTAGCATGAGCTAATGTGTTGTAAGTAGAATCAAAGTAGACAAATGTTTTCTTCATGAAGTCCAAAGGTCATGAGGAGTTCGGCTGTAACAGCAAAATGGGTCCAAAATGTTCCACACTCGTTTGAAAGTAGACTAGAATACGTCAACAGAATAGTATGCGCTAATAGCGTCTAGTGCATTATTTACCCAATTTTGGATGCAGCTAGAGTGTTGGTGGAACAAAACCAAAGTTTGGGTAAGTGCCTGCTTGCCTTTGGCTCACCATGCCTGGTGCCCTGCTGACACAGCCAGGGAGGTAAGGAGTGTGGACAGGAAGGTTGTATTTCAGATCAGGCCCAGCTGCTGAACCGAGGTCATGTGCCCATCCCTTCCTCCGCAGGGTCCTGTGCAGGGGGCTTTGCCTTTCCCACAGGCATTCTCCCAAACAACAGCTCTCCAGGATGCAGTCCAGATGCATACCAGCTGGCAGCTGGGTATCTGTGGCTAGTGAGCATCTGTGTCAATTCCTGATCTGAGATCAGTATGGTCAGCTCTGTGGCCTGCTCTCCGCTCTGTGTGTAAGAGCGCTAAAGTGGACCTGAAGCCGCTTGTCTCTGCCAGACAGCTGCCTGCCCCTCTGGACTTCCAGCACAATGGTTCCACTATTCCAGTCTGGAAATAAAGCATTTCTGTGGATCTCTCTCAAGCTCACCAGGGGGAGAAAAAACTTGTTCGTCTCACCCACTGCTGTCACCGCCAAACCTCCGCCTGCTTTTTCCTGTTCTTTTTGGCAGGAGCTCATGAGCCCCAAGAGCAGAAGCCCCACAAGCAAACACATACACACACACACACACACACACACACACACACACACACCATATATATACTTCAACCCATAAGAATACATACAGTTTAACTACTCTGACTACAAAAGTGATGTTTCTTCATTGTTGTTTCTTCTGGGAAGCGCATATGATGAGCTTCAGGCTATCACCACATTCACCTCAGAATAGACTTAGATCCTCTCAGGGAGGTACAATCAGCTGCCGGCTACATGACACCATGAGTTCTGTGCTGAAGCAAGAGCAGGATGGATTCCCCTTTGGGTCCAGCTGCTCTCAAAGTTTCTTCCTCCAATTTTTCCTTCCTGTCAATGCTTTAAAATTCCTTTTTGTGACAGTGCCTACTGTGAAAAGCACTACAGCCTACAAATAAGATTGAACTGAACACAAAATAATAATAACACACTCCTACTTCTACTTACCATGGGCAAGGTGCTGACAACCCCCCCCCCCCACCACCACCTCCCAATACAACTTCAACCCCAGGCAAACTGTTAACCACAACAAATAAAGCAAGTGCAATCCTGACTTGCAGTTCCGCATTAGTAGCACTAGAAGGCGCATTTGTTTCAGTAGCGCTTCTTTTTTTTTAGGCTCCAAGAAATGACATATGCTTGCTGTAGAACAAGCTTATGAATGCCCCTTTGTTTTAGCGTCTACAAAAGAGATCCCATTAGCATCATTCATTTGATGAGGCAACATGTTCCCAGATTTATCTGAACAAAACAACGTTGTCAGTTCTTGAGACTTTGAGTTATATTGCCTCATTAAGAGTTTTATCACCAAAGGAGAGGAGGCAATAACTAGTTTACGATTCAGTTGTTTTCAGCATCTCGTCCTTTATCTGTCAGGTCCTCACAGTTCTTTCAACACTTTATGCGACCAGCAAACATGATTTGACCCTAACCATAATAATACTTCTGCTTTCGCAACATGTTTTTGGCTCTGCTTTGGCTCTCTAAGCATGTTAGCCTGCGGTGGAGCAGGATTCCCAATCTCATCCACTTTGGAGAAGAAAAGAATCACATAACATCAAATCATTCTGAGGAGTGCAGAGTGTTCCAGTGACTCAGCTGAACGACGGCGTTCTGCGAAAAGAGTCCAATAAATAAGGCAGGCACTGAGATCTTATAAACAAACCAGAGTATTTTACTTTAAAACAGTAAATGGCATTAAGATGTAAAAAATGACATCACTGATTTTTTTTTTCTTATTTTTAGACAAATTTTATAACAAAATTGTATAAACTAATTTTTACATCTTGTATCATTCATTGGCTGGGTTGGGGATGAGAACACGCTGGTCTTCAGAGTTTCTTCAAGCTGTAGAAATTTGTCCTACAATAAGGATAAACTGGGTCAGGACTAAGGTGCTACAACATGTTGCAGTACTGAACCTCAGAACACAGAGCTAATGGTCACTCTCACTGATGTAGTTCCTGAGCATGATGGGATATGTAAAAGTGAACCTCTATTTTATCCTGCCCCAGCAACAGAAAACGGAGAGGCTGTGGCGAGAACTGAGCATGCTCGAATGGCCTCTCGAAAACTCGCCCCATGCGAGTGAGTTGTACAGTTGTTTCACAAAACTGTCAGCAGGAGGCTCTCATTTTAAAGCGTCATAAATACCTCTTCAAAGCTCCCTCTTTACAATGCGTCAAAGGCGAATATGGATTGTCCAGCATATTTATTGGTGTCTAGAAACTACTGTTCCTCATTGATGTGGTAGTTTCTAAAATACTCGTTTTTGCTCCACTGGTGAAGTTGATAAAGCTCTGGAAAAGAATATCTCTTGTGTTCACTGCATTCACACCATTCTTTGACCTGTGGTTTTCATTATCATTTCACACTTAAGTTTCATGACATGCTATATTTCTTCACTTTTTTTCTGGCTAATATCTTATCCTTTAGGGGTGTTGCTAAATCTCCACTAAATCCACCTGTATGCTCCATCATAAGGATTTCAAATTCCAGAAATATCACTCGAATACATAGAAATACTACTGGGGAATTAGCTCTCCTTCTCAGGAGACATCCATCTGTTTTCATAGTGAATAACAAGCATAACTAAGTGGGTTTTCTTTTGTGTTTTGTTCAGTGGATCCCTAGTGTGCAACTTGCCAATTGTAACACAACCACAGCATTGTCCATGCTTGACATACATTTACCATAACGTTTTGATAAACATGTCAAGTGCGCATTATTTGTAAATCAATGGCCATAAACAAAGGTGTTGAATCTCTGTTGCTACGCACTTTGTCTATCTGGGTAGTCGTGATTATTAGGCAGTACATTGTGATGAGAGATATAGTCATAGGAGCCATCATAACCAATCAGATGTCACTATATTAAATTGAATTACTAAGCTCCTTTGAAGAAAATGCATCAAGCCAATGACATGTAGTACTAAAAGGCGCCAAGAGAGGGCGTCGATTCTGTAGTTTTTTTTGTGGAAAAAGTATTCATTAATAAATACACAAAGGGGGTTAGGCAGAAAAAAACAGCACACTGATATTTAGGCTTATTTATTATTATAAAATGTTGCTTGGTGCCAATATTTGCACTCCACTGTAAAAAAAAGAATAAAGAATAATAAATAAAATGAAGAATAAAGGCATACAGATTACATTTTGTTTTAAAAAAAACTATGCAGTACTATGCAGTAAATGGTCCATGGAAACTGTGTGCTTTAATGTATTTAGTCATGCACCAAGTAGTTTTTGCAAATTCAGTGACTTCCACTTTTGATTTTTAAAGCTCCTTCACATTATACAAGTATGGTTATAAACCACTAGATCCATTAAAATGTGATGAATTTCCAAATAAATGTTTCTATCATGTGATAGTGTTAATATTTTGAACGATTACACTCTAATTCCCCAATTCCTGGCATGAAACTCTCAGTCTCAGTGATGGACTCCCCCATCCCCCAACAAAACCCATGACACTTATCTACAGCTGTCTGGCCACAAATGTAGGGAGACTGCCTTGGTGTGTGTGATTGGATCATACTTGTCATGGGCTAAAATCATAACATTATTCTTTGATTATTGTTTTAACCTTGGTCTTTGCGAAAGAATTTCTCACATCAATATGATCGTGGCATTAATTAACAGGCAGACAGTCGTTTATATAATGCTTATGTCATCCTCAGTGCCAGGACATCATAAAGTAGGGAACACCCACTTGAAAGCAGTACTGACTCTGGTATTTAAAAGACTTCCCTTCTAACTAAACGCTTGCACACAACAGACATTTCTTAATTACAAAGTGAGTGGCACAAAAAGAGTGGTGTTTGCTGCGAGGGAAAGGATTTGAATCTACAACTGGGACATTCTTCTGTGAGGACGTACAGCAAAGCTATAAAATATATATCTCATGGGACGAGGATAAAATGCATTGGCTGGATGGACTCATTACTGCACAGTACATGAAAACCCAGTCATTTCACGACTGCTCAACAAAAGTATGAGGAAATTTTGTATAAAGTCTGTATTTGTGACAAGAATATGTAAAGAGTTTGACTATAACATTAATTATGTGCCTGAGAGACTAATTACAAGCAGAAAATGGATTTGATGGCTAAATGAATGATGTACAGTCAGACGGGGTCTACAGAAATAAAGAATAAAAATACCTTCAAGAAAACCTAACCTATCTCAGACTTCCATGCAGGCCTTACTTATCTTCTGGAGAGAAAATCCAGGTGAGTCTGATAATGAAGCCATAATGTTGTCCTCCACATGAGTCTTCACATGGTTTATTGCTCCCAGGGGTTTGTTTACTGATTTCATATCTTATTCTTGTCATTGTTATAATGATCAAACACTATTGAAGTCACATCGGATTGCATAGGCTCAACCCAAACCATACAGAGAAGCTGAACTTATGATTCTCGTGAGACCTGCTTCTGATGTTCTGTATAGGATAGCAAGTAGTCAGGTCTGCTGGCAAACTTGCTTCTTGAGGCCGGCAAACTTGGCAAACTTGCTTCTTGTCAGAAAAAAAACACAAAACAAAACTTGATCAAAAAAGTAAAAGCTAATTCTAGATTGCCAGACTTATCACCAGTGTCAATCTGTTTTTTTTTACATTGGCACTGTGATACCACAAAAACACATTTCAAAGATCATATTCAGTCAAATATGACAAAAGGCTGTGCACCTCAACAACCAAAATCATTTGCGGAGGTCGCTGGGGAGAGAACTGTGATGAGCCGTCCGGAGACAGCTACCCAGTGCATGCAGAGATGAAGGAAAACTGAAAATGTTCAGCGGATTATCTTTTTCTGTTCTGTAGAGGGTGACCACATTACGTTCCCTGTAGCGCATTATACATCAGCCTGACCCAAACAGTTCACATGTGGGAACAACAATGGACACGTTTGAGTGGTAAGCGCTTAAACTATAAACTATCACCAGACTGAAATGGT
The DNA here is from genome assembly GCA_028565775.1 of Sternarchorhynchus goeldii. Taxonomy (NCBI): domain Eukaryota; kingdom Metazoa; phylum Chordata; class Actinopteri; order Gymnotiformes; family Apteronotidae; genus Sternarchorhynchus; species Sternarchorhynchus goeldii. The sequence continues at coordinate 4,796,289 of JAOXYF010000025.1, read as the reverse complement.
TCTCCACTGATTACATCACACAAATGAGAACATTTTTGGGGTTTTTCCATTACCTGAAACACATGGTAGGGGTTTAATGATTATCATCATCATCACTGCCGTATTAGGGGTGTTGGAATAGGAAAAGTACTAAACCAGTGTTATGGTGCTACGGCCTTCAGAGCTTGGAATTAAGTTGAAAAACATTGCCTCATACCATCTGACCATAATTCTCTCAGTCAATAAGACATATATTTAAGCAACTATGTATATAAAAAGATCAATGTGACTAGGAAAAAAACAACTATGAGGATTACCTTTTGACACCTTAGTGCCATGACGGTTACTTATAATGATTAGTTAGCTGCTGTGTAGTGAAAGGTGTTAACCAATTCCTAATTAGCACTTAAATAAAACATTGTAGCCCCTGGGGGGATCCAAGGCTGCAGTGTGACAAATGGTTGCATGTGGTCAACTCCCTGGCTCTGGGCCGACATCCAGATCAGTGATGCAGCAGAGACAGACTAGATCTGTATCCCAATCACCCCCCC
>JAOXYF010000025.1:4776033-4789568 GCA_028565775.1 Sternarchorhynchus goeldii | reverse complement strand
TTTGAACTGCAGCAGATTGTCTTGGCCATGTCTACATGCCTAAATGCATTGAGTTGCTGCCATGTGATTGGCTGATTTGTGTTAATGAGCATTTGGACAGGTGTACCTAATAAAGTGGCTGGTGAGTGTATTTCAAATAATTAGTCCGGCTCTCTCATCCACTTTCCTAGCCTTTTGTCTCCAAAGTGATAAGAGTTCAAGACGTGGGTTGTTTCAGGTCTACTCCTGTTGTGTCCTGTCGTCAAGGTGAATCATCTCTGCCAGCCGCCTAATGAAAACAGTCTGCTGGCTGTGTTGAGGGTCCAAAGTGGTTCAAATCGGTTCTGGCGACGAGCTGGGTGTTCGCTCGACAGTCTGCCTCTTGACACACAACACGGCGCATCGAAAGTGCCATTCGCCATGCCCCCTCGCACAAGGGGCTGAAGAGCAGGGACTTGGAAGAGATGTGCCAACATGGGGACCAACTGCTTCCTCGTCTGCTCGCTGAAGGATGTGTTTATCAGTGATCGACAAAACTTTACACTTGTTTTTTCAGGTCGATAACATACCAAGATGCCCAGCAAGTAAACAGAAAAGGAAAGAAATGTTAGTCCTTGAGAATATTTTGAAAATAAAGCGGTATGAATGAGAATTAAATGATTGTATACTACTGTACAAGCAACTTTGTGTAAACACTGAATAAACAGTGGTTTATGTCCAGTTCTGTTTGTGACAGATACTAGCAATGATGGTTATACTACCTCCTACCATCGAGATGCATGTTCTTAAGAAGAACATGAGAAGGATGATGAGTTACTGAGTACAGGGGAAAGGGGGACCATTTTCCTGGACTGAAGAAAATGTGGTTCTGTTTAGTATGGGGGTGAGGGTTGGCAGTGGGGGGTGGGAGGGGTGGTACAGCACTGGCCTTGGGGAACTGTTGTTCCTGTCCAATGTTCTGGAGCAGATATGTGGTACAGCCCATGGGGTCTGGAAAAGACTACAAACCACTCCTGTAACTGCACACCACGCTGAATACAGCACGCAACAGACAAGCTGTACTCATAAGTGTGCTAAATGACAATGCTTTATACTAATTTCACCCAGTAGTTTAATGGTGGGGCTAAGAACTAAGGACTTGTTCAGTTGGTCTTAAGGAAATTTTCAAATGCTATGAATTTGCCACATCTTGAAGGTCAAAACAGGGTACTGTAAAGATTACCTATGAATAAAGATGGCAGCTACAGGAAGAGTTAGAGCTACTCTCCAGACCTGCTGTTTTCATCTCATTCTTCCATTCACACAGCAGTGTTGTGAGCATTTGGGGTGTGTTCAGCTGTTTGGCCACCCAGACGGTTAGATGTAGGGGGAGAAGGTGTCCCAAGTGTAACAGGAAGTCAGAAAGCAGTGAAAACTCAGTGTGAGCAAACAAGAGGGGTCTGTCATCTTTTTGTCTCTGGATGTCTCTCTTTCTCCCCCTTTCTCCTTCGTCCTCTTACACACACACACACACACACACACACACACACACACACACATACACACACACACTTACTTTACAAGTTTTTTAGTAAATGAGTCTGCCAGAGGTGGTATTTTCGTGTTTCATATATGACTGTATAATAATATATTTACAGACAAAAGTATACCCAGTGTTTTAAATCAACTGCACCACTGAAAAGCACGCACGTGTACGTTATGCAGTTAAAAAGGCCAGTCAACCTGAAGACATGAAAGTAAGCTCGTGAGATTCCTATCGATGTCATTTGAAATACGATACAATGCATTAGGATAATTGTGTCATCGTAGCAAAGGTATGAGGAACGCCATGGGTTTCCCCCATAGTCCCTTAGAAACCCCCCTTGTCTACGTCTTAAAGCACCTCCCCTTTCCCTATCAGAGTAATTCACTAACTTTTCTTTTCTCACAAGGCTTCGGTGCAATTTCCCATTCAAGGAGAACGTATCCCGTTACAAAAACGGACTCCCGGCTGGACAATCTCAAGGCACTGCAACAGTTATAAGGTAAATTGCTTCGATGGGATTTTGTTTGCTTTGCGTTACAATATTATTACAGGTAACAAATATGCATTTGCCAAACGTGTTGAAATGCAGACTTAATCAAGGTAAGAAGTGAAGTTAGATTGACAAAACATTTTGAAACCAACACATGAAGTCATTTAAGAATCTAATGACTAATGAAAGACACCATTCGACCAACGAATTCATGTGGTTCTTAATTTATTTCTTGCTCTTTATCGTGTTGAAAATGTTTTTGTCTAACATCGTATAGAGTAGAGTTTTCTTCAGAAAAAAAAAAGTTAAGCAAATTTCACAAGCCATTCAGTGATTTCTGCTCCTCAAATATGATCTAATTGGGTTAAACTGTATCTAATTTATGCAGAACTGCCAAAAATGTATCTATAGCCTATTATTGTCTGTCATAAAAAACTGAATTCTTCTTCATGAAATCAACCTTGCGAATAACAATTTCAAACCTTTTTTTGACTGTGACAAAGGAAACGCTCACGTTCCTTAATATGTAGCGAGATAATCAGACATTATTGACCGTATACGAACTGAACTTATTACCGGAATTGTGTATAAACGACCGCATAATGGTCTATTAGCACTTGATAGGAGAGTGTGGATAATTGATGAGGCATTTTCTTTGTTTGTCCCGCGCTGATATCCGCCCACGGAAAATCTCTCCAAGCTGCTCAGAATAATTGGGCTATGAATTTTAACCGTGCTGCGCCTGTCATTTCGCATAATCAACTTAAGGTAATTGAGTTGCCGAGTTGTCTATCAATTACAAATAAGCTTACGAAGACATATCATTGCATAATCATCGCATGGAGCTGGTTTCTGGGAGTTGGTGCAACGCTTATCTTCCTTCCAAGCGTGGAGTAGGTATTGCTTGCCTAACTTTAACGCAAATATATCGTGCTGAAAAGAAAACGGCCAGTCTCATAGAAGCTCGTTGTTTCGTAATCCCCTTTAAGTGGAAATTGATTATCTAGTTTTTAATCTTTTGAAGCACATTAAAATCGTTTTAACTGCTTTAATGAGAGAGCTGGCCATTTCTAATAATTACACAACACAAGTGCTGTCTATGTGGACTTGTTAAAAAAGTACAAGTATATATGATGGTAATTCAAAACCACTTTGCTCAGGAAAGTTGGAAGATTGGATTGACATAATAGGCTATTACACTTGAAAAATACCTGGAGATCATTTATTTAATGATCAAGTTTACAATGGAGCTGATTTCTAGTCACAGTCACAATTATAGAGAATGGGGGCTTTGAATTGTTGGTGATTTGAATATAATCACTTTTGTTTGGGACTATTCAAAGTGATTTGAATTTGGAAACAGATTTAAGTTAATAACCAAATCTTCTTTAAGTAAAATTCCAGTTTTTGAAACGGATGCCTAACAATGCAATGAGATAATGCTGTAGTAGTTTGGGTGTAGCTCTGTAGATCATTATTAAGTGAATGATGGCATACCACAAGCAGTAGGCCAACTGACACTTCCGTCAGAAAACACACCTGTGTCCACAATATATTCATATCTTCTCACTTAGCCCAAAGCAGGAATTTCTTCTCATCTGAGCTAGATTTGGAAAAAACAGAGCTTGTCGTGTAAAGACTATGATATAAAGGGCTCATAATGCTGCAAACGTGGACACAGCCTGTTTATTTTGGCTCATTGATGCTTGCTGTCTTTGTTTTTTTTTTGTTACAGTTAACACAAGTCAGTTTATACATACAACTTTGGATTTATTCAGACCAGTACAAAAGTGGCCATGAACATCATTAGGTTGATATAATAGGGGTTAAGAGTTTTTGAACTGGCAAAACAGCCCTAAATTAATGCTTTGATTCATAATGTGAATTATCTAATTTATTACAATATTACAAGCAGGTTATAACCATGCAATGAACAGAGTTCATAATGAGAATCAAAATCAGTTATAACAAAATGGCTCAGTGAGCGAACACTGGGCTACATGCTGAAGTCTGTCTTGTTCCTCACGTCTTGCTCCAGTCCTCACCCTGGAGTAGAGCTGGACCGGAGCTCGGGGCTGTCCAGGAGATCAGCGAGAGTGACTGTTAAGAGTCCGGACGAGCGTAGCCGCACAGCACGGGCCAATGGGGGCTTGGACGCTGGCCAAGGTGGTGCTGGGATGGGCTGCTGTGTGCGGGGCAGCGTTCCAGGCAGTGGAGGGTCAGGCGGATGGAGGCATACAGGCTAGTCGCTTCAGCACCCAGCCGGAGGGGGAGGTGCAACAGCGAGTGCGCCGGAGGGGACAGGATTCCTTGAGAGGGTAAGTGGCTGAATCCAAAGCTCCATGACTCTCTAGTCAAGGAGTGCACTACCTAGGGTGTGGAAGCCATAATTTTATAGCATATGTAGTGCACTTACATAGGGAGTAAGGAATTTGGGATGTAGCCAATTTGGGCTTTAGTTCTCTGACAGAGAACTGTGCAAAGTGAATGTGTTTATTGATTAAAACTCCAGTCAGAAGTCAATGCAAAATGAAGTTCACCTTTTAAGTAAAGCTGTTTGAGCAACTTTTGAACAAATCACACATTACAAAAACATACACAATTTAAAACCAACATATTGGTTTATGAATTGGTTTATTGGCATAACCATGTGTGTGTATGTGTGTGTGTGTGTGTGTGTGTGTGTGTGTGTGTGTGTGTTTGTGGAGAGGTCGGGTGGGGGGTGATTGTAAGTAGAATGTTGTTCTGCTAAGAACAGTCAATCTGACTATTAGCATGGGGACTCACACACCTCCTAAAGCTGCAAAATTTCACACTAGTAAATCATTGTTCAGTCTGAAAGTTTTAATAAGAGAGTACTTGAAAATGGCCGTGTGTGTGGCTGGAAAATTATTGGTGACAGTAGAATCTCAAGCTGTTTCAATAACCCCTTGCTGATTAGGGCATACCTTTTAGGCAGTTTGGATAACAGCCAAGCCACCACTTACGATTAGTGCATTATCACTTAGAGACCCACATATAGATGTCTGGCTATGTTTGTCACAACTGCAAATCCAGCAGGAAATATCTGAGTTATGTTAATAACAACAGGAGTTGGTAATAACATGAAGATGACATAGATAATTCCATTGTTGATAAAGCGAATGTTCATATTCCTCCCCAACTACCATAAATAAATTCTTCAAATTAGTTTTATGGCTTTAAGAGAGCAGGCGGTTTATTTTGAGAGCGATGGTAAATCCACCACGGGTGTGCGAGCGGGGCCGATGGCTGATGAAGGGCGGTTTTCCAGATCCCGCTCTGAGGAGGCTGGGAGGGAAGCGTGGCTCTGCCAGACTACGCTCTTGCAGTATATTTTTTCTAATTTCTGAAACAACAAGGAATGTTTTGTTCTCCTTGGGCTAGAGTGTCAGCATCAGTTATTCCAATCAACCTCTCATGTGACTGTGCTTATGCCTCCCTCACAAATGGCCACAGGAAATGAGGTATCTCCGTCACACCATGGACCGTCACAAAGCACATTTGTTTTCGATCTGCAGGTGAGAATGAGTCTGAAAGCACTGCAAACAGAAACACACCTCTGTTACACATAGAATCATCTATAATTACACGGAGCAGGGCCACATGAAACGAATGCTTATTTTTAAATTATATATTTTTAAAAATCTTTGAAACGAGCCAGGCAGGTTTAAATAAATACTGCGGCCAGTAGTGTCTGTCATATTTGGGTTCTCCAATCAGTGGTCACCTCTTGGTTCATTAACAGACTGCATAGGTTACATGCAGATGTGAGCACCAGGGCTGAGGTCTGGTGTGCTGAACCTGAACCCTTTCCAGAAGATTCTATCTTTTGCTCAATTTTCTAGTATAACTGTCTGTGAATGTCTAATCTTGTCAGTGATGCGTACACTGCAGCACTAATTTTAGTGGCACAGTTTGAAAACAAGCAGAAGTTGCAAAGACATGGACACACGCACACACGCACACACACATACACACGTTTTCAAACCTTTCACTTATCTTAGTGTTCCCTTCTCACTGACAAAAAGCCTGAAAAGACCTCCAGCTTCAAGATTAATTTGCGTTGCTTCTCTTTAGTTTATTAAGGTGACATCTAAGTTGCAAAGACCCATCTGCAAAATGCCATATTCTTTGCTCTTCACATGCACAAAACAAATGTCTAGTATAGATTGAAGTAATGAAGGCTGACCAAGAGTTTACCTGTGTACATCTGAACCTCAGCAGACTGTCTGTGCAGCACCTCCTAGTGTCAGACTGCCTAAGTAAGCTGCTGTAGGCAATTTGGGGTTTACTTGATTTATTGGCTCTCTTAGCAAATGTGTGATTTGGCCCACACAGGTGGAATCTGATCATAGCATAGCCTGTGCACCTACTGAATTAGAAGAAAGTCTGGAGAGACTTGTAAAACCTCTTGGCTCAGGCTAAGGAGAAGAATTTGTGGCATGGGTCCACTAGTGCCAGGCTAAGACGTTTTCTCTCTCTCTCTCTCTCTCTCTCTGTCTCTTTCTCTCTCTTTTTTAAGTACTTTATAACAAGGACTCAAGGACCTTAGAATAAATGCAGAACGTTGGCTAAGAGGTCCTCAGAGACCTCGGGGGAGATGTTTTTGAACATTTGTTGGCTTTGAGAACATTCCTCAAAGTAGACAATCGCATTCAGGCACTCAAGCTGGGGCCAAAGGATTGTCAGTTTCCCCTTGGCCAGAGACGAAGGCCTCCAAACTCTCCTTAAGTGCCTGACACTAATTTTTCCTGGAAGAGTGTAGAGTCCTCAGTGTTCGAACCATTGTGCACTTTTTTTTTCTGTACATAAAAGGACCATCACATGGAACGAGTTCCAGTGTGAATTCCGAAGGTTGCATGAATCACAGACGACATTGTGATCATTGTGTAAGCACATTCTCTGTGGAAACAAAAAGAAGGTTAGTTTCAGAAAATGCATGTGCTGTTTGCCATTGTTTTTAATCAGGTGTTCCAACTTTCTTTAAGATAAACTGTTCATTTTAATTTTTTTGGACTGTTACTGGTTTATACACCAATCCAGAAAACTGTAAAGATTATATGCTTTTATATTACAGTGCACTCATTTTTCAAGGTATTTCATAAATCATTTGTCTTTCATAAACCAGTTTTAGATGGCAGAGAAAACATTCCCAGATAAATGTGTGCAGTAGTTTTAGATAGCTGGGGGAATAACTTGAGACAACTTGCACAATATCTTGAGGTGGTTTGTATAGTTTCTTGAGGTAATACATTCCTCTGTGCTTCTTGCATTCAGAGTCTTGTCTAGACATTAGGGTGATCATCCAGGTCACTGGCTTGCCGAAGTAGACGCAGCACGTGAAAAAGTTCCTTAGAGGAATTCCAAGAACATGCCAGCTGTGTCCTGTTAACATCAGACGTAACTGTGTGACATGCTCAATGACTGTGGGCTGGAGGAACAATGCAGGGAACCCAGGGCAGATGCCAGAAACTTAACCTTTGACTTCTTCAGGAGCCGAGTTCCAGGGTCATCACTGTCCTGTGACTGCTACATAGCCATCAGGTTTCTCCATCTGCCCCAAGTCGGTTATTTATGACTTTGAAAACTAAGCCAGGGCCTGTCAAGGAGCATCCCGGGTTTCCTGCCTCAGAGGCATGGAGTGTCTGGTGGCAACTTCCTGCTTCACTGAAGATGAGAGTGCTACGGGCACGCTTGAGTCCGTCTTCAGAACACGAGGTTGCTTGCTGTATCATGAAATCTTTGACCCATAAAATACACAGGCCCCTTGTCTGCAGGGTAGGGCTGTTGAAGAGGATAAAAAAATTAGTGATGTAACTGACATTTTGAAAGATGGGTTCATTTCAAATTAATGGATGTTGGTGGTGTACTGATCTACTGTATTCTATGTTTATAAGACCCTGTATAAAATGCAGAAGCTTTATAATAGTTACTTTCCAACTGTCTGTCCTTAAATTTTATTATCACTGAAGAACTTTTTAAAGATATCTTCATCATACTAGAGCATGATGCAACTTTATGTCATCTGATTTACAGTTTTGTTCAACTGTTTGTCAAATTTCGGGTTTCAGAATGAAATATACAGACAAATGGCTGCAAATCTCCCATTTACTCTGTGCAAATTGAATGAAAATAGATTCATTCCAAAGGGACGGAATTGAGAATGTTGCATTTTTGATTCATATAAGAAATAGTAAACTATAATGCCCTTAACCTTGCCAGCAGAAGAATAACCTATTCTTTGGAACATCTACAGCTATTACAGTGGCCAAGGACAGATGTAGACAGGTATAGAGTGATATCTATAAACAGCTAGACGTTAAAATACAACAATTTTAAGTAATGAAAATGAATATTGCAAAATCCAGTGACTAATAACTATTGAACTCATAAAAAAGGCTTTATTTTACCTGAATAAGTCCCATTGTTACTCACCTATGGTCATCGAAGACAGTCAGACAGTCATCTCTGTCTATTCCTCACGCTATAAACAGGCCCCTTCCAAACCTGTTCGTGTTCTAGCGACACTGAAAAATGGTTTCGATCAACACAGAAGATGTCGCTTAGGGTAAAAGATCCTAAAAGTTGAGTCAGAAAAATCCCAAAGACCTTAGAAACTGTGACAAGAGTCACAACAGCCCCACGGAGTTGAACATTCCAAGCTCCCAGAAACACCAGCTATGGACCCCCCCAATTCTGGAGCAGAACAAAATAAAGACTGAGGGGGCTGGCAGGGCGAGAGGTCTGGGGGGGATCCATCTTGGCGGGTTCCTCTCATTCTCGAAGTGTGTGAGAATTTGCTCTCCATGCCTCGAGAGTAATTGCCTGTTGGATTGAGAAATGCAGCTCTCAGGTCCTTTGCCTTGGTTTCTGGTGTTCCATCATGTTCTGCTTTAATTTTCGTAGTTTTGTTTTCTGTTATCCTTCCACTTAGATTTAACCTAAGCGGTTTTTTTTGCCCTCCCACAGATTTTTACCCTTTTCTCACCATTACTCATCTCTGCCTCCTGCCTTTGCTTCTACAGCTTCTTCCACTTTCACCTCCTCACACTTGTGCCCCGCCCACCCACTCTTTCTCCGTCACTCTGTCCCTCCACCTTTGTCTCTCTATGTATGTTTCTTCTCTCTTTTTGTATCTCTCCTTTCGTTTATCTAACTATCTGTCTGTCTGTTTGTCTATATATGTTAGTCTATATATGTAAGTCTGTAAATGTAAGTCTCCTTTTCCCTCTGTATCCCTTTCCTGGTGTTTCAGTTTGGCATCCATGACAACATGGGTAAGCATCTTGAATTGTCAAAGAGAAGTGTGTGTGTGTGTGTGTGTATGGGCATATTTATGACAGACGTACCTTGTGGCTTGTTTAGGGTCCATGTACCTCAGGTTGTACTGATAGAAATAAAAGCATTCTAACAGGGAGAGGTCATATTTCACAGTGGATCCTGGGCTGTTTTTCTGTTGTACATCAATGATGACACTCTCATTAAGAGCACAGAGCATTCACTGTTCCACCACATCAGAAGGCGACCCAGTCAAAGTTGAACAGTTGCAAACCTTCCAGTTGGACCCTTCCAGTTGGACCCTTCCAATTGGACCCTTCCAGTTGGACCCTTCCAGTTCAGATGCTGCTAAAGATAATATAGTCCTCCTTCAGAGATGTTACAGTCCAACTCTAGCAAATACTGGGAAATGAGAAGCATTAAACTTTTTTAAAGCTTGTGCATTAATCCTATGCATTCAATCTGCACGTTTATCTATGTCTAAGACTTTACATTTGCATCATAGCTGGAACTGGGCCAAATACAGCTCCCAGGGGAGACATTTAGGGAATATGGCAAACATGTCTGTCTCAAATTTTAAGATCCACAACAAACTGCACCCTTTTTCTGGTGTCCCTTCAAGAATGTGTCCTTTTAAGGCTTTACATATTTAGCTACATTCAAACCAGAAAGGATTTTAATGGTTCATATCATTGTGCTTTTAAGCTATTTTTTTTCATATTAAACAAAATATGAGGGATTTTTTTTTGTTTGTTTGTTTCAGGCCTAATGTGTGTGGTTCCCGGTTTCACTCTTACTGCTGTCCGGGATGGAAAACTCTGCCTGGGGGAAACCAATGTATCGTCCGTGAGTAGCATCTCTGTACCTCAGAAGCTGGCTGAAGTAGCTCAGGAAATTTTTATTTTCAGATGCCCCTTTGAAGCATCAGGAAATCCCTTCTGGAAAACGGAGGGGCAGAAAAAACATCAAGATGTCTGAAATAACTCCACTAGCTGATTTATTGAGTACTTTCTTAATTCACAAAATATTTCCTGATGATTAATTTCTCTTTTACTTCTCTCTTGTCTTTCCCTCTCTCTCTCCACTTCTACAATGATCACCTCTCTGCTTTTCTCTCTCTCATCCCCTCCTTGCCTCTTTTTTCCGCTGTCTCTCTTTACCTCTCTTTCTTTCCTTGTCCTCTTTGGTTCTCCTCTGATCCTCCTCTCACCTCAGCCATCTGCAGGAACTCATGCGGTGATGGCTTCTGTTCGAGACCTAACATGTGCACCTGCTCCAGTGGACATCTCGCTCCCAGCTGTGGAGCCGCAGCTGCAGCAGGTAACCCCGTCCCCACGCCATGTGCGCCCCACCCTGCACCTGCCTCACTCTCACCCCTCTACAATCCCATGACACTGGAATCCCCCCACCAGCTGTACACCAACTAAAAGAACAGTAAAAACTGGAAAACAGTGTTTTGCGATTGTCCCCAGAATGTTCTCCCCAGTTTCTTTGGCTTCTCAGTTTTCCAGAAAGCCACTAGCAGCCTTGTGCCTAGGTCTTGTGTTTCTTGGTGTAGATCCTTGCGAAAGATCCTTCGGACTAAGACAAACGAAAAATCTTACTGTCATAAAAACAGATTGTGTTTACAGGCTTTGTGGATTTGTGTTTTTAAATGTTGTCCTTTGCCTGCATGTGCAAGGCTACTAAAATTAAAGAGAATCTACACCTTGCATGTTTGCAGTTATTGCGCTTTAGCAATTAGCCCAAACAGCTGTCTTTAATTTGTAGCTTCCATTTGTGACCATGTTGGCTGGACTTCTGCAGAGTCAGAGGTCACTGGGTTTAATGCTGGGAGATACAGGATGCTGCACAAACACCACAATCCCACGCCACTGTGAAACTGTGCTGACAGACTCTAGTATAGCGCAGACCCAGCCAAGATCGCACTTCGAACCGTGAGGATTTTCCTGCCAAGGCATGGTGAATTTGAGATAGCCGGTCAAATTTGCCACTGATCGCTCTTTATGACTCTGCTTCAAAAAAACAAAAACAAAAAACATTTGATGGATTTGGTTGAGAGGCATGTTTGAGCTTTGGCCATGGTTCTAAATGCTGCTTCTTTGCCAGTTCCTCGTAGTTTTGAAATGGATGTTGGGAATATGTGGTCACAGACAGACTCATACACACCTAGCTAAGAACACACCTAACTGTAGACTGCGGTCTCCTATGTTGTTAAAAAGAATTGCCAACTTTCTCCACATGGCAAAATCAGCCGTGTAACTTCTTTGGAATCTTGTGTTGAAAGTGGAAGTGAATGGATGTGTTTTTTGGTTTTTTGGGGTTTTTTTGTTGCATGAAACACATATGGGCTCTTTCTTTCACACACACACACATACACATAAACACACACACACACACACACTTGCTCGCTGGCAAAGCTGTGGACATCTGAGGGATTAGTAATGGCATCATAACTCGTAACCGGCAGTGTACGTCGACTGCAGCGGTTGTGGAGGGAGCGGCCATGTTTATGACTCAACGATGAATCTGTAATTACTCCATAAATAACAAACCACAGGCTCGGCTGTTGGCCGCGGCAATCTGTGTCCAAGCAACTGCAGCTGCGCTCAAGATAAAAACCAAGACTCCTTGGCCGCCTCCTCTAATTACAGTCTAATTGCCACAATCATACACTCTCAGCCCAGCAGAGCCATGGCCCATGGCTCAAGGGTCTGGTAGGTGCTGTGTTTGAGTGTTTGATTGCACTGAGATGAATGTGAGAGAGTGAGAAACGCACAGTGCCTCTGTGATTCAGTTTTGGTCAGTTTTCTCTTTTCATTGTGAAAAAACAGACAAAAAACACAGAGGCTTTGTGTGTGGCTGGGTAGACCAGAGAGAGTGTGTGTGTGTGGGTGTGGGTGTGTGCGCAGCAGTGAAGGTCAGGTTAGCAAAAACATGTTGACTAGGTGGAGGCTGACTAACTAGTTAGGTCATTCTTGTCCCTGTCTACTTAACTAGGGCAGGGCACAAAGAAAACACACTCACTCACCCACCCACCCACACTCTCTCTCTCACACACACACACACACACACACACATTCATCCAAAGTATGGTCTTACCAGAAAGCAAACAGTGAAGTGTGAGAAGAGATCACAAATGATCTCCACCCAACTCTCCTGTCTCAGTGTGGGCTCAGACAAAGCAAAAGTTTTTGTCTTTTTCAGATGCCCAAAATCTTCATGCCTTTTGAAGGGAATGAGGTCATGGCAGACGCATTAGTCAATAAAACACTTATGTGTTTTCTGTTTGACGTGAGAGAGGCTCGTTCTGAATTAGGTCTCAATTTTCTCTGTTTGGAGAGAACAAAGGAATCCTTTGCAATGCACAGAACTCTTCCCCCCACAAAGGCACCATATGCTTTGCAGGGTGATCATTTATGAAAACTGCTGTAACTGCAAATTCAAAACGCTGCTTAAAAGAGCCACTGGTCTCAAAAGATTTTCTCATTTCCACGATGCCGTCACGACACATTTATTGTTAGATGGTTCACAGGTAGTGGAGTTCTGTTTAGACACACTTTAGGAGTGTATGTATGTGTAGTGTGTGTGCGTGTGTGGGGGGTTCTGGGCTCTGGAACATCAAGAAAATAAATGATACTGTATTTTAGTCTGCTGGAAACCATGTCTTTGAAAAACTACATTCACTACATTCGTTTCAAAGAAAACACGATAATAGTAATGGTTACTCCAAATCCAGTGGGTAATGTAATTTTGGTGTGTGTAACCACTGTAACGTCAGCGTTTGGAGCTTTTTGGACTGTGTGTGCAGCCATAAGAGTAGCCCTTGTTTGCATTAACGGAATATTCTAGGCTGACCAAAGCGTAGAGGGTGGGAAGGCTGATGAGAGCACCCCTTTCTTTTATAGCTGAACACTGGAGGTTTCCCGTGCAGCTATACAGGCTTCCTGCTAAAGTAGAGTCTGCAGGGGCCATTTTAAAGAGACAGTGGGGCCAAAGATGCTAACGGTTTCATGCCCTGCTAGTTTTTATTCATTGCTACTAAAGTAAGCATTTTTGCTGAAAATATTGGTTTTGGTCGAAATCCTTTTAGGTCACAGAAATACACTGCTGTTGAGATGATCTTACAACGGTTTTCATATCTCTCCGTTTCTCTCTCTCTCTCTCTCTCTCTCTCTCTCTCTCTCTCTCTCTCTCTCTCTCTCTCTCTCTAACTCTCTTTCTCTCTCTCTCTCAAACAGA
>JAOXYF010000025.1:4735812-4746796 GCA_028565775.1 Sternarchorhynchus goeldii | reverse complement strand
CACACACACACACACACACACACACACACACACACACACACACACACACACACACACTCACTCACTCACACACACACTCACACACACACATACACACTCACTCACACACACACTCACACACTCACACACACACACTCACACACACACACACACACATGCAACATACTTGCTGTATATCTTACTCACTGGGAATTGGAGATATTCACTTGTGTTTGTGTGTGTGTGTGTGTGTGTGTGTGTGTGTGTGTGTGTGTGTGTGTGTGTCAGATGTCAACGAGTGCGACCTAAACGTCAACATCTGTCTGCATGGGGACTGTGAGAACACCAAGGGCTCCTTCATCTGTCACTGCCAGCTGGGATACTTTGTCAAGAAGGGATCCACTGGCTGTACAGGTGTGTGTGTGTGTGTGTGTGTGTGTCTGCCAGATCCAGGCAAGTTTAGTCATGAATCTAGCTCCCTGCACCATCTTTAGTGTAACTTCAATTTAAAAGCGTTTTAACCTGTTCCGTTTCAAGCACACGTTAGCCGACTTTTCCATAGTAAGTGAATCAATTACTATGTAAAGCCTCATGACCTGTGAGTTTTGCTGATTTCCTGCCGTGTGTTCTAGATGTGGACGAGTGTGAGGTGGGCGCCCATAACTGTGACATGCATGCCTCCTGTGTCAACGTTCCCGGGAGCTTTAAGTGTCGCTGCAGTGACGGCTGGGTGGGAGACGGAATCAAATGCGTGGGTGAGCGATCCACACCCCAATCAGGCTGAGCGCTGGTCTCCGCCCACCTCTGCCGGGCTCCGCCCACTTCCGCCGGACTCCGCCCTGCGAACGCTGACCCGTGTTTTGTGAACTGTGCGTGTGTGCGTGTGTGTGTGTGTGTGTATTTGTGTTTGTGCGCAGACTTGGACGAGTGCTCCACAGAGGAGCACAGCTGCAACGCTAATGCTGACTGCCTCAACACCCCTGGCTCCTACCGCTGTGCTTGCAAGGAGGGCTTCAAAGGAGACGGCTTCTCCTGCTCCGGTACCCCAGAGCGACATTCCCAAGGGGGGGAGGAGTGGGGCAGGAGGGCATAGAAAGGAGGGACAGATGGGAAGAAGAGAGAAAGGCCAGGGGGAAATAGGAACAGGTTTCTGGGAACAGACATGGAAAAGCGAAATGGACAGTGAGAGAGAAAACTGTGAGAAAATAAAACCATGGCTCTCAGACTGAGAGACAGAGGCTGAACTTAGATGTGTGTTAGATTTCGTCTCTGTCCGTTGTCTTCTCAGACGTAGATGAATGTGCGGAAAACGTGAACCTGTGTGAGAATGGGCAGTGTCTGAACGCCCCGGGAGCCTACCGCTGTGAGTGTGAGATGGGGTTCACACCTACTGAGGACAGCAAGGCCTGCCAAGGTACACACACACACACACACAAACACATAATCACTATACATACCCGTAGATCTAAACACAGACTTAATTGTGTGCTTTTTGTTCTTTTACAGATATCGACGAGTGTAACTTTCAGAACATCTGCGTCTTTGGAATGTGCCAGAATCTCCCTGGAATGTTCCGGTGCGTGTGTGACGATGGCTATGAGCTGGATCGCAGTGGAGGCAACTGCACAGGTAAAGAGAGCTGCTACAGGTGGATGCAAATAGAGCTGCTACAGGTGGATACAAATAGAGCTGCTATAGGTGGATGCAAATAGAGCTGCTACAGGTGGATGTAAATAGAGATGCTACAGGTGGATGCAAATAGAGCTCCTACAGGTGGATGTAAATAGAGCTGCTACAGGTGGATGTAAACAGCTGCTACAGGTGGATGTAAATAGAGCTGCTACAGGTGGATGTAAATAGAGCTTCTACAGGTGGATGTAAACAGAGCTGCTACAGGTGGATGTAAATAGAGCTGCTACAGGTGGATGCATCTGTACGGGTGTACTGCAGAACTAGCCACCTGGATTACTTAACATATGCCCACAACTGCTGTCAGACTAAAAGTATGAGGTGTTATGCCAGACTACACAGACATGTGAATATGTAACGCGAAGGGAATAGAAATGAAACACACACACACACACATACACGCTCCTCAAACATCCGCTCTGTCTTGCACAACCCTGTCGTACCATCCTCTCATTTCTTGCTCTCGCATTTTGCACGTTCTGGTCTCGCGTCTCACATGCTTCTCCGTTTTCTCTCCCCCCCCCCGAGACATCAACGAGTGCGCCGACCCGGTGAACTGCATCAACGGCCTGTGCGTGAACATGCCCGGCAGCTACCTGTGCAACTGCCCCACCGACTTCGAGCTGAACCCCACGGGAGTCGGCTGCGTGGGTGGGTGTGGCCCTTCCTAGCCGAGCGAGCTCGCCCGGCGCTTCCCGTGGCGTTGAATCAGTAATGTGACAGTTGAAGAACTTTAGGGACGGTGCTACATGAGTTCGATGCTTCTGGAGAGGCCAGGCTAAAAACTTCAGAGAAAAAAACGCTGCCTGTTATTACACTATTGAAACGCAGCCGATTGGTCCTTTGGAATAATATATGATACAGTGGTATTTGTCACTTTTCATACTGGCTCCATCAAAAGTGTGTTTGAAACAACGGTAAAAACAGTGGAAGAGAAGCAAACCTCGTGCGTGTGTCTCGCCACGTTTCTCCAGACACGCGGGTGGGGAACTGTTTCCTGGACATTCTGGACCGGGGCGACGGCGGGATCTCCTGCAGCGCTGAGGTCGGAGTGGGCGTGACCCGGGCGTCCTGCTGCTGCTCGGAGGGCACGGCGTGGGGGAACCCTTGCGAACTTTGCCCCCTCGTGAACTCCAGTACGTCTCCAGCACCTACAGACGCACATGTACATCAGGACATTATTAAACGTTATTCTGTCGCAACTTTCCTGTAGGGCGTTTTAGTGTAACTGTAGCCACGGTGAACTATGTAGTCAAGATTAAAAAAAAAAATTTACATACAAAAAAAATGTCTATAATGCAAAAAGACTCCGTCTTACGGGTTTTAACCAGTGCTCTGTTTTGGTGTAGCGGAATACAAAACTCTGTGTCCTGGAGGAGAGGGTTTCAGGCCTAACCCCATCACAGTGATCCTGGAGGGTGAGAGAGCTGCCAGCAGTGTGACTGTGTGTGTGTGTGTGTGTGTGTGTGTATGTGTGTGTCTGTGTCCCTAGTGTCCTTGCCATATTAGTGTGTAGGCGTGTGTGTGTGTGTGCACAGCTCCACTGTCCTTGCCATATTGTTGTCTAAGTGTGTGTGCATATGTGTGTGTGCGTACGTGTGTGTGTGTGTGTGTGTGTGTGTGTGTGTAGGGTGTCCTTGTCATAGCCAGGACTGTTGTTTCTTAGCTAACGGCTTTATGGTGTGGACTCTGATATGCATTAGCACCAACAGCTCTCTCTCTCTTTCACTCTTTCTCTCCCACTCTTTCTCTTTCTGTCGCATCAATCATCTCTCTTTTCCCCTCTTTCTCTCCCCCCCTCCGTCTGCCCCCCCCCTTCGTCTGGTGAGCAGACATAGATGAATGCCAGGAGCTGCCGGGTTTGTGCCAAGGGGGCAACTGTGTCAATACGTTTGGCAGCTTCCAGTGTGAGTGTCCGGCCGGCTACTACCTCAACGAGGAGACGCGCATCTGTGAAGGTGATTTCTCCATCTATCTATCTATCTATCTATCTATCTATCCATCCATCCATCCATCCATCCATCCATCCATCCATCCATCCATCCATCCATCCATCCATCCGTTTTAGTGTTTGAAACATTCTTTTTCTGCTCCTGCAGATATTGATGAGTGTACGGCCCACATTGGAATCTGTGGCCCGGGCACCTGCTACAACACACTGGGCAACTACACGTGCGTCTGCCCTCCGGAGTACATGCAGGTCAACGGGGGCAACAATTGCATGGGTAAAGCATATCCAGACCGACCACACACATCAGCTTTAGGTCGTCTACACCATCAAGACAGTGGAACAGAATAACAAGAAGATAAGAGCTGGAAATGCCTTCTGGCCCTTTTTCAGCACTTTCTTTGTGTTCTTGGGCCTTTCAGACATGAGGAAGAGTGTGTGTTACCGTAACTTCAACGACACGTGTGAGAATGAGCTCTCCTTCAACATGACCAAGAAGATGTGCTGCTGTGCCTACAACGTGGGCAAGGCCTGGAACAAACCGTGCGAGGCCTGCCCCACCCCAGCCACCTGTGAGGGACTCTCACACACTCCCTCTCACACACTCCCTCTCAAATACTCTGTTTCACACACTCCTCCCTCTCACACACTCCTCCCTCTCATGCACTCCCTTTCACACACTCCTCCAGCTCACACCATTCCTCTCACTCCTCCCTCTCACATACTCCCTCTCACACTCCTCCCTCTCACACACTCCTTCTCACACACTCCTCCCTCTCACACACTCCCTCTCACATACTCCCTCTCACAAACTCCTCCCTCTCACACACTCCCTCTTACATACTCCTTCTCACACTCCTCCCTCTTACACACTCCCTCTCACATACTCCCTCTCACACACTCCCTTTCACATACTCCCTCTCACACTCCTCCCTCTCACATACTCCCTCTCACACTCCTCCCTCTCACATACTCCCTCTAACATACTCCCTCTCACACACTCCCTCTCACACACTCCCTCTCACACTCCTCCCTCTCACACTCCTCCCTCTCACACACTCCCTCTCACACTCCTCCCTCTCACGATGCTGCTATCTCTTGCACACTCTCACTTTTTCAGTCAGCCTCTCACCTCACTCCCCCAGACCCAGGCGTACTGGATCCATATTTCTCTTTTCATCTTTCTTTCTATCTATTGATCCATCCATCTCTCTCTCTTTCTCTCATATTCTCTCCTGATGTTCATGGGTGTAAATACTCATTTGAGCACCAATGTTTGTGTGTTGCAGCTGAATATCAGCTGCTGTGTGGAAACCAGGCCCCAGGCTTCATTATAGACATACACACAGGGAAACCCATTGGTAAGACTTTGCTCTGACCTCTGCGGGCCTCTGCACTAAACGCATAATTTCTCCACACTTAATTCTCCTTTGCATGGTGTTTTGGCGTGTGTAAATTGAAGTGTGTATTTGTGTGTTTGTGTGTGTGTGTGTATTCTTGTGCGTGTGCATGTGTGCATGGACTCAGATATCGACGAGTGTCGGGAGATATCAGGGATCTGTGCCAACGGAGTGTGTATCAATCAGATTGGCAGTTTCCGGTGTGAATGTCCCATGGGCTTCAGCTACAACAATATCCTGCTCATTTGTGAAGGTGCACCACACACACACACACACACAAGCACATATTCACACACACACTCTTACACTTCCTTAATTGCACACACATACACACACACACACACACACACAAACAGTGTTTTATGAGAAGCTGCTGTGGCAGACAGACCCTTTCGATCTGTTCCGGGGGCAGACGCTGTCTGGCCCTGGCTGCTCTGGGACTGGTCCTCCTCTCCTGATCTATTACCTCTCAGCACTTATTACCTCCACGTCTCACTGCACCCACTGCACTCAGCTTTAACTTCCCTCCCTCTCTCTCTCTCTCTCTCTCTCTCTCTAACCCTGTCAGATATTGACGAGTGTAACAATGGGGACATCCTGTGTCAGCGCAATGCCAACTGCATCAACATCCCAGGAAGCTATCGTTGCGAGTGCTCACCTGGCTTCAAGCTTTCCCCGACCGGGGCCTGCGTGGGTGGGTGGCCCCTCCGCACCCCCGCACACCGAGGGGCTTCAAAAATGGCGACATGCTAAAAATTAGGCAGAAGTTGAATTGTTTTGGGACGATTGCTGCTTTTTTTCGCTCTCATAGTAGAAATGTTTCTTAAAGGGTTGTGAAAGCCAAATCCAGCTTTCGGGCGGATTTTGTGCGATACTCTCAGGGGTCCGTGTTTGCCGTGTGTTCCGTACATCAGCTACAAGCACAAACCACTCCGACAATAAAGGGTTCATGAGGGGCTTCATATTAGATAAAAAGGGGTCTGTTGTGATTGGCCCCGAAATACCGTGACTTGAGATGGAGGCGTGTTAGGGCTTGCCGGAGCTGTGTGGGTGGGGATCGGTTATGTTCAAGGGGGGGCTGTCTCGGTGCAGCCCGGATCTTATTTGGATCTTTATTGCAGACCGTAACGAGTGTCTGGAAATCCCCAACGTCTGTAGCCATGGTGAATGCATCGATACGCAGGGGAGCTACCGCTGTCTCTGCCACAACGGCTTCAAGGCAACAGCCAGCCAGACCATGTGCATGGGTGAGTGTGTGTCCACGTCTGCAGCACACACACACACACACACACACACACACACACACACGCGGGGTCACTCCGTCTCTACTGTCATTTATTAAAACGTGGAGAACACTGTGTTAAACTCCACAGACACAGCCCGTTCTGCCAAAAGAACACGTAGTTGACCATTAAGCTGTCTCTCTGACTATATATGACTCCCTCCCTCTCTCTCTCTCTCTCTCTGGTTTTGTCTCTCCCCCTTTCTTTCTCTCCTTTTCTCTCCCTCGATCCTTCTCTCTCTGTCTCTCTGTCATTGTTTCTCTCTTTTATTTCCCTCTGTTCTCCCCTCTTTTACACCTCATTTCCTTCCTCTCTCCCTTTCTCTTTCTCTCTCTCTCTCTCTCTCTCTCTCTCTAACTCCCTTTTTTCTCTCCTCCCTGGCAGACATTGACGAGTGTGAGAGGCAGCCATGTGGTAACGGCACATGTAAGAACACAGTGGGCTCCTACAACTGCCTCTGCTTCCCCGGTTTCGAGCTCACACACAACAACGACTGTATGGGTGAGTCTCACACACAGCATCGACCGTATGAGTGAGCCTCACACACAGTGACTGTATCCACAAGCCTCACACACTAGGGTGAGTCTCACACACAGTGATAACTGTAGGGATGATGACACCACATGAGTGATTCTCAGATGGGTTACCTTGTGTCAGAGAATCTGTCACGTCTCCCTGATAGGCTCTGAGGGATTGTGTGTGTGTGTGTGTGTGTGTGTGTGTGTGTGTGTGTGTGTAGACGTGGACGAGTGTGTTACCCTGGCGGGGCAGTTGTGCAGGCACGGCCAGTGTGTCAACAGCCTGGGCTCCTTCCAGTGCCTGTGTCTCGAAGGCTATGAGCTCACCCACGATGGAAAGCACTGCGTCGGTAAGACCCCAAACCCGAACGCACCACGGCAGCGTCATTTTAACAAGACTCAGCGTTCGCAAAAAAAAAAAGTGACACAGTAACGTTCTTCCCTCCAGACGTCAACGAGTGCGTGACGTTCCCGGGCACCTGCTCGCCGGGAACCTGTCAGAACCTGGACGGCTCGTTTCGCTGCATCTGCCCCCCGGGCTACGCCCTGGAGAACGACCAGTGCATTGGTGAGCGATGCCCATCTGTGCCAGGCAGTGCCCGCAGGTTGCCGTGTTCGGGGGAGGGAACTCCCACAGGGCTGGTAGTGGTTGCACCCAGTAATGCAACACACACCGATTCTGGCACAAACACACACACACACACACTCTCATATATAAATATGTATCCTTGTCTACTTCCTGTGTATACAAAATAAAAAAGGAAAAAAAACCCTAAAACCTTGGTGCTTTGTGCATCACACACACATGCACATGCAAACACATTCATGCATTCATATGCAGACACACACACATTTACACACACACACACACACACACACACACACATGTACCATTGGCTATTGGCTCTGCAGTGATCCATGCCATCTGTTCCTGGGTTCATGTGTGTCACATTTCTTACCTTTGCCCACACACTCCACACAACCTCTGACACAGAAACCTCTCGTTCTCTCCTCCCTCCCTTTCTCTCTCTCTCTCCCTCTCTCTCTCTCTCTCCCTCTCTCTCTCTCTCTTTCTCTCTTCACAGACATTAATGAGTGTGAGGTTGAGCCCAACATCTGCCAGTTTGGCACCTGTATCAACACACCAGGGAGCTTCCAATGTATCTGCCAGCCAGGATTTGTTCTGTCTGATAATGGGCGCCGTTGTTTTGGTGAGTTCTGCTCTGTAGCATCCTGTCCACTGCTCCAAACATAACATACTACAGAGGTGCACCGATACTGGCACAAATATCAGTATTGGCTCCGATACCGACACTAAAGGAATATATCAATATGAGGGTCAATAGAAAAGTACTCTACTGATATTACTGATATGGGTGACTAAGTTGTTGCATTCAAGTAATCTGTGAAATGGAAAATCTGATCTCTAAGTTCTTTAATGTTATCCAGCTCAAGCCATTTTACATGGGCAGCAAATGGAGCAAAGCTCAACACATTTATATAGGAGTTGCATACAAATATGATTTCAAAAGTGAAGCTGGTATGTGCATCCATATTCTGAGATTGGTGTTGCATAGTGTCGTTCATCTCTACACAACATTTTCACTGCCCGAAAGCACAGGTTTCAGAATTGTTCAGTTTAACGAACTGTCAGAACAGGATTTGAGTGTGAGAGAGCATAAACAAGAGTTTGATTTTTCTCGTTGTTCTCGCTCTGGTAAGACACGCGTGAGAACTTCTGCTTCACTCGTTTTGAGGCCGGAAAGTGTTCCGTGCCCAAAGCTCTGAACACCACCAAAGCTAAGTGCTGCTGTAGCAAGATGCCCGGAGAAGGCTGGGGCGACCCCTGTGAACTCTGCCCCCGCGAGACCGAGGGTGAGAAATCAAAGCATCAATCATTTAAACATAAATCTAAATGAAATAGATTCTGTGTTGGCCAAGTATTTGCGAACATGCATATTATGTGGATTGGATCATTTCCGCTACAGACAGTTGGATTTTCTGAAGGGTGAAATTGTGATCCTTGTCGTGTCTGTGCCCTCGTCTCTCTGCAGCCGCGTTTGATATACTGTGTCCATATGGTCATGGCACACTGCCAAGTCCGGGAGACGGGAGGGAGGGTAACTCTCCATCCACCTCACACCGCTTCTAAACATATACAACAAACGATCCCACCCGCAGAAGCCTACAACACACCGTACCACCCGCAAAGTGGAACATACTAAACCACAGCACCAGCAAAGGCCTACATCAAACCACACCACAAACCACAGCACCTGCAAAGGTCTACGACAAACCACACCACAAACCACAGCACCAGCAAAGGTCTACGACAAACCACATCACAAACCACAGCACCAGCAAAGGCCTACATCAAACCACACCACAAACCACAGCACCAGCAAAGGCCTACGACAAACCACACCACAAACCACAGCACCTGCAAAGGCCTACGACAAACCACACCACAAACCACAGCACCAGCAAAGGCCTACGACAAACCACACCACAAACCACAGCACCAGCAAAGGCCTACAACAAACCACACCACAAACCACAGCACCAGCAAAGGCCTACAACAAACCACACCACAAACCACAGCACCTGCAAAGGTCTACGACAAACCACACCACAAACCACAGCACCTGCAAAGGCCTACAACAAACCACACCACAAACCACAGCACCTGCAAAGGTCTACAACAAACCACATCACAAACCACAGCACCTGCAAACACCAACACATTACCACCTGGAGTCAAAACATCCTTCTCAATATACAATATTAAAAGTCCTGTCTCCACAGCAGATAACACACCATCTTCCAACGTGACCCCCCATAAAGTCATATACTCACAATTCCTCTCACTTGCCTTTTGGTGATTGGTACCTATGAATTGTGGGATGTGTAGTTTGACAACAGTGGCTGTCCTGCAGATATGAATGAGTGTCTGGACAACCCTGGAATCTGTGTCAATGGCGTGTGCATCAACACGGATGGCTCTTTCCGCTGTGAATGCCCCTTCGGCTACAGCCTGGACTACACCGGCGTCAACTGTGTGGGTGAGTTCACTCAAATCCACGCAGAGCTGGACGGGTTGGGAAACATATGTCAATACACAGCCATACATGTGTGTGTACACAGCAATACAGAGCAATACACATACATAAGCATGCAAAACACAGACATGTGAACGTGAACATGAAGCACACAAGCAAAACCCACACCCTTAACACATACTTCTGCCAACGTATAAGCACACACAGCGTTGTTCTGAAGTCTTTCATTCATCTCTTTGACCCCAGACACAGATGAGTGTTCGATCGGGAACCCGTGCGGTAACGGCACCTGCACTAATGTGGTGGGAGGCTTTGAGTGCTCCTGCCAGGAGGGATTCGAACCTGGACCCATGATGACCTGTGAAGGTGCGCACCACGAGCCTTTAAACTACCAACACGCTAAGCACCCATAACCAAGCAGCTGCGCTCGAAATCATACAATAGTGCTTCCAGGCGAGGAACTGTAACTGAAGTGAATATGTTTTTTAAAATATGTTCCCACATGCTTGCCTTAGTGTGCAGCCGAAGGTTTAGATGTTCTAAGCATCAGCACGAAAACAGATTCTTTTTTTGAGTGATCTGCAGATGTCTCTGCTTCAGTATCTTGAGCACTTGTAGAGATCAGATCAAGATCATGCAGAAAAATATCACAGAAAGACATATCTCTGTGCTTTTTTGTTAGCTATGACTTCAGGGAGTGTTTGTTTTATAAACATCTATTAACAATTGTTTCAGACCCTATAATCATACATCATACATTGTACTGCATGAAATACGACGTGGGTTATTTTGGATCATTGGGACTTTTGTTGATTTGCCATGTGATGGCGTGTGCGTGTGTGTGTGTGTGCGCGTGTGCCTGCTGGCGCGCGTGGGCGTGTGTGCGTGCGCGTGTGTGGTTATGTGCCTCTTCCTCAGACGTTAACGAGTGCGCTCTGAACCCCCTGCTGTGCGCCTTCCGCTGTGTGAACACGTTCGGCTCGTACGAGTGCATGTGTCCTGCTGGATATGTACTACGAGAGGATCAAAGGATGTGTCGAGGTGCGGAGCTGCAACACACCACGAGAATCTCCAGAAAACCACACCCCCCCCCCACCCCCGCCACCAC
>JAOXYF010000025.1:4715225-4730088 GCA_028565775.1 Sternarchorhynchus goeldii | reverse complement strand
CATGCCCCTCCCCCATGCCCCTCCCCCGGCCGGCATGCGGCCATCTTCCTCTTACCAGATAACAACGAGTGTAGCAGCCAACCGAGCGTGTGCGGCTCCCGCGCCTCCTGCCTCAACAGCGCCGGCAGCTTCAGCTGCGAGTGTCAGAAGGGCTTCTCCCTGGACAGCACAGGACTGGAGTGTGAAGGTAAGGCTTCCAGCCAGCCCACAGCTCCGCCCGCCCACACCCGCTGGCAGGGAACACGAGGCCGATTATTCACCGCCGTATGAGTGACCTTACGTGGGTTTTTCGGTGGTTTTAGCCGTTCGTTTTTTAAAGGGTGTGTTGCGACAGTGAGTCATCCCTGTTCTTTAACATTCAATCTATATGGTCAGCCATTTCCTCTCAGTATCATATATGACGTGTAACGGTTTGACGTGAGACTTGTGTAGTGAAGTCTTTTCTCTTTAGAGGTCTTGGCCCAGCTTAGTAAACCTGCGTCAGTTTTATAGTGGCATAAATAATAGATGAGAGGGGGAAAATAAGGAGGACTGTAGGTTGTAATCGAACAGAACCGAACTGAACAGAGGACGCATATCCTGCAGATGTGGACGAGTGCGGTGGGAACCACAGATGCCAACATGGCTGCCAGAACATGCTGGGAGGCTTCCGCTGTGGCTGCCCGCAGGGTTACGTACAGCACTACCAGTGGAACCAGTGTGTGGGTGAGCCGATCTCCACAGCACCATCCCCTCAGCACCATCCAAAAACGCAGCCTCGCCTGCAAAATCTTGAGCAAGCAAATGAAACACGTGCTTGACAGAAGTTCTCTGTCCGAGCGGTAAGGGAATAAATGATTTCGGTTGTTCGAAACGTCTGAAAGAAGACAGGGTCGTTTTATGTGTGGGAAAAGTAAATGTGAGTAATGAAGATGAATTTTTTATGTTTAAAATATTTTTACTGAGCATTGTCACTAGTGAAATGTGCTGTATGTCATTCCTTGTAGTGAACACGACCAACCTCTTCCCATTAAAACGTGAGCGTTAACATCCGTCACTCACTCCTCTCTTCCCTGCCTCCATCCGCTCCAGACGAGAACGAGTGCGCCGGCAACCAGATGTGTGGCTCCGCCTCCTGCTACAACACCCTGGGCAGCTACAAGTGCGTGTGCCCGTCCGGCTTCGACTTCCAGCAGACGGCGGGCGGGTGCCAGGATGTGAACGAGTGCTCCGCGGGCAACAACCCTTGCAGCTACGGCTGCTCCAACACCGACGGGGGCTACCTGTGCGGCTGCCCCGGGGGCTTCTACAGAGCGGGCCAGGGGTAAGGGCTGTCATCACCGCACCGCCGATCTCGATGACCGTCAGCTCCGTTCGACTGTAGACTTTCCTTGAGGTTCTCCTGATCCAATTGCAGATTCGCTCCAATGGCGCGTTTTACCGTATTAAGCCGCATGTCGGTTTGCGGTCAAGAGGAGTCTCTTTCCAGCTTGTTTTATGGTCTCTGTTGAGTCAGCACTTGGACTAACACTTTCATTTCTGAGTTAGTAACTTTAATCGTTATTTATAGGGAGAGACAGCTGGCTAGTGCAGCTAATGAGATCTTTAAAACACCATATAAAAATAGAAAACAGGAAAATACATATAAATGTAGCTGAAGAAAGACTATCTTCTGTGAGACTAGTTTTTAGTGTTCATACTGGCCTGGCCAGTGGGCATGTCATAGTGTGTAACATGTTGGCGTGTCATGGCATGGAATGAGTCATCGTGTCCTGTTGTCTGGCAGGCACTGCATTGCGGGAACAGGCTTCCCTGGCCACTTCAGTTCTGAGGGAGATGACGAGAGCGCTCTCTCACCCGAAACCTGTTACGAGTGCAAGATCAACGGCGACGCGGGCAAGGGCGGCCGTCACCGACGCAACGCGCCCGGCAACGAGCTCCAGGTGTGTCAGAGCAACGTGCATGTCAATGGTTGCGTGAAGTGGTTGCATTGAAGTTCATCACCAATCACATACTGTGTAATAAGATGTTTTTATTTTAGTGTGTTATCTGTTAAGTTCAACTCTTCCCACCTTTTCCCTCAAGCACCCATTGCTTTATTTTCCGTCTTGCAGGAGTCGGTGAGCCTTGCTAGCGTGGACACCCAGAGCTCCATCCCCATGAATGTGTCACTGGCCTCCCTGCACAACAAGGAGCCTCTCCTGGAACTCCTGCCGGCCCTGGAGCCGCTTGAGCACCACGTGCGCTACGTCATCACTCACGGGAACCAGGGCGAGCACTTCCGCCTGCTGGAGCGCCGAGACGGCAAGAGTGTGCTGCGCCTGGGTCGCAAGCCGCCGCCTCCGGGCTCCTACCGCCTGGAGATCATCTCCCTGCCGCTGTTCGGCCCCCGCCAGCTGCGGCAGCTGGAGGACCAGCACGACAACGACTACCGTGTTGCGGAGATCGGGGACCCGCTGCGCATCAAGCTGCACATTCACTTGCACTAAGCGCCCCCCCCCACACATTCCCCCACCTCCCCACCTCCCTCCCCAAACTCAACCGCCCCCTCCTGAGACTGCCTAACCTTTGACCCCAGGCTTCTGACCCCAGTCCCAACGCTATAGAGCTTTATGCTGAGGAACTGTCGCCATTAGCACACACAGATTTCTCCTTCGTCGGTCTCTCTGGTTCCAAGCTTGGACCCCCCCCCCCATCCGTGTTTCCTCCAGCTGTATTCCAAAGCATTGCAGACCAGCTAGGAGGTTTCTGTTCACCCTCCTAATGAGACAGGCATGGAAAGGGGCACATAAGCAACAACTCCTGCTGGCACAGCGACAATCAAGTATCATTAGTGAAACAAGCCACTGAGGTTAATGAATGCAGTCATGCTATTATCAAAAGCTCTAAACAGTTAGAATTACCCAAGAAGGACTGAATGTGATGTGCAAATCTTCAACGCTTCTTCTCTGTAATTTATCCAGTATTCCACTTAGAATCTAATGTAGTGACTATATCAGCCTGAAAATTCACATAAAACTAATTACGTCTCATATAATATTAAACCTATATCAAGTACAGTATATATTTTCAAAGATGGCCCAAACAACCACTGATCTTTCTGTATTCTCAGTGAACACTGGGGTCAAATGGTATTTCATTCAGTATTGAGTCACCTGCAATGGACTGTACTGCTTTAAAAGTCACACAAAGGACTGCATGACCAACCACAACTTTTCAGGTCAAAAGGGAGTTGATCGAGTTTCAAGTCTGGAGTGTCTCGCCCTGCTTCAGGAAATCTCCCTTCCCGCAGAGTCCCAGCCCTGCTCCCACGGCTGTGCTAAAACGACGATCCCACCATGAACTACTGCACGCTGCACGCCAGGTGTGTTCGATCTGGGCTGGAACCGTGCGCAGGCAGGTGGTACTCCAGAGCAGGGTGGACCCCCACGCTCTTGTGACTGGCACCGCACTGGCTTTATGTATTGTACGTTCTAGCAAACGCACCATTCTCAGCCCCACCCCCGACTCCACCCCCCAGGGCTGATACTGGAACAAAAAACCCCCAAAAAGAAGTGCTGACAACGCTCCAGCTTTCATGATCCACTTCCGGGGACAGTTAGCGCACCATACCACCTCGTAGCCCTACTTCGCCTCCCGCAGTCCCTCGCGCGCACGCACACACTCTCGCGGCTCAGTCGCTGTAGAAACATGGGGGTCTGGCCAGCTTGCAGCCTGCGAACATCCAGCAGTAGCTCATGGCAACCCAAGCAGTGCTGGAGATGACTTCTCCGGTGAGGCAAGCGTCCCAGGTGCTGTCCAACCCGAGCGAGCGTTCCACCTCGCTGAAACAGGCCCCAGACAGGTCAACTCCCAAACTACGAGTTGTTTTATTTTTTCTCTTAAGGTGCTAAATGACTCCAACACTAACGCTGTACTAAAGAAACACAGTCTTGATTCACGGATTGCAATTGTGACCCTTATTTTACTTTCATTCTTTGGTTTGGTTTTGTGTTCGTCCGTCACTTGTACTGTCTCGATGCTGAAAACCAATATTACCAAACTTTCTTTTTGAAAATTAAATTGTATATTTTAAAGTGAAATGTAGATTTTTTTTTAATGTTGTTTCAAGAGCGTCAAGGCTGTCAAACTAATTACACGCGAAACAGAAAGACTCAAAAAGTGCTGTTGACTTTTTTTTCTCTCTGAAAAGAGTAACTATTGCCTGACATGCCTGATGGAGTGATTATTTCTCACTGTTTACATGACACTGTCCTGTGTCGCCCACGGCAATAATAAGACAGTTTGCATTATCAAGAAGTGGGTTGAGTTATCAGGGAGCTACACTTCCAGAGCCATCCGGACAGGAGAACCGGACTCTGAAATCAAGCCCTCAGAATTCTGGTGCAAACTCAACTATGCCATCTCAGTGTCTGTTCTTCATCTCTGGTGCTAAAACAACAATTATTTCTTATGAACATCAAAGTTACTGCACTGTAAAAACAGCCTGAGCTATATTTATGCATAACCATTTGTCTAACGTGGGAACTTTGTATACATTTGTATCTTTTTTTTAAATGTTTTTAATCATAATTTTATTTGCCACTACATGTAAAAGAACGAATGTGCGTGTGTGTACTGTATTAAGGCATCATCTGCAAACTTGAAATATCTCTGGCATTACTTTTGTTATGCTGAACAGGAGTAAAGCCCCTTTGGACTGAAGGAAAAGATCGGTCAGCTCTGACACGGGCCCCGGCCCCCCCCCCACACACTGCAGTAAGGGCCACCGCGATTATTTTTTTGAGCCATAAATGATTGATTAAACAGGACATATCTGAGTATACAGCACACAATAACCTGGAAGAAGAAAAATGTTCTCAGAAAATGTTCGGTTTTTGATCAAACAGCTACATCTGTCATATCACGCATTTTTTTTGTATACTTCTGTATGAAACATCAGATGGCAATAAAACCTCATGGGTTATGTTTTTAAATGCTTTTGTCTGTGTCTCAGTTGAATACCATCAGTTCCGACAGCTGCTTAACTTGCGTCTTCTCAGATTCCTCTCTACACCTTCATGCTAGTTTCCATGTTACTGAATAATTGATCATTGCTAGAAATTGAATACTATTCTTAATAAGTTATATTAGATTATATCAGTTCTAGTAAATTGGACTTTAAGAAGTCAATGTGGTGGTTTGTGGAAACAGGCCATTTCTTTTTCCTACGAGGATACTGGAGACACTCGTTGAATAAACCCCCATTTTATTTCACAGAATTGTCCCAGCTTAGCAAAACCAAAGAGTTAGGAAAATATCTGCTCTACTTACAGTACAAATCTGAAAAACACAAAGCAACAACAACAAGTTTTTGCTCCGGGACACATTTCGTTTGGGGTTCCTCAACTGGATCCGGTGAGAATACAATGCACTAGGAATCGGAAACTTACATCTACGGTAAAATATTAGCAAAAGGAGACTCCAAATCCGAGTCTGAATACAAAAATAAAGCACTTTCAGTGGTTCTAAAACTTGCACAGTTATTCACGACACAGGAATCACAGAGCTTGGCAGATCAGCTAGGGACTTCAGACCGCACATCAACGTCTAGGACATAAACAGATAGATATGGCTTGTAAATCTCACGAAAGCACAACGTATAGGGCAAGGTGAAGAACCTGCAGCAGTACAGTGAGGGGACGATGATGACATCGTAAAGGGGATCGGACCTCCTGCAAACACAAGGAAACAGTTCAGACACACCCTTAGTGAGCAAAGCAAAAGGGTGGAGCTAACCGTGCGTCTGCTGAAGACAGTACATCTGTGGGACTTCCGTGTAGTAGGGAAGAAGTACAGCAGCATTTGGGGATGGGGGGGGATGGGTGGGGTTGGGTGGAGTTGGGTGGTCGGTGTAAGGTCAACAACTACATGTGAGATCTTCTGAATAAAGAGGGGGCTTTTCCAAAACTGTCAAGTCCTCAAAACAACATATACATGTGGCAAGCACATTGGTCACAAGTGTGATCACCACGAAGGATAAGCATCATATACACATCATATATGTGTCATACATGTAAAACCTTTTACAAAGGCCAACTTAGCTTAGCACAGGGGTAAAAGGTAGCTTCCCAAAATCATCCAGTGAGCCAAAATGCGATCGGTATGGTGAGATCTAGAATTTATATGTATATGTATATTTAAAATACCTTTTTCCATCACATATCTATTACATTCATATATTTATTCATGTTTTTGCTATAGATGTCATCTGGTGATAAAAAAAAAGCGGTTTGGGTAGAAACAAATCATGGTTTTGGGAACCCTGTACCCCTGAGGAGTAACTACAGTATAACTCAGGCCAAGTGGCGTGGAGGTGGAGGGGAGGTGGAGGTGGAGGGGAGGCCTGGTCGGAGGAGGCAGTGAGGGCTGACCACAGAGGAGGCCAAGGCAGAGGCGCAGAGGCTCCGAGTCCGTCTATCACGGTGATGCCTACACCAGCGCGTAGTCAAACTGCCCCCTTTCCAGGCCTTCTTTGT
This sequence comes from Sternarchorhynchus goeldii, assembly GCA_028565775.1. NCBI lineage: Eukaryota > Metazoa > Chordata > Actinopteri > Gymnotiformes > Apteronotidae > Sternarchorhynchus > Sternarchorhynchus goeldii. Next base: position 4,723,591 of record JAOXYF010000025.1, on the reverse strand, counting down.
GGTCAGTCCAGGATGAAGCAGGCATGCGGCTGTAGGGATCCAGGAGGATCCGGAAGCAGCGCACCAGCAGGAAGACCAGGAAGAGCATCAGGAGGCCCACGAAGGCGAAGGCCGTCCTTTGCTCTGCGTCCCCCGCCAGGGGCGGGCTGCTAGGCAACCCGGCCAGGAAGCGCCCGGGCGAGAACTCATAGTCGAGGGTCGGGGCATCGTTCATCCTCCACGGGCCTCTGCGGCAAAATTTGCAGACTGTCTGGACGCTGGGGGGGATGGGGAGGCCGGCCAGACTGGACGCCAAGACCTCCACGGACGGGAAAAGGGGCGTCCAAAGCGTGCGCCCGAGAGGAGGGGCGATCGGTGTCACCCCCGACAACGCAACAGACACGCGCCCGCACACACAGAGACGCGGGCAGAGCGACGCGCCCACCCCACCCCACCCCACCCGCTCGTGTTTGAGGAGACGGAAATGACAGCCCCGCTCACTTTGGTCCTGTCACATCCGATACGCTCTGCGGCGGCGAGCGAAAAGCTAACACAACACGGCAAGCTGCCAGAACAGACAAAAGCCAGGGATGGCGACCGAGGGCTCGGACACCACACACCTCCCTTTCTCCCGCCCCAGGTGGATGCCGGCTAATTGGATCCAGATGGGAATCTGGTGTCCAGATGCACGCTTCTCTTCACCGATCGGGAGGACGGCCGAACCGCACGCAGACGCCCTTTTTCCTGGCCTGGCACGGAGATCGACCGAGCGTGTCTGAACTAGCAGCCAGAGGGGAACTAATCAGATCAGCACGACTGCAGACCAACACACAGGGGGCGTGAAAGCCTGCAACCGCTCGAAATAAAGAGTCCGGCCGGTCGAGGAAGCAGACGGAGTCTGACGTGTGTGTTGCTGGCAGTTCGACACAGACGTAACCTGCTCGCCACACCTGCCCAACACGTCTACATACATTAAACAGATGTGGAAACCCTAGGCTGGAACTAATGGAGGAAGGTTGACGACAGGTACAAGGTGGACTTCAAAGCACCTGTCTCAGTCTCTCAAAATCAGAGTCAGTTAAGGATGGTCAGGTTGTCGATTACAGAAGAAGAGAAAGTCTGGAGGTCCTCCTTGCACGTTCACGTTCTAGCGGCCTGCTGCAGACATGACGGTCTCTGCTCGTCGCCTGCGTCTCCTCTACCCGCACGTCCTGCAAACACAACAAACCTGCATTTGACAAAAGGAAAAAAAGAGAAACAGTTACAAACCAGTGCTTTTAGAGTTTAATTATCACTGGAACGAACATATTCACTTTGTTTAGTCGTTACAGTTCATCAATACATCAAACCAGGAATCTTTACATAGGTGTCACAGTCAGTGTATCATGCTGACCAGAACACCAGGCCCGACTAATGAAATAACCTTCATCCCACCCCCATCTGGAACTGTGCCAGAGCACCCATAATTCATTCTGCTCACTCAAGTCAATACGTTAAAATGACATATTGACAAGTCCTACCAGTTTTTGAAGCATTACTTTGGCATTCAGTATGATTACTATGGTTCAGTAAGTGATTACTCATATCATATTCCATCATATTACAGCAGAAATATCAGTTATAATTAAAATCACATAAACACTGATATTGTAAATGTCATCTCCATTTATCAAACATGTTTTAGCATGACAGCACACTGCAGGGAAGTGATCTAGAATCAATCCAGAATTTTAGAATGAATAGTATCACATTGTCTAGAGTGGAGCTTTTCCCTGATCACCCTTTTATCTGCAGCTCAGGAACGCGGAGCCCAAAGTTAAACTGATAAGAGAGAGGACGGAAGGGAGAGAGGAAGGGAGTGGGAAAATGATTTAAAAAAAAGAGAGATGGGAGAACAGAAAGCATGTGAAGTGAGGAGGGGAATGTGAGGAGAGGTGGAGGTGGATGGCTGAAACTCAGGTAAAGACACTGAATGACAGCAGCGCGGGTGGATGTGCGCCTGGATGGACGTGTGACAGGATGGAGGGAGACGAGGGAAATGTGGAACGGCAGAGGTGGAAGCAGTTAATGCTCCAGGATACTGACAAATAATGTCAGATTTCCCTGAGCGCATCGCACATAACAGCACACCGCTCACACATCACTCGAGCCCGTGTGCGGGCGATCGTATGCGCGCAAATTCACACCCTGGCACTTAATCTATAAAAACAAATTGATCAGGTGTTCTCTCAGCATTTTTTGTTTTTGAGAGTTGGCCAAGGCTAAATAAATACAGGTGAGTGGGAGAATATTTTCTTTTCTCCTACTACAAAGAGCATGTTTGGAGGAGCAGAGCACTGGGTTCACACTGTGAAATCTCACATTCGTGCCTCATCCAACTGAATTTTAGTACAGAATCAACGAATCGGTTTAAAGGACCCAAGAATAAGTATAAATACTTTATGCTCCAATCTGTGCAGTAGCTGTTTTCCCAAGATAAGAGGTGAATGTTTTTAACATGCATAATTACCTTATTCCTTCAGACAATTGCAGTAAACAACAACAAAAAGTATGAGGCGAATCCTGAGTACTTGGATCGTTTAGAACAACGGCATCACCCGTGTTCTCTGATATCAGTCGATGTCCTTCATTTAAAGTGGGAACCCAGTCCCTGAAGATGATACAATCAGCCTTAAATAGTGATGGCAGAATTGGCTTGGCACTGGTTTGGGAGAATGACAATGTCTGAAAATCCCTCCTAGTCAATTTCCTGTCTTATATACACAGACTGTCCTCCACCTGTTCTCGTGACAATTACAACCGTCCCCCCCTCCCCCCTCTCCTGTCATCTCTGTCCACTTTGGACTCATGCCCTCCCTCTTCAGCACACAGGGGTTCCTGGCCATGAAGCGATGGAGTAGCCACTACCCTCTACTGAAGAGTCCAATTCTTTGCACAGCTGAAGCACAACTGTTTCTCAGCATCATGTCCTCTCATCGGTGTCACAAGCATGATTGACATGCTTAAATGAGAAATCTTATATGTGGCACCTCGCGGTGCTTCTAGGTCCTTCCTCCGTAAGCAGTGCCCGTCTCTTTTGCTGGGTTGGTCAGTGCCCGTCTCTTTTGCTGGGTTGGTCAGTGCCCGTCTCTTTTGCTGGGTTGGTCAGTGCCCGTCTATTTTGCTGGGTTGGTCAGTGCCCGTCTCTTGTTATTGGGTTGGTAAGTGCCCGTCTCTTGTTGCTGGGTTGGTCAGTGCCAGTCTCTTGTTGCTGGGTTGATCAGTGCCCGTCTATTTTGCTGGGTTGGCCAGTGCCCGTCTCTTGTTACTGGGTTGGTGAGTGCCCGTCTCTTTTGCTGGGTTGGTGAGTGCCCGTCTGTCCCGAGAGCAGAGCAGATGACAGCCCAGTATGAGACTCATAACTGTTACATCAGAGGAACAGCCAGAGGGAGGTGAAGTGGATCGTACGGACAGGCTCTCTATCATTCGCCCCTCTTTGTAACTGCCAGAGTGGTTTTACTACTCTAACATACAAACAAAAACAGATGCATATCACACTGTCTCACTCTCACTCTCTCTCACACACACTCACACACACAGACTTCCCACATAAAAGCTTGAACAATACCATTCACCTTTAAACCAGGTAGAAAACTAAACCGATTTTGGAGGAAGAAAGTTCACTCCACCTACTCAAAAGGCCTGTACCTGAGGCACCATACGCACTGACAGATACAGAGCATCAGCTATAAAAAGCACCACCATACACTATTCAACAGTGCTGAACTCACCTGGAGACAAACGTTTGACTAATCCCCTGTTAGTGGGCTCCAACTAGCTACTCTCCACATCTAAAACTCCTGCATCAAGCTGCTTTTCATTTAAAAAGCCCACCAGACATTGACCACTGACCGTTTGTGATGAACCAAAACAGTCTTGGTGCATCGTACCTTTTGTGTGATTTATGGGAAGTCTGTAGAATACTGTCTTATATTCACAACTGGTTCATTTGGCTTTTGACTTTTTCTCCAGAACATTTTACAGGCTTAAAAGTGCACATGAGTCTACTGAAGAACTTTGGGTCCATATCAACTACTTTAAATCCTTCAATAAGGAATCATCACTCAGATGCAGGTGTTGCTACTGACTCACAGTAGCTCGTTTTGTCCAAACATGTTTCTGGTTATGAATACAGTTATTGGAAAAGCCAAAGTTTCTCTCAAACATCCTCACCCTACTGTTTGTTACAGGATTAGCCCTCAGGTGTGTGTGGCTCTGATTTAGCAAATCCTGACAGGAACTTCAAAGCCTTTGCTGTTGCCCTCCTGTCTCCTTCTTTTGGAGCAGACAAGTTAAGATGCCGGTCTAATCCTCACCCTGAGTACATTTCCGTTCCTGAAGCCCACTAAAGTGGCTCGTGGCCTTCTCCTGTCTATCAAATCCTCTTTCAACATCACACTGATCTATTCACAGGTAAACATAATACTAACGTCACTCTGGTTATGTTAACAAAGCCAAGGCCTTGATAGTAATCTAACACTTACAAAGCACCTGGTTCCAGAAGATATCAATATTGGCTAATCAGTTTCACCTGACTGAAACCCGACAACACTGCCGTCCCAGTGAAACTGTGGAAAATTCCACGGAAATTATGATACATCTTTCATGGGGGCCTGTCAGCTGTCTGGCTGTCCAATCCAGGCTTGCATTCCCATGCTGTACTCCATAAAAAAAAATCCTAAAATGGAATGTGGTGTTCTCTTCACTAGATCTTCCCTCTTTCTTTCTCTCTCTCTCTTATTCCGTTTTTCATTTTTTACTTTCCTGGCTTTACTCTTTTTGTTTCTCCCTTCTCGTTTTCATTATTTTCTTTTTTCCCCATTCTTTCTCATTTATCTCTTTCTTTGGCATTTATTTCTCTTTCTCTGTTTTCTTAGAGGATTTTATTCTCATTTTATTCTCATTTTATTCTCATTCTATTCTCTTTTCTATTTTACTTGTCAACTTCTCTTTTATTACTTCTTTTTCCTCTTGTGATTCTCCTCTCTGAAGATGAAATCATTCTCCATAAAAACCATATTCCTCTGCCACCAGAGACCCTCCACACTGCTGTTGATGGGTCAAACCAACAAGGGCAAATGGAGAAATAAACAGTATTTCATTAATGCACCCCTGTCTGGTGCTCTGATGTCTGCTCACCTCAGCTCCCTCCTGCTGCCCCAACCCACACTCATCAGTCACACAGCAGTGGTAAACGCAGAGAAGGACCCTGTATTTGTCATTATTTGAGACTTGTCTGCGATCCTAAAATGTATTAGAGGCCATGGGCAAATGACAAACGCAACCTGCCCACAAGTCGCCTCCCCCTGTCCCCCTGCCCAATCGCCACCAGTGGAGAGGGTGCCAGTGCTGAGGGCCTGCAGTGCGGCGGGGGATTCACTGAACTCTTCCCGACTGGCTGGTTATAAAGATCAAACGGGTTTGGAAGAAAAGATTGAAAGAAAGAATTCACAAACGACTCGCCGCATCTGATCAGAACACAATCTGCTCTAAGGGGAGGAACAGTGTGTGTGTGTGTGTCTAGAGAAGATACTTATGCCATCAATCACCGTGGGTCTTGATGGCATTCTTTGATTGTACCGTCAGACTAAACTCTTGTTTGTATTGATCCCTCAGGGCAGCCCTGTTGTCCTCTGTATGGTATGTCTGTGCATAAACAGAAGGTCACCTTCAGCAAAGACACATTTCCACACGGACCTGAGCTTCCGGTATTTTCTATTCAAGCCAACATGCCATGTCTATTTTTACACGTTATTTAGTTTTTTGCACTTGATGTTCCTGGACTTGTTTTTGCTCCCTTGAAATAGAAGTTTCCTACTAGTTTACCAGACAGGGATGCTTAAAGGTCTCGCAAAGAGATTTTTATTCAGCTATTCAGCAAAAAGATTGTGTATCAAGTCAACTTTCATAGGTAATGATATGGAAGCAAAAGAGATACATGGTGTCAGTCCAAAATTTGCACACCACCTAACAATGTATTGTTTTCATACTTTTAAAGTCAATTAATCTAACTGTTTATGCAAATATAAATATAAATGTAAATATTGCCCACTGATAGATTGGAGCCCTGTTCTGGGTGTATCTGCGCCCCCCGACCCTGGGGGTTCTGGGTGTATCTGCCCCCGTGTATCTACCCCTCCCGCGACCCTGAATATAAATATAAATAATATCAATATAAATAAACAGATATTAATAGAAAAGGTTGACAGCCCATGTATGAACTGATTTCCTAAATAATAAATATGTGTAACAAATATACATAGTTTCACTCATAACTAAGAAAAAAGAAACACTTTTGCTCTCACTTTTGCGGAGTGAGCATGTTATTGGTGGGTGGGAGGGTGGAGGAATGAGACAGAGAGCAGCGTGGGCTGTCATGTCTGCTGACTCTGTAGAAGAGCAGTGAAAACAGTAGTTGTATATTTATGCTCTCGCACCACACAGCAAGGTGCATATATAAAAGTGCTGCTCGAGCCTTCGATCCTTATAAGTTTGAAGAATAGGCCACACAGGATTGGGAAGAAGAAGATTAGGAATCGTCTGCTGGCTCTGTGAAACAGATACATCACTGCACATTATTCCGATACAGGCCAAGTCTCTGGAGGGAACAATCTGTCTCAACCGTGGGTACAAAGACTCCCCACGTCTCTGGAAATGACAGCTCCCTTCAGACCGTGCCCCTGAACACCACTCTCAAAATAAATGTGGAATTAGATATATCAATGGCCAGCACTGGGTGTGCCTCGAGGTAATCATTTTAAAACCACCTCACTCGAAACGGACGCAGAAATAATAAAGAAAGAAATCCGTCACCAGGGTTCTGGACTCAACCCAGTTGGCTGTGCTTGAAAATGGTTTAGTAATTTTCTCCTCAGAATGTGTGCCACCAATATTGGTGGCAAAAGAGTCATCCAGTGGCCTTCGAGTAACACACCAGCCTTCAGGTGAGCTCACAGGGCTTTTAAAAGCTTCATATTATGTCAAACACAGCCGCCTGACCTACCACTGCAGACCATCAGGACAGGTCAATACAAACAACTCAACTGCCTAGAGCAGAAAAAAGAATCTCTGAATTTAAAAATGTCACGGTATTTTCATAGGGCCGATCTTTCAGCAGGAAGGAGGGTGATGTGATCTGTATTTGGCTCCTTCTTGTGTGTGGGTCTAGAACTGGGGCTGGTTTTGTGGAAATTTACTCTTACTACATCCAGCTCATTCAGACAGAATAACAGCCCAATAACGCACCACCAATACATCTTTAATGTACCACCCAAATCACAGCATGAAATATTAATCTGGAAGGATGTGCACTGACTGAATGTTTTGGACAGTAAGGCCCCGAGGAAGGCCGTACTCTCGAATGGACCCTCACCTGTGTCAGGACTGTAAGAACCAGCAGAGAGAACACAGTAACGGAGATGACAGAGTGACAGCACTGACAGGCTAACAGGGTTGACAGTCGCATCCTTCCAACTCACTACACACTCCGACATCCATGGGGAGTATTCCACAGAGGATGTAGGAGATGTCAAAAAGTCAGCACTTCCAAAGTCTAAAGTCACAGGACAGCATTTTTGTCCTTGTATGGGTGACCCACTGTGGGAACATCACATAGCCTGGACCAGCTAGGGAATATCTGTCTGTCAGCACGTCAGCTCCCTTGCTTCTAAATCTCTGACCGCCTGGTCAGCATGTCAAAACTCAGCAAATGTCAAAAGGAAAGTGAGGGACAATAGGGAGCGAGAGCAGAAAAGTTCAACACTTGTTAGCCTTTCCTGTGAGACGAATTTTGACGAAGAACCTGGGCTCGAACTTTTAACTCTGCCCCGTCTCCACACTGCAGCGGTACTTTCCAGAAGTTGAATGCCAACATTATAAAATGTTTACAGAAGGGCATGAAAGTGCTGATGCTGCGTGAAAGCTACAATTAAAAGCCCAGAGGTGTATGTGCAAAGCCCCAGACTTGAAGCAAACGCTGAGCTTTGAGTCTGGATTAGCTTAAAAAAAAAAAATGAAGTTGCAGATAAAATAAAAATCAATCCCACCAAACAATAAAAGAATAACACCCAGGATCTAAAAAAAAGCCTTGTGAAATAACATTTTTTTTTTTTAAAAAGTACATCAAACAAATTTAGAGGAGAAGAGATGTTTGTATGGCCTTTCGCTGTCAGCAGAACTGGAGTCCAAAAAGGTGGTTGACAACTGATAGAGCAAACAGCATTCTAAACTCTGAGATAAAATGAGATAATAAAAACCCAGCCATGGTGTCAATTATGAAATGGCTCCAGATTATGGGCATGATGAATATTTCAAGAGTGAACACCCTCCCCCCTCCCCCTCCCCCCAGT
>JAOXYF010000025.1:4669989-4708602 GCA_028565775.1 Sternarchorhynchus goeldii | reverse complement strand
TAATAATAATAATAATAATAATAATAATAATAATAATAATAAGAAGAAGAAGAAGAAGAAGAAGAAGAAGAAGAAGATGATGAAGATGATGAAGAAGATGATGATGAAGATGATGATGAAGAAGAAGAACAAAACAATGGTTTATGTTTTTGAAAAACTATTCCTGCCTTAGATATGGTCATATATTCCACATTTCCTTTTAGAAGAAAGAAGAAAATCAGCAGTTCTATCCATAAACATTCACCAAATTACCATTCAACAGCATCAGCATCAAATGTACCCTGTGTATATTTAAAGTCTTAAAATACTGAAGCGGTGGAACGGAAGAAGAACCCGAAGACAACATTCTGCTGAGAAAACAACTCTTTTATTTAACAATAGCGTAGTATTTACAACAGACGCCACTCTCACACACACACACACACACTAGAAAAGAAAGGAAAAACTCTATTGGACTAGCCAAGCCACATACACTTAAACAAATCAACTATTCACAACACTGAAACTTCTTAGCCATGCTTTTCTCTGCTCTACATGTTGGCCAGACCGAATCCAGAGTCAGGTACCACAATATGTGCCTTGTGTTTATAAATATTTGTATTTATTTTTAGTTGATGATACATTGCAGATTAGTGGAGCTCAAACAGCAGTCATTGGTGCCGGTTTTCTCATACTATGACTCTGACCTGCTATCATTATCAGATGCTAAACTCCAGTTTACATTCCAGTTATAATGCAGAGGGACTGAAGAACCCAGATTATGAACTGCTTTTCAAGATACACCCCTTTTCAGCCAAGTGCTATGCAATTTCTAATGGGAATGTGATTTTCCGTAATTTGTTAATAAACAAATCCACGATCACCTATAGCGAAAGAGTGTTTTAATCAGTATTCCAAAAAAGATATTTTATGGTCAATAAGAATGATTGTTCTATGTAAATTCTGATCATTTGTGATGTGTTGTAGTACAAAATACTTGGATGGCAAAAATATGGTCATCTTTCTTGCTGTAAATGCTTCGAAATGACTTCTGTAATGTGGAATGGGTATTTGTGGTGCAAAAGAGTGCTTTACAATCATTTAAAAATCATTACTCCTGCTTGTTAGGAAAATATATTGAATGAAGGTAAATTGAGATGAATTTAATGAAGTGAAAATGAACACACAAAAAAGCAAAGCTATCAAACCTCAGTGCTTCATAGTCACATTTTCATTTCAGCTTATTTTAAAACATGTTTTGCTTTGGAACATCAAAGTGTAACACAAGGTGTTACAAAGAATTTTATTATGTTAGAGGTGCTTTCATCTAACTGTAATTAGCAAATAACCCACGCAACATATTTGGGGCCAAATAGTTGCTTGAATTATTTACTTGTCAAAAAGAATTTCTTCACAGTAAAGTCTAAAGTTACCAAGAAATTCAGCAAAGTCTTTAAACTAATCTAACATAGCTTGTCCTGTGACCTCAGGTCACCCTGCAGAGGATTTTTTTTTTATTGGGGCCCAATGTGATATGTTTTATGGGGACCCAAATTCCCTGGGCACCCCTGTCATCCTGGATATTGTCCCTGAAAACAATTCCCAAAATATTCAGTAATACTAAAAGTTATCAGCCTGGCAAGCTTGAAAAAACAAATCACAAAAATAATGTGTCACGGTTATATTACAACAGCCCAGAAGCTATTTATTCTCAGAGTCTAAAATGACAGTTAACTAATCAAATGACATTTTCGATGTAATTACCTCTAGTTTGAAATGAAGTGTTAATGGCCCAGAGCACATCAATAATAGAAGGCGTTACTTAGGAGCGAAGGAGTGGCAGAAGTAATTGGGGCAACCAAATGGATTCTGCACAAACTAAACCAATGTTTCTTATTGATGAGGTCTCGTTCAATCACACGGGAAGTCACCGACTCTTTCGCATGAGTGATCTTTTTTTCTGAGATGCTGTAAGGCCATGTCACGCTCGTCTGACGGGCGCTGAGAACCGCGGATCTTTTTACCTGTTGTCTAGATTGCGCAGAACATAGTCCTTATTTAGTCACAAACCTGGACTGCGACATTAAAAATTCAGATTGGGTCTGTGCTTCTAATCAGTCATCGGTGGGCGAAAAAGAGACTAACCGAGGATTATTTTTATATTTTTGTCTAGGATTTAATTTCCTCTCTTTTCATATTTTATCAACGGTGTCGCCAGTTTCCCAGATCTCTCTATCTCCCTCCTCCTCTTCGTCGTACCATCTATCACGCGATCTGACTTTAATATGCTTAACGGAGGAGTAGTCCTCATTTATCACTGCGCAGGAACCCTGTTCCGCCGTGCTGCAAATTTCATAGCCCTGTAAGCGACGCTCAAGCCAACTGCAACGCGGCTAATGCGGCTATTTATTCCGCCAGACAGCCCGCGGACAATCTGTCACTCTCCACAAGATAACGAGATACTTTGTCAAGATGTGGTGGGTACTCTGGATACATGTCACCCGTTATTCGCTGATACAGAATCAGAACGCTCCGGATCGACGATGTACTATCCACGATGTACTAGTCTCAACTCAACATAAGGATATACCTACCGTAAACATAACTGGTTTTAGTCAGAAAAGACATGTACCACCTGTTAAATTCCATTATTAAGATGTACAGAGTAGTAGCACGTGGCCTTAAAAGAACAAAATATACCTGTTGCTTACACGCATGTACGCACACACACACTATAGACGGGCCAGTAATAGGGAGCTCCCTCTGAGCGCAGCCATCAGTACGTAAGCACTCTAAGAGACCCATCATCCATTCCCTCCGTGCGGAAATTTTTAGAACCGTTCTATCCAGGGCATGGTTTCCCAGAAGCATCGCAGAGCTGACATAATTTTGTATATTAGAAAGTGTGTTAAAAGGGAAATGGCAATTCTTGTGTTATGATACTTTAGGGAAAAGTCAGCCCAGATAATAGTGATTGTGACCCATGTAATCTGACAGGATCTTTAAAAGAGAATACCCCCAGATCTCATTACTAGACTCACGTGCTCGGCGCAGTCGAACGTGTCACTCCAGTTGTTTTTCAGTAACGAAGCAAGAAAACGTGAAGGTAAACATACTCCAAGAACACAGTGTTTAATTTGTCCATTTTGCCAGACTGAAGAGCTGACACACAATAGCCGCATTTGCTCAAACGTCCTAGTTGTGCACTCTTTTAGGGCTCACTTTCTCATTCACTCACGTGTAACAGTATGAATACACAGTAGATAGCACATTTTTATCTGGAAACATATTTTCTTTCCCAAAACTTACCACACAAGATACTTCGGTCCCGTTTCTACACATTGTTTCTAATTTTATGTAGTCTGCGATGAAACTGGCCCCAAAGCCTCTCCCTCTAGTGTATGTACAGAGGAGCCGTCACTGTAGCAGAGCAAAGCGACAGCTGCGGTTGACAGCCAGGGGCAACAGAGACTATCGGTCATGACCCAGCCCTGAGGAGGAGGATGTAGGAGGACACACACACACACACACGCACACACACACACACACGCAGCTGTGAGGAGTCATGAATGTGAATTCATTCTCTGCTTGTTCTCTGGCATTTCTTCTGCGACACTTTCAACCCAAATCCCGTCCTCAAAAGGCTGGTTGTACAGAAAGGTTGTACACCCTAATCGAGTGCTTCTCAAGCCATCCCCTGGATGCCCATTGCCCTGCGCAGTTCCACGTTTCCCCCGCTGCAAACATACCTATTTCAGCTAATTATCAAGACCTTCACAAACTGGATCACGTGTGTTGCGGCAAAGAAAACTAAACTGTGCCGGTACTGGTGCTGGAGCTGCCCTGTCGAACCTCTTTAATGTACTGAGATAAATATTTGAAAGTCTCGAAATCAGTGTTCATATCTTTTTTGTATATACGCTATTTTTGTTGAACCCATGCACCACCAAAGCCTAATTTGTCATACCACAAAACAGACCTCTCAAGTAGGTACTAAACATACAGTACGTCGCTGACAGACATGGCATTGAAATTGGGTCTGTGTGAAAAATATCTTTTGGCACCAAGCTGTACTGTTCCATAACATAGTTATCATGTCAGATATTTATGATGGCGTTTCCTTGGTGGGTAACTCTCACACGACTTATGAAGTCATTTGCGATGGTAGTGGAGCAGGAGTCGGGATTTACAACCAGACAGTTGGGTTCCGCTGCTTCAGGATTCAGGCCGGTGTGAAGTCTGACCGAGGCGCGGCTACCTCCTGCCTTAAATCCGGTGACGAACTGTTCTCTTGAAAGCCACAAACGACGGATTGTCAAACAGCCAGGAGAACAGCTGATCAATACAAACCGCATTTGCCGCTGTCCCCTTGCCGAACAGAATAACAGATTCTCGTAAATAACCCGCCTTTACGGCCGGAGGTGGCGGCCGCGCCTGGGGTAATCAGACTAAATTGCGAGCTAAGTGCCACGCGTGGGCATTCAAGTAAGACTTTGTAAACATCTGACAATTCGTCTCTAATCCCACTTCCTTGACGTACCGCGCGTCTCCATATTTCCACTGGCCTTTAAACCGCCCGAAGGCGTGCCGTTTATTTCACGGAATTCTCCTGCAAACCACGCATGACGCCCTCGCAATATCCAGCAGGTGTTCGTTTCGAATTCAGCGATGACCTCAAGTGCGTGCAGTAAGAGGATGCATTATTCATGACCTACCTTACTGGCTATAGTGCTTCATCAGCAAAACACTTTCGTTTTAGTGGGATTGGCATTAATGCATCCGTGTGAAACTGTAGGAATTAAACATCAAAGCTGCAATATTAAAAAATGAATGCAAATGTTTGTGGCAGGTTAAATACATTGGTATTATTATGGTATTGGGAATGCAATGCAGTCATGTAAATCATAGCACAAACGAATTTATGGTCTGCACATATAACACAATAAAAAAATGTATGCAAACACCAAATCTTTTTTTATCTGTGATTGGACTGTCAATCACAAAATGCTTCTACAAATCTATTGTGTTAAGAGAAACTTTCAGATAATTTAAAAAAAAAAAAAATCATCAAATGTTGTCCATATTCTCATATGCATGTGCTTTGGTCTGTGTGTGGTCCTTAGAGAATTGTGTGAGAAGCTCTCATTAAGGGGTGTGTGTGTGTGTGTGTATAGATTGTTATGCTTGTGTATATAACTGCTTATTCTAATTACCTCCACACTGTGAGCTTGTTATCCAGACCCAGGTCCTCTCATTAGTTCCAAATCAGAGTTCCTGGTTATGCTTGTACACACACACACATCAAAACAATTACCCACGAACAATCTGATGCTCTGCGGTATGCCAGGGAGAGGCTGTGAATGCCTGGGGTGCGCGCTGGTACCCGTGGAGAACTTTCCCGAGGTCGTGCACTGAGGGATGGGGGCGGTGACCAGGAGCTGCAGGTCTCAGCAGACTCTTCCAGGCAAGAGGATTCATCACGGCAGACAGGCACATAACAGCCCAGGCCGAGCCCGCGAGCGATGAACACACGGGCTTGTTAATCAGGATAAACCCCCCCCCGCGTCTTTCCATTGCTGGGAGCTATAAATCTGACCCCCCTGACATGCTACAGCCCCCATTCTCAAGCACCAGATAGCATGCATCTCACACTCTGCATATCAGGGGGGAATTTAGCATTGGAGAACATTTCGACTCGGGAAGCTTGCAGCTAGAGCAGTGCTGGAGTGCTCACAGACACCCCTCTATTCTAGAGCAGCGCTGGAGTGCTCACAGACACCCCTCTATTCGCTGGTTTGAGTCTTTTACTGTTGCTAACAAGGTGCACTTCCATCATTCTTGGAATGATCAGAATAACTAAAGCAATGCCAATACTGACGACATGGGTAACACTGACGAGTGCAATAATTAGCCCCACATAACTGAAGCTTTATTGGATTGGAAAAATGCAGCTACAATGCAACTTGGTCTTCGCTCAGTTCAAATCGGTGCTCCACAAGTATGAGAATGCTAAGGAAAGCATGGGAGAGCGTCTCATTTTGGCAAAGAACCCCATGTTTCACTGGCTTTCCCCAAATCACAAATACAACGCTTTCAAAGTCAACTTCCTCCCCGTGTCATTTCACGAAGGAGCTGGATACAGCTCTGGCAGGGAGGCACCTCAGCAAAGTGGAACTTCTCATAAATCGCTTTCTAATAAAACCCAATGGCCATTTCAGTGAGGTCGGAAGAGGTGAATAAAGTCTGTTCCTGTGCATGTTTGACGCATTTTCAAATGGCCCACCAATGCATTAAAAGCGTGCCACTCTGGCTTTTTGGAATATATTTTGAATACTTACTCTCTAATTGAGGTGTCGCCGTGCGGAACGGCGCAAAACGCATTATAAATCGGCGTTTTGCACAGCTCTACATAACATTTTTTACTTCTAATTAGAAGGAGGTGCTAGTTCACTTGGCTATGGGGATCTGTAAGGGAGCGCATGCAGTTACTGCATGACAACGTGAAAGAGGAGGCTCATTGCCCAAATCTAGATACATTCCTTTAAATCTGATTAGAAGTTTGACATAAGGGTTCTTATGCCATAGTACATCCAATAGAGATTAAGAATGCTTTTATTTAATTTCGAACATAGGTTAATTTATACAACTCAACTATGTGAGGTGTTAAGAAATGTCTTTAAAGAGATCATTTGGGCAAAAATACTGACGTGACGCGTCTTGTGAGGTTTTCTGGACGAACCATGTCTTTTGACTTCTCAGTCAGTATAAATGGCAATGAATTACCATTTATTTTTACAGAGTCCCTACCGAGTAGCTAAAACACACTGACGGGAGATTTGAGCCGGCAGGGAGCGGAAAATCAAGACAAGCAGTCGAGCCACGTGCACATTCAACCATGTGACATTGCTATCAGTCCAGTGGTGGTACACGTCGCTGGGCGGTATCCAACATTCCACAGTTTATTCCCACAATCCGGGCAGGCTTCTTGGGAGAGCTCCACACAGCACCAGGCTGGGAGGCTACTAGCCCCTATAATGTGTCCCCAGCCTAAGGGGTGGGTGTGTGTTTTCTCTCATTCCTGCTGCTTCCCTCTTTCCTAAGCCTCGTGTGTGTGTGTGTGTGTGTGTGTGTGTGTGTGTGTGTATTGATGGATGGGTGTGTGTGTGCTGAATGTTCTCAAAGAATCTGCTCGGTGCTGGAGGCTGAGATGTCCAGCAGCCTCCAGGCTGCGTAGGAGTTGAACTCGTCTTGGTCCCGGCACAAAGCCCAAACGTACATCATCCTGAGGACCTTTTCCTGAGGATCAAAATACAGTCAGACATACAGTTATATACACTACAGGGCTTGACTATACATTCTGTAAAAATGCCCAAGTCATTTTCCCATCTCAAACAAAAAATGAACAAACGGACTAAAATGACAATCTTGGCTATGTTTGCAAAACCTTGAAATGTGTAACTCTTGGCCATTGCCTTGACCAATAAAATCAGCCCCACTGACATTAAAAAGTGGTACCCCATACACCCATGGTCTGTCAGACTGCTATAATGTCAGATTTATAAGACATTGGGTTGTTAGCCAAAGCAGTTCTACTCCACCTCACTAGTCTCAGCTTGGCATAGCACAATGGAATGTACAGTTTTCTCAGCGAGTTCCAGTATGTAATGGACAACTACTGTTAAACCCAAATCGATGATATATTGGTGCTGCTAACAGCTAGCAGTTAATAATTCCATGTCAGTGTGTCTCTGACCTGGCTGCAGCGCCACTCACCGGGTCACCCTCCACCACCTCACCCTTAGGGTTGCGGATTACCATCACCAGCTGGGCCTGGAAGGTGATGATGAGAACTGGTCCCTGTTCCATCATCTTCCCCATGGCGAGCTGCTCAAACACAATGTTGACACAGTTAGCAAAGCACATGACCACTGTTTTGATCAAGACGCACAAATCACTTTCTTGACTTTTTGAAAAGAAAGCTCCCAGTGATTTGTTTGAGATATAAAACCACAAACACTGCAATAGCACTGTTGTAACAAGCACTGCAATGTTTTGGTTGTTTCCTGTCTAATATCTGGTACTGTCGACAGTGCTTCACTGGAAATTTAAAAAGGTTTGTAAGTCAAACTCACATCTATGTTGTCAATGTCAAGAATCTTTGAGTGAAACTGTAGTCCCATTGCTTTAGCTTGCTGGATTGGATGCGCTAGTTGACTGTAGGTCTACAAAAGCAAAAGGAAAAGTTTATGTAGTCGTCTCATCCATACTACCATTACAAATAATCATACACTGTACTGTGGTAGTGAACGAATGTAGTGCACGTACAGCTTCGTAGCACCAGTCCTTCAGGACCTCCAGCTCTCCTCGAATCATGGCCTGTGAACACAGAGGAAGAGCAGGTACGAAGAAATGCAGCAGAGCACTTTGAGCAACTTTTGGTTTTGCTGCAAGGACAAAAGTCTGGGTCACTCACTTCTAAAATGTTGGGGATGATGTCTCTCTCACACTGTTTGAGGAAAGAGTCCTTATCAAAATTAGGGTCCACCTTCAGGATCTCAGTGAGGACTTCAGACATCTCAGTCTTGGAAAACAACCCACCTGAATAGAAATTTGGTTTTACGTTTATGTTGACAAAGAGCCCAATTGTCTTTTTATGTACATTTCCATAAATGTCTGGCCACAATTTAATGACTGCTATGCTGCCTGGTCAGGTCAGAGAAAAACACAGATGGAAACTGTCCTCTCATTGGTCCAAGGAGAATTTGTTTGAAACTCCTCAAGCGAATCAAATAACTTCAAAGATGAAACATGATTTACCGGTTTTCCCTACCCGACGGGCCACTTAATTCCACAGTGAAAGTGTACTGAACCCAAATGTCCGCAAAGCACCCTGACGGCTGGGTGTTTTCAAACTAGTTCCCTTGCAGTAGACTACACAGCCAGTTGCCTCCTCAAGGTCTTTAACCAGAGAGGGCAAATCTCAGCAAGAATTCAAACTTGAAGGGCATCCCACCACCTTACATCTCAGTGCGTTTCCCAGACGACACGGGTCCAAAAACAGCAGTTACAGAGCATAAAAGGAATTTACTTCGAAAGATAAAGTGATCAATCACTTCGAAAACATCACAGACTTGTGTTTACTAAGTGTATCAGAAGAACAATGCTGCTCTGTTGACCTAAGATTAGCTCTTCCAGACCACTTAACGAGGATTAATGGATTATGGAGACATAAAAGACAAATGCTGTTTCCAGATCAGCTTGTTTGCTCCGAGAGCACAGCCTTTTTGAGACACTGGAGCCACTTTACCAATGAGGTCCGTCATCTTGTCTGTGACGGCGCGAGACGCTCTGATAAAGGCGTTGTCACTTTCGTCATATTTCATCTTCATTTCGAAGAATCCTGCAAATGGTGATGGAAAAGGTCATTTCAAAGAGAAGGTCTGTCCGCTTTCCAAACTTTCGGGTGTGAGGCACCGTGACTGGACTGCACAGCTGCAGCAGCACAGAGGGGGGGGGGGGATCAAACAGTGGAAAAAATACGTTTGTTAAAAGAAAAGGTCACCAATTAAACTTCGCCGTCCACGAATTTCACATTCACGGCCCAAGTGTATCTAATCAACAGGGGCAAAGTTACTGGAATTTTCCTAGTTCCTGTAGATGCTGACTATGTCTAGTTTGCCTTATAACTGGAGTGAACAGGGCCAAGGTCTTAACCACAGTTTAGCTTAGCTTCAAACCATTACATTATGAGGCTGATTAAAATTTATTAACCTCCCCTAGAAGCCCTCAAAGTCCCACTGTATGGCTTAGGAAACCTGCATCCTGCCAATACTTACTTGAGACAATCTGCTTTATCCCACTCAGAATTAATACTACTCATGTCTGACCCTCTGGATATGCTTCAAAATGCCAGATCCAGCAGTTTTACATGCTGCAGCTGTCTTCCAACTCTTAGCACAGCCAATGGGATGCTAGTGTACATTACAGTGTGCTCCATGATTGGACTTAATTGGGATTAAGACTAATGACCCAAAGCTAGACCCTATTTGAAATCTGGCATTTATCCAGCAAGCCTCCTCTGACAAAGGCAATCCGTCTCCTCTAATGTGATTGAGAGGACATGCCCATCTGAGAAAGCAGCATGGTCTTCACTCAGACTACAGTGCCATCTACTGATTATACATCAAATTCAAATGCGAGTGCCATTTTCCCTCCAGTACTTCTCCCTGGCAAGAAAGTGCACTCACACTGCATGAAGTCTAGTGAATATGCACTGTATAAGAGCAGAATTCCCACCGATACTTGACTGCGTAAGCATTACTTACTGCTGATGTACAAATCTATGACATAATGAGATGAGATGAGTGCACTGCTCGAGAGACGGGGCAGCACAACAATCTCAGCCCTGCCGATGGGCACATTAAAGCTAAATGTGACTTATGAGCACTATCGTGCATCTCCATAGATGTATTTCTAGTCGGAACACGATCTTCCAGTTGGAAAAAAATATTACATTTGGCCATTAAATTAACGCTACATCTAGGTTTGTTAAATCCAGCATTAAACCGTCACTAGTGGAAGAGCTGGATCAAACAGGTGAATGAGTCTGCAGCCAGAAAACGGAAGACTAAATGACTTCCTCAACATGTGCCGAAGTACAGGGCATTTTTACAAAAGATACATATTTAAAAAAAACACACACACACACAGAGAAATGCAGCCTTACTGTTAAAAACTACATTGTTGTCCTTAAACTCCTTCCACTGTTGGTACCATTTTGAGTCCTTGTGAAGAACAACACCCATTGCCTCTCTGAAAACCCAGAGAGAAAAGCAAGCATTTCATCTCATCAATGTGGACAGTATATTAAAGCAATGCAACAATGGTAAGGAAACCATAAAATAATTTTGTCACATAAATAGGACACCAACTAAATTTAGTATCTAAATGCCAGAACATTCTAGAAAGAAGAACCCCACCATGAGGGAACAGGAAGATGATGATCATACATACTCGTTGGCGTCAAAGACCTTGGTGTCGGTCCCTGAAGCTTTGGATGAGAAGTCACTTCTCTTCCTTAATGTAGTGGGTGGTCTGTAAGCCCCACTGTGGCCAATATCACCAATCTCCTTCTTCACACTCTGCACACCCTGAGGAGCAAAGGTTACAGAAAGTCTGTTTTTAGAAAGTATCTCAGACCACTAACCTCCTCTGTACACAACCTAGAAGGTAAAAACTGAACCTGTTAACTCCCCTTTGCCTGTAAAACAGCATTAATTAGGGCACTAATTCCCAAACCTGCCCCAAGTGACCACCAGACAGCCCACATTTTTACTCCAGCCCAGCTCCCCGCACGACCAACTGACTAATGTGAGAAAGAACAGTAAAAAGAAGCTTCTTGTAGTACAGTTGTTCTTGTGGTGTATCTTTAGTACAGTTCTACTTGTGGCATATCTTTAGTACAGTTCTACTTGGCCCAAAGTCTGGTCCTGCTATGAACGCAGGCCAACAGTCCAAGACTTGGGTGGCACCAGGAGCTGGCAGCTTCTTCACTCAGACCTGAGAGATAGCTCGGAAGGCTCCGGTCTTGCCCAGTTTCTCCCCACTCTTGGAGACGCTCTCCGCTGACTGCTTGGCGGTTTTCGCCGCTTCCTCCACTCCTTCTTTTATCATCTTTCCGATATCCGTGCGGCCGACCTCTTCCAGGCCCTGCAAGCAAATGGACCCGACCTTTACTCTGTGCTACCTGTACCATAGGCACCTTCCATAATTATTGGTACCCCTAGTTAAAATGTGTTAAAAGCCTTAAAATAATTTTTTTTTTATTGCAGAAGCATAATTTCACTCGGGAAAACATTTTGAAAAGCAACCTTCAACTCAAGTGGAAAAAAAATAAAGAAAAAATCCTGACTAAGAAATAATTATTTCCCATAAAATGACCTGTTCCACAATTATTGGCACCCTTAACACTTTCTTGGAAATAAATGTATTTCAATCATTTGTGTAATTTCTACTGTAGTTATAAAGTGGATCCAAGTATCTAGGAACCTTTAATTATTAATTCATCACTTCCTGTTTCCATAAATATGGCATTACACAGAGGCCTATTTCTCTTACTCACTCTTAAACATGGGAAAGACAAGAGAACGCACTATTCAAGTAAGGCAGATGTGTGTCGACCTCCATAAATCAAGACAATGGCTACAAGAAAATAGCCACTCACCTGCAGATGCCCTTATTTACAGTCAGAGCAATCATCAAAAAATTCAAAACATCTGGAACTGTGACAAACAAGCCTGGAAGAGGACGCAAGTGTATCTTGCCACCACGCACAGTGAGAAGGATGGTAAGAGAAGTAAAACGTTCTCCAAAGCTCACTGTAAGAGAACTGAATCAAATGGTAGCATCTTGGGGTTACGAGGTCTCCCAAACAACCACCAGGCGCTATCTACATGCCAACAAGCTGTTTGGGAGACATGCATGGAGAAAACCTTTTCTGAGCTGTACTCATAAGCGTAAATGGGTGGAGTTTGCCAAGCGGTACTGGGATTTTAACTGGGACTGTGTGCTTTGGTCAGATGAGACCAAGATAGAGCTTTTTTTGACAACAAACACTCTAAGCGGGTCTAGCGTAACACCAAGGATCAGAAAAACACCTCATGCCCACTGTTAAGTATGGGGGAGGATCGGTGATGCTGTGGGCCTGTTTCTCCTCCAAAGGACCTGGGAACCTTGTAAGGATACATGGGATCATGAACTCTTTGAAATATCAGGACATTTTGAATCAGAATGTGGTGGCCTCTGCCCGAAAGCTGAAGATGGGTCTTCACTGGGTCTTTCGGCAATGACCCTAGACATGAGGCCAAATCTACTCAAAAACGGTTAGAAGAATTTAAATTTCTAATAAAAAGAATTTACTAGAAGCCAAAGAACACTTCTTAACCCGGGGTGCCAATAATTATGGAGGGTGCTGTACTTGGTTATATGATAGTTTGTTCCGAAGTTATTTGGCATGACAAGATTATCTTCAGAATCACAACCACACTGATATTCACTATAACAGTCTTTTCTCGTGTGATGTTGTTCATTTACATTCCACACAAGTAAACATAGCATCCTTTCCAGAAGGTTCTGGTGCACTCACCTCCTTTACCGATTCTGATATTGTACCAAACTTCTTCTTCAGAACCTCAGACGTCTTTACCGTTTCAGACTCTATAGTTTTCTATACAGAAATATTGTAATAACAACAAACACATATAGTCGGATTTGGTATAAAATATCGCTTGAGTGAACACGGTAAATTAATAAACAATAAATTGACTGTCTAATAAAAATTACTGTCTAACCAGCATATTGCTACCTTGGGACATTAGAATGTATGTAGAATCAATCATCGATGCTGGTACATTTAGTTTTAGGCATCAAGGAAAAATGTTCAACATCAAGACTTATTTAGTGCTCAAAAGAATTGTTAGAATTGACTTAAATGACAGTCTTACATATTTCCTTCTTGCTTGCTTGAGGGCCTCTGATTCCTCTAGCTTTTTAGCCTCCTCACGGAATTTCTTGATGTTCTCCTTCATCTCTTTGTTCTTGCCCAACTCCTGTTTTAAGTTGTCTAAAAATTCCCCCAAGAAACCCTTCCTTCCACTGCCTCCTCCTGACGAATACCGAACCTATGTTAGGTGACGCAAAATGGTCAGTTAATACAAAAGTGTTAAAAACACACCATACCTTACAGACTGATCCAGTCTGTAGTCAAATGAGCACAGTGCATGCAGTGTATGAGGCCATGGTTGTCAGACAGCTTAAAGGACCATAAAAGTTCATACCTGCGAAGAACTTGTGATTGAGCCACATATCCTATGCTCATGGGATCTGTTATATATGGACAAATAGGGACGCGAGGTCAACAGCGCTAAACTCTGCCTGACGAAACGCTAAATCCCAAACACACACACACACACATACATACAGAGAGAGAGAGAGAGAGAGAATATTAAAATAATTTAGCTACTAGTTTTATGGGTTAAAAAACATTTGACAATATATAGACGTGGAAAGTTTTATATAAAATTCTATAAATAAATGATAAATTATGGTCAATGCTATTTACAAGGTATCGTTCATATCTTAATTGAAAGCACGATATAACCTAGCGAACATCTACTGCGTCCGATTTACGCTAAATTATTGTGTATTATTTATACAATAGAAATGATGGAACCCGTTATTATCCTAAGCTAGCTACCTGGAAAGTATGTTGTCGGCCTTTACCACCGCCGGTTAACTAGATTAAATGTAAGCAGTAGTTAGCTAGCTGATGTTTAGCTAACGTTTCTACCACAGTATGCATAAGAGGCCTCAAAATGAAATATGACCACCGGCATGACATATTAGCTAGCAGCTTCTTCAATTCATTTACAGGAGGTCAGCGTAAAAGACAAATATAAATGCACATTTTTCAGCTGCGGCACAACGATACAGTAATCAAACACGTGGCTCACGACATTCGAGAAGAACTTCTATGAAATATCTCACCTGATAACACTGACACAAGGAGGCCGCCATCTTGGTTGCATTGCCTGTACTAACCGTGTGACCTTCTGACGCAGGTCTGTAGGAGGAGCTACCATAAAAGCAAAAACTAGCAATTTGCAAAAACTAGCAGTACTATATGTTAAATTCTGCATAACTATTATAAACTAGCTTATAATAGGAACGATAAACAGTTAACAGTTTAGTTTTTAAATTATTAAGTTTCATAAATCATTTATCAGAAGTATCTGAAAGTGCACAAACTGGTTGTGGATTAGAAGAACACAGAGTAGTTGGGGTAGTGCACCATAAAGGTGGCGCCATTAGAGGTTGTCATTGTGTAATGTAGTAGATCCAGATGGAACTAGTGGCATAGAGCATGCTTGAACAGTGCCAGTGGGGCTGGTTATGGCCTTAGTGAATCTGCAGTGCTGCGCAATGATTGCTGTAGCATGTAAAATCCATGTGGAACTGGCAGTACCGAGTATTCATTAACAGTGTCGGCGTCAATACGGCTTTAGTCACCAGGTAGGCCAGTTTAGACTTATGCTTAAAGAGGTCCAGCTTGGTTCTAAAGTGAGTTTGGAGAGGTATGAAGATGACAGCCCTCACTGCTAAGCCTTCCATTCATAGTATTCATAGATACTTTATTGATCCCAGAGGGAAATTCAAGGCATCTAGTAGCAGCAGATACACATTGCACACACATGTAACAATAAGGAAAAATAAAGATTAGAGCTAAAAAAAAAAAAAAAATTATAGAAATGCATACAGTACAATATACAAAATTTAAATCTGTAAAAAGCTGATTTAACATGACTCAGCTGATTTAACTGAAAAGTAAAAGTCCTGATTCTAACAGGGAGGAAGCTACTAAACTGTTCACCTGGTTTAATAATAATAATGATGATGATAATGATAATAATGTTTAATTTGTATAGTGCTTCTTTATAGCACCTGTGTCAGCATCCACCAAAGGAAATACAACAAAAGAAAGCCCAAATTCCATAATTGGCAGGAGGAAGGAGGTGTTGGAAATGTAGAGAAAAGAGACACGTTCTGGGTTCTGCTTTAAAATAGGAAAGAGATAAACAGTCTCTAAGATGCAGTCGGGCTAAGATGTTCCATACGTTGCAAGCAATGTCAAGAAAAGATCCGCCACCAGCAGAGGCCAATCGGAATTATGGAAAGGAAAGAAGTCCAGTGTTGGAAGATGTGAAATATTTAGACAAAGAGCTTTTATTAACAAAACCAAAAAGTGCATTTCAGTTAACAACCCACAGTACATACAAAATCTTTTAATTCGTGATTTGCTTAATGCCAAAACCACACCACTTTCCACCCATTGATATGATTATTTAATATTCCAGAAAGCCAACTGCGAATGTGTATAGTGACGCAGAATACTGCAGCCATTTTTTCTGTCCCATGTATTAAACTGTGATGATGCCTACTGTGTATTAAAAGCAGTCTTCATCCCCAGAGTTGTTTCCAGCACCACTCACAGTCATTGTGTTATCATTCCCAATTATGATATACTTTGCATTCTTGATGTGAATGTTAGACGATGGTTCACTGTGACATGGGGACAAAGGACATGGGCACTGCCTAGGACCAAGAGACGCTCCATCAAGATGAGCCTGGTCCAGCTCCAGAGAGGATGGACCTGGAACGCATTGCTGTTGCCTTAGGAGGTGCATTCTCTCCTGCTCCAACTCCTCCACCTTCTTACGCTCTCTGATGAAATCTCTATGGTGCCTGTTCTCCTCACGAAGCCTCTGCTGGTTTTCCTGCTGTTTCTTGACACGCAGTTCCCGCCTCCATATCATCTTCTGGGTCCATATCTTGTCTGATGCCAAAACCTTTTTACCCTTTAGTTCAAAGGTTTTGCCCCTTCTCTCGTCCAGACCGACTTTGGTTTTCAGCACCAGTGGGAACTTGTTGTTGGCCAGAGCATTGGTACGAGGCTGCAGTGGGATGACGGTGTTGTACTTGTGAGGCTTCTCGATGGAATTCATGAGTGCCGAATCAGTGTTCATCTCGTTCAGATGCGTGTTGAAGTTTGGCGTGAGCAGCAGCATGATGAAGGCCGAGTTATCTATGGCGTCCTCCACGCATCGGAAGACAGAGCGACCGGGCTCGGCGAAGTCCTCGGAGAAGGTGGCTCCCTTTGTCGACGAGATCTCCTCCAGCCTGGCCTGAATTCTCAAAGCTTCTTCAGCGTCTTCTGGGGCATGCAGGATCACAAAGGCATAAAACATCTCCTCCTCCTCCTCCTCCTCCGTCTTCTCCTTACTAAAGCTACCCTCCGGACTGGTATCCTGAGTGAGGGATGCTTTGCATGACTGCCTTGGTGACAGCGGTTGAGCTCGTACTTTTCCAGTGCCACTGGGGAACGATGAAAAACTCTTCTCCAGGCTGCGTTCTTGGTTTGTGGTTTCGGACGCCACGATCTGACAACCGTCTAACATGTTCAGGCACTTAACGAAATCAACAGAGGTCGAGTCTGTGTTTTGGTCCCTTTTTTCGAGTGGATGGGGACCAGAGGGTTTGTATGAATGCGTTACCGAATCATTCGGTCCACCTGGATGAGAAAGTGGGGGACCATGGTTTGTCCCTAGAGTGTGGTTATCTCTGCTCTCCACAGGAGTCTGTAGAGGCAGAGGCTGCAATTCTTTGCTGCTATTGCTGGTAGAAGATGAGCTGATCTCGAGGCTGTAGGAGGTGGAGGTGGAGGTGGAGGTGGAGCGGAGGGAGGACGGGTAACTCGGGTCTCGCTTGGCCCGATCACCCTGACCTTCAGTTTTTAATACGTCAGCATTTCCCCTGTCAGCCAGGACTGAACAGGCCATAATCTGACGTCCACCGACAGCTCTGGCTGCTCCGAAATGATTCTCAGTGCCTCCACACCCTGAGAGCCTTTCTGGCACATCTCCAGAGAGGTTTTTAATTGCAGTGTTATGGTTTACACAAAGCTTGGTCCCTACTGTCAGCTTGTCTTCTGGCAGCCTGTTCGCTTCTGCCATTCTGTTCTTAGTGTAATGAGAATGTTGCTTGGAATGTCATGTTCAGGACACATTTTCAGAGGTCCTTTCCACAGGGCGATGCCAATGACTGATCCATGGTGATCACCCTGCAACAGAAGCTGATCACTTTCAATTGCATTTTTATAACTGCCATTATCGTACTTGCTTCTTATGATACCCTGGGATATCATATTTAGATTACAGTAAAAAGTATTAAATGAATAGCCAGCTATCATTCTGGAAAAAACATCATTTAGTCCTATAGTAAGCCAATCTATGTTTTGTTTTGGTGACTAGAGAGAAGTAAACTAGTCTAGAGGAGGATATGGAACACCGCCTCGAGATCAAAGCTGACATTCATGTTCATCGCCTGGGAAACTTGAAAAACAGTACCACATATCTGCACCATGTAATAACACTAAACTCAGCTCAATAAACAACACTCCAGTGACTTGAAAATCATTGACCTCAGTATCAAAGTGTGAAAACTATTTGATATATTTTTTCTTATTTAAACTTTTTCAATGTAGTGGAATTTTATCAAAACAATTTTTTATAGATTTTTAAAGATTTTATAAAACAAAATCTGACTGGTCCCGTCAGTACGGAGAAGACAAGAGTTTGAGACACTATAGCGCTGGTGGCGTTTATCTTGTGCGCACACGCATCAAGGATTCTGTATTTTTTTTCTGTCAGATGTTTTTCTATCTGATCTTATAGAATAATTAACCAGTGATTAAAGCCATCTTTGCCATCATTAGTGTACTGTACATCCATTAAAATAAATAAAATGTTCAGTGTAGTCAAACATAACTACAATTAAACGCTTAAAATTTAAGCGTTCATTCTTAATGCCATCTAAATGACATTTGTTATAGTTCAGCACAAGCATTAGTTTAGCGCGTATACTGTGCAGTGTTGAAATGTTCATAATAACCCGGAATGTTATGAGTTTATATAGAATTAATGTAGCCACGAAGAAACTTGTTACATGACATTTCAGTGTTATCTGATACCGAATGTTATTGACGCGAACGCTCATTCAACACAAACCTGTTAACCAACGAGACATTCCATCTTATAGTTTTGTTGATAAAACTATAAACAAATAGTTGTTGATAAAGCTATTACGAAAATGACGAAACATAGACTGTATGCAATAGACATACCTTTAAAACAGTTGCAATGCCTATACTTCTGTAGACAAACAGGAAGAGGAAAATAGTTGCCTTGAACGATGACATAAATAGGTCAAAGAGTAAGTCGTTTGCGGAAATAGGCAAATAGTTTGTCCATAGGGAACATTTTTGGCTGCTTTTCTTTATTTATTTTTGAAGGCGCATTTTACTTTTAATATCCCATCAAATAATCATAAAACGGAGTTTAAAAAAATCAGGACTGTTTCACCGACAAACACTGTGACCACAAGATGGCAGCAAATATTAGCGAAAAATAGCAGTGCCACGAACCAAAAGGCTGATACAAAGGTTACAACCACAAGGTTCGTTAGATTATATAACTCATTGCAGTTATTATTGCAGTATAAAATCAAGATTGTCAAGTTTATTTTCTTACGAGCCTAATGTCCAACTGATTGATAGCTTAAACTGTTGGCCAAATACCACAAAGTTTCACTTAACGTCCAACATAATAGTGAGATTGATAAATACCTTCAACTGTTGACGAAATACCATGAAGTTGCACTTAAAGTCCAGCACCTGTGGTCATGTAAAAAAAATGTAACTTTAATGCTGTAGGCCTACAAGGTGATATGGGTTTACTCAGCCTAATGTTTATCCAGCTGCTTTCTAACCCCCCGGCCTAGGCTCGCTCCGCAAGAAAGCCAAATGTCTTTACGAAAAGGACACGTTTAAGGTTTAAGATCGGTTGTAGTTATGATCAATGGCAAGCATGTTACGTTATAGATTAAATAGTTTGCCTCGACCAGTTTATATTTACGACGTCGTCTTAATCCAAATGATTAAGAACTAAGTGGGTGCGACATGCATTCTCCCGCCAATCACTACAAAAGACGGTCCGCCCGTGTATCGTATTTCAGGAGGTTTGTGGTGGCCTTGTCAATTGATTGCAAGAGACAGGGGTTTTTCATAAATAACCTTAGCAGTGTGTGGATTGACTCTCGTATTTAAGCGGCATCCTACAAATAAAACAAAGAGTCAAACACATATTACTTTGTAAATGCACGCTTGCACGTGTCCCGACCTGGGAGGTTGTGCGAAAAAAATATATATTACCATATTCTCGCGGGAAATTCTAACGCGAGCATGTCCTGCACGAGACCTCGATTTCGCGCGCTGAGGCTAAGCTCCGGTCAGAGAAATAATTGATGGGCTGCTAAACCAATCGTCTACTAGCTTTTAACTCCTGAAATCCAATAGAAACGCGAATGGCTTGCCACGGGAGGGGAAACACGTTGTTGAACAATTTTATTGATTCGAGTTCCGAATCATTGTACGGGGTTATGCAGAGCAGGTTTCAGACTGTACGAGAGTGTTGTATTTTAGTCTAACAGATATTTATTGCATTGTAATCACTTTTCTTGTTTTCGAGCGGACGTAAACAGGTAATTGTAACATTTTATTTTGGCGAATTTTAAATTAAATGCATAGAATTTACATGTTACATTGTAACTTTGTCGTTCGTTTAATCTTTAGAGGATTTTAGGAGTTAGTTTTATTTTTAATTAAAATAGCTTAACAGCTAACTTGTTTTTTTACTTTTAACGTTTGTTTAATTGTTACAGCGATGTTTCTTTTACAAGCATGGTATTTTTGTCCCACTCGGCTAAAGTCGTTCATCGTTCAATGAACTAGCTAGCAAGCTAGCTTAATGACTACTTTGACTAGCTAACTGGTTGGCTAGCTAATGTCATGATTCCAACTAGCTAGGTAGCTAGCCAGCCAAGTTACCACAAATAACCTGGAATGTTAACTAATCTAAGTAGCTACATTCCGCGCACGAGTAAAAGGTACTAAAATTGCTTCTGAAGTTGTTGCTTAGTGATAATCTTGCTTATTATTGTTTGGACCTAGAACCGCTAGAAAGCTGTCAGAACCGTGGTCTCGAATACACCGACTTGGGTCAGATATCAGCCCGAATAGTAGAGGCAGCCTTGCCAGCCAATCAGTAAAGGGAAACGATTAGCGCGCTTTAAGTTATAGCGGAGAGGGATGGAGCGAGCTACAAATGCAACGCTTAGGTTGAGACGCTCAACTTTTAGCCAATATTCCTTACTTTTAGAAATATAGGTTAGCACAGCTAAGCGGATGTTTTGTTGAACAATGACCAAACAAAGGCGATATTGTTCTGACAAGCAGTTTCACTTTTTTTAAAAACATGCTCAGTGTGTTCTTGATGCGCTTTAGTACATTTAAATTGTACATATTTTGCTCTTTGATTATCTACTGACTAGCGATTGCTCTTAGTCCCGATGTTTTATTTAGTGATGGACTTTTCACTTCTACGCTATGTTCTGAACGACTGTAGAGGGCGCTTAACCACATTTCCCTTGGCGCAGGAGGGGCTTGGTTAAAAAGGTGTCAACATTGGTTGTTTACCTGTCCATTAACCCCTTTCAAGTAATATTTTATTGTTCGCCCAAGCTATGGGGTTGTGGGCTCAAACTCTGACCTTTTAACACTAATGTGTGAGTTTAGTATGCTTTGTGTGCATATTGAGCCATGGATAATGTCTTGTTAGATCTGCTCAATGAAACCTTACCTAAACCCTACCTTGTGTTATTGGTTCAGGGCTGTTGCAATGTGGATTCAGGTGCGTACTATGGATGCCAAGCAGACCCACCGGGTCGACTCGTTATCAAAACTTACTAAGGTGGATGATTTGAGGGTTAAGATCATGGAGCTCTTCGATGTGGAGCCTGAGAGACAGAGGCTGTTCTACAGAGGCAAACAGGTTTGTTAAAATGTATATAGCTGTCCCGGGGCCAGTCATATGCATGTCCTAAAGCGATAAAATCCTCTGTTCAGTGGGCATTTTGAACCCCAATAAGTAATAAAAGCACTATCAGTGAGTTGCAGGATATAAACCATTTATACATGGGTATAAAACCGCATCTGATGTACCACTGCAATGCACTGAATGTTATGGCTTCCAATGTAAGTGGTGTTTTTTGTTTTCATTTTTTAAGATAAGGCAGTATTGTTTTATGGGCCATGTGCACTACAGAATCACTTCCTTTATTTTCCCCCGTGTGTTTTTTTTTTTTTTTTTTCCCTTCTCTGTGAGTCATTAAAAGTTTTCTAAATTTTAACCCTCCCCCCAGAAGAAACATTTCTTTTGATTCAGATTCTTCATTGATCTTTATTGCACTTGAAACCCAGTGTAAGTTGTTTGGTTGCTTATGGCTGCAGATGGAAGATGGGCACACCCTCTTTGACTACAACGTGGGGCTTAATGACATAGTGCAGCTGCTTGTGCGGCAGGCTCCACCCCCCCAGCCTTTGCCCAAGGACAAGGAAGGGGAGCTGTCAGACTCGGACTCCGGCTGCGGCTCCGGTCAGAGCGAGTCGGACAAGAGCTCCACTCACGGAGAGTGTGAGGGCCAGGGTGCCGGGACCTCTGCCCAGGCTGACCTCATCGACCCGGGCTTTGGCTTGTATAAAGTGAGCTGCACTACTTTGTGTATGCCTGATTCTGCTAACTGTTGTACAGTTATTGCAGTTAATAATCTTTATTGTGCTCTTTTTATTGGGTTTCTTTATTCTGCTGTCCTAGGAACAGTTTCTATTGTGTTATGGTGCATGGTACAATAGAATTCTAGAACCAAAACGGTTAATACAAGTATCATGTATGGAGGAGACAAATGGTGTATATAAGGCATTGTGATTTACCTGTTGATTGGTTTGTCTTGTAGATAAATGAATTTGTGGATGCTCGGGATTTGAATATGGGGGCTTGGTTTGAAGCTCAGATCATTAATGTCACAAAAGCTCAAAAAGCTGCTGAAGGAGGCGGCATGGAGACCGATGGGGAGGAGGAGCTTCTGTACCATGTTAAATATGAGGAGTGAGCAGATTTCCTTTTTCCTATAATACATGAATGTGTATTTAATGTGCAAATACCAATGTCTGGCAAATAAATATCACCTGGTTGGAAGCAAAGAAAATGACTTTCCAAAGACATATTATTATTTCCTGGAGATTCGAGAAATTGTAACCTCTAGGAAATGTACATGTAGACTGAAGACTTCATGTAGTTGATTATCTCTGAGGGCCATTATTATAGTGCAGTAAATGCACATGAGCTGTCTTGGAATCAGTGTGTGTGTGTGTCTGTGCGCACCATAGCTACCCAGAGAACGGCATGGTGCAGTTGCAAGCCAAGGATGTTCGCCCGCGGGCTCGCACTGTCTACCAGTGGCACCAGCTGGAGGAGGGCATGATAGTCATGGTGAACTACAACCCTGATGATCCCAAGGAGAGGGGCTACTGGTACGACGCCCAGATCCAGCGCAAGAGGGAGACGCGCACCCAACGAGAGATTTTCGGCAAAATACTGCTCGGGTAGGCAGAGCTGTTTGTTGCAACGTTTACAGATACATATCGAAGCTCGTGACAGAGCAGTACTGGACATTGATCTGCTAGCTTTATAGTGCTGGCCCTGAAGGCTCTGCCTTTCAGACAGCATTTGTCTTTACAGTTAAAGCTAACTGCTATTTCACATGAGGCTTGGCTAGCGGTACTTATCATACGCAGTGCGCTATATTCAAATGTAACTTGCCGTAGCGTATCTGATTCGGCTCATGCAAGGGTTCACCAGCTGTCTGATAAGTCGGGCCATGCTGACGCTGACTGTACCGCAGGGACGCCGGTGACTCCCTTAACGACTGTCGGATCATGTTTGTGAGCGAGATCTACAAGATTGAGGAGGCTGGGAGCTCCGAGGGACCTGCAGCAGCATCTGACAGCCCTCTGAAGAGTGGGTCTCTCATTCATACAGTGCTTCCCTAACCTCTGAAGAGTGGGTCTCTCATTCATACAGTGCTTTCTCTAACCTTATCGTCAGACTCCAGGAGCTTTAGGCATGTCCCACTTTAACACTAGTTATGCCCTAAACCATGAGGAACTTCAACTTGAATTCTAACCGCGTGGTATAATTTGAGATATTATCACTTTTTTGAGGTGTTAGTCTATATAAGTATGTGTTCAGGAAGGCAAAATCACAGTACAGATCTTTCAGCTATTCATTTTCCAGTGTGATGATTAGGCAGATCTGTACTCCTTTCTCTTTGTTTATTGTACAGACACTACTATTTTTCTGATTCCGGTCCAGAGTCTGATAAGTCGGGCCATGCTGTCGGGCCACAAGTCCTGGCTTTTCTCTTGATAGGTACCAGGTGTTTGAGTCAGGGTTTATTTATGCAGCTTACATGCTTTTTAGAGCATTGTACCACTCCAAACAGCCTTAAATAAATGTCAAGAGTGCTTTTTTTTGTTTGCATTCAGCACATGAATTTGATGCACTTGCTGTTTGTGTGTCTTTGTGTCTGTGTGTGTGTGTGTGTTCAGGGTCCAATGGGCCAGAGTGTAAGCTGTGTAAAGATGACCCCAAGAAGAACTGCCGCTGGTGTAACTGCCGAGTGTGCGGCGTGAAGCAGGACCCAGACAAGCAGTTGTTGTGTGACGAGTGTGACATGGCCTTCCACACCTACTGCCTCAACCCCCCTCTCACTACCATCCCAGAGGACGAGGACTGGTGAGGACTGCTGAAGGTTGAATGACTCATCTGAGTGGAATCTTGGAATTCACTGTGTGGTTCCAATTATAATGACAGTGGTGGAAGCGTTGTAGTGTTTCTGTTGGCGAGAAAGCTGTGTTGCAGTTTCTTTCAGTACGTACGCAAGCCCCTTCACCAGAATGGAGTAGATGTGAACAGAACAGAACAGAACCCTCTTTAGGAGTTTGTGGTGGTGCTTGTTCTGGGTTTCATGCCGTGTCCCTCGGCGTGTAGGTACTGTCCAGAGTGCCGTAACGATGCCAGCGAGGTCGTACTGGCTGGAGAGAAACTCAAGGAGAGCAAGAAGAAAGCCAGGATGGCTTCGGCCAGCTCGTCCAGTCAGAGAGACTGGGGCAAGGTACCGTTCAGCAGTGCTGGAAGTTCTGCCCTGGAAATAAAACACTGCGACTTCTCTTTGCTTTTTCATGCTTCAGCTGATGGTAGTGGATGATGGCGTGAAGATTGTTAGCAATGTTAACTTCTTCACAACTTGCTAGTGTGCTCTTTGTTTTGCCAACCACTCTCTTGGTTGTCCTAGTTTCCGTTGATTGTTAGCCGTGCCGGCACTTTTGTTAGCTGGACTCTTATCTTTTTAATCTGTTCCTTTTGGCTTGTCCGTCCAGGGTATGGCGTGTGTCGGGCGCACAAAACAGTGCACCATCGTTCCGTCAAACCACTACGGTCCAGTACCAGGGGTGCCCGTAGGTACACTCTGGAAGTTCAGAGTGCAGGTGAGCCGCTAGCTCTGTTCACCAGGTCGGACTTTGCTGTCGTTTCCATTGAAGTAGCTGAACCGCCTCGAAATTAAAACTGTAGGTTTTAGCCCGACCCTTTTTTTTTTTTTATGAGGAAGATTAATAAACGTTTTTCCTCATACGTCAGGTGAGTGAATCTGGCATTCACAGGCCTCATGTGGCTGGTATCCATGGAAGGAGCAACGATGGTGCATACAGTCTGGTGCTGGCTGGAGGCTATGAGGATGATGTGGTAATGCTGCCGTTCCTCGACAATGAAATATAAAAGCCGTTTGTCTGACCACTCTAAACCCGGTTTGGACGGACGTCTCCATTTATGTGTCGGCGCGTTTCAGGACGACGGCAACGAGTTTACGTACACGGGCTCTGGAGGTCGGGATCTCTCCGGCAACAAGAGAACGGCCGAACAGTCGTGCGATCAGAAACTCACCAACATGAACAGGTCAGCAATGTTTAAAGAGCACCGGAGAGCACCGGGCCTCATAGCAGATCAAAGGGGAATCCGGGATGAGCGCGTCCCTCAACTGCTGAGCTCTTGTAATTGGCTAATTGCAATTAGTGTTTGTAAATAAAAAAAAATATATACTTTTTGTGCTGCTACTTTAACTGTGATGTTATCGGTCATTCTAATTGTATAAGTGCCATATTGCCACGAAGGCCTTCTGCTCCGGAGCCGCTGTGCAGAGCGGTTTGATTGTGGAGAGCTTCGGCCTGCTCCAGCCAGCTGGGCTGCCTGCTTCCGAGCTTTCGTTCTCCTTCTAGCATTCTAATGGCGGGATGTTTCAGGGCGCTGGCACTGAACTGCAACGCTGCCGTCAACGAGAAGGACGGAGCAGAGGCCAAGGACTGGAAGGCAGGGAAGCCCGTCAGGGTGGTCCGTAGCTCCAAGGGTCGAAAACACAGCAAATACTGTCCCGAGGATGGTAACAGATATGACGGTATTTACAAGGTGGGTGTGTGATTGCACGGGTGGAGTGAGGGGCGGTGCATGTTTGGAGTGTTTCTCCAATCATGTCGACCATTAGGAATAAATACTGAATTTTTATTTATTTATTTATTTTTTTATTTAAATAAGTGGGAAGGTTGGAACTTCATTTTTGTGTGTCCTGCCTCATTCTGTCCAGGTGGTTAAGTACTGGCCTGAAAAGGGGAAGTCTGGGTTCCTGGTTTGGAGGTACCTGCTCAAAAGAAACGATGACGAACCAGCACCGTGGACCCGAGATGGCAAAGAACGCGTTAAAAAACTCGGCCTCACCATGCAGGTGAAGTGTCCTGGGCGTCTCTTCCACTGCAGAGTTCTGTGAAAGACGCATGTACATGTTCTCGCACGCACAATGAACGTGACGATATAAACGCATCTCGGACGTCTTCTACACGTTCTGCTAGCCCTCCTTCAAGGTTCACGTTCTCTTTGTAGTATCCTGAAGGCTATTTGGAAGCTGTGGCAGCGAAGGAGAAGGAGAAGGAGAACAAGAACGAGGAAGAGGAAGAAACGCCCACCAAAGGCAAGAGGAAGAGGAAATCCCAGACAGGCAAGTGTCCACTTCCGAAATGTCCTTGATAAACTGTAAGGATAGTTTATTGCCGTTTTCTTACCTAGTACTTGTTTTCAAAAAAATATGTATTAAAATGTAGTGATTTTATTTATTTGTTTCTCCCCTATTTAATCAGAATTACGTTTTTTTTTTTTTTTATCACATACACAAGCCTCCAATTCTAAGAATTTATTTTGAGATCTAAATTTGGATCTGGTTTCAGTTGAGGAGGAGGAGAAACGGTCACCATCCAAGAGCACACCAAAGAAAGTCAAAATGGAGGCATATAAGCTGAACAAGGAGCAGAAGGCCTTGATTAAGGAAGACGAGCTCAACAAAAAACTGTGGGACGAAGCCATGGAATCTCTAAGTCTCGGACCGGTGTGTCACCTTTGTGTGCTGTGTTGTAAAGAGCCGTCTATACTGGGTTGAAATCCCAATATGACCATAAATTAATCCAGTCATCAAAATTTTGAGGGTTTTTTTTTTTTTTAGGGGTAACGCTTCAACATTTTACATTAAAGGTCTTTGACTACATTTGATGTCTACTATATAATTCTTCAGTTGTCACTGTGAACTAGCATGGCTTTGGCAGACTGATCCCTCTTCCCTGACTAGTGTTTTCTGTTCCCCCAGCGATTCCTGAACAAAGTAGAGGAAGTTTTCTTGTGCATTTGCTGCCAAGAAGTCGTTTATCAGCCAATCACCACAGAGTGCCAGCACAACGTCTGCAGGGTGAGCCTGAAATGCAGAATATATTTTACGCCACGAGGCTACCGCCCACCATGTCGAGCACGGTTTTAAAGCGATGGTTTACTGTTTGTTTCCGTTTTGAAGGAATGTCTTCAGCGATCTTTCAAAGCAGAGGTATACACCTGCCCAGCATGCCGACACGACCTGGGCAAAAACTACCAGATGGCCGTGAACAAGGCGCTTCAAGCCATCCTGACCCAGCTCTTCCCAGGCTATAGCAGTGGCCGATGATGTCGCTTGGCCCTACACGGGAGCGCCAATGAACTGGGAGCGGTGCATCCAGACTGAACTCAGCAGAACTACAGCGCAGTTCACCCTTTTAATATATTTTAACAAATGTATCATAACCGGGGTGTAAGGTAACCCTACAGCTCCAGACGTTAACGTTGTTTTGGTCCGTTTTTTTTTTTATTGGAGCTGTACTTTTTTATGTAACCTAATCTGCCTTTTATTTAGCTTGCAGGTCTGGTCAGGTAGGCATTTCTCCACCCCTCCCCCTCCCCCCCCATCCTTGTATTCAGTTAAATGTAATAATTGCTTTGATTTAGTGACGTTTTTAGGTGTAGGAGCTTCCTTTTAGGAAATGTAATGGCCTAATTGTACTCTGCACCAGCACATAAATTGAAAACCAGCTACGCACAACTGCACTATTTGCTTTCAGCAAAGTATTTTTTTATTTTTATTTTTTGCCAGGGATAAGTGGGCATATTTTGATAGCAGGTATGTAGGTATGCACTGGTATCAGGACCCCTTGAAACATTTGACTCAAAACATTTTGAAGTTGATAAAACATTTGTTTTAGGTCTAACAGTGTGCTTTGAAACCATCTACAGCTTTAAAATGTTTTAATCCTTTCTTCATGGGTGATTTAACTAATTTTAATCAATTATATGATGCATATATACATCACGTATTAAACCATTTGGCTTGTCTCTTATGACTTTTTGTCTTGACTTTGCTTTCTAACTACTGTTTGTGCTTAGATATTATACTTCATTGTGATGTCATTATTACTGACTTTTTTTGCCGTTATGCAATCTGGTTCCTCTCCGACTGTCCTGGAATGGGCATAGGAGAGAAACCACATGGACTGTTCATTCTGGAACAAATGCCCAGTGGGCTACTCCCAATCCGTAAATATTTAATGAAATTATAATTTCCTTTGTTGCTCAGTGAAGTTATTAGCTTTTCTCTCTTTTTCTACAATATTTGCAAAATAAACGCCTGAGGCTGCAGATCTTTTTTGTTTTGTTTTTTTTGTCTTGATTTGTTATACCTCAATTATTTCTAATATTGCATAGACTGGAATTGTATATTCTGAAATTGAAATTGTATATTTTTAGCTTTTGTATTTAGCTGTTTTGTGTAGCTGTAGATGCTATTTTTCCTGCACTGTGTTCGGTGCTGAATTTTTCAATAAAACATTTCCTTTTATGTGGAATACCAAGTACTTTTTGTGTGTTTTTGTTTTTGTTTTTTTTTAGGGGGGGGGGCTTTCTTTCCTGATACTTCCAAACGTTTTCTTTTAAGACCCTTCTATGAGCAGAAGGTAAAGAACTATAGAGACACGATCGATTTTTCGGTCGGTGGTTACTTTCATGTCCCATAGGTGATTCCTTGGCATGAAGTGTAAATTTGTGACAATTATTTTTTACAGAATTCATGTTGGGATGTTTTAAATATTTTGATTGCCTTTCTTGGAACGAAGTAGTTTGGACAGCTTAGAGTAAGGCAACTTTCGAGTGTTGGCATGAAGATAAAATGGACCTGCTCTCATTTCTAAAATTTACAAGACAAAGTTTTAAAGTAAGTTTTGCTTTCACTTTGCATCATCACTTCGCTGGGCGACCGAATCTCTTTAGATAGCAGTCAGGTGCCGGAAGAAGGGGACCATTATATACGTGCAGAGTGCCCATTCTGGTACGTGTTTTCCGTGACACTGATAGTGGACAAATAAATCTGTTTCAATTGGTTCAAAACGCTGCCCACTACGCGGCTTACCCAATAAGAAACCGAGTTCTATATTCGTTTACAAACTATTCTTGTGTCTTGACCAATCAAATAGCATGGACCTCTGCAGTAGGCGTGAGGCCCGTGTTTAGCGATGGAACAGTAACTGATCTTTTGGATTTTTGAAAACGAAAACTCTAAAACATAAATTGCTAAGGGAACGTAATACAAAGCAGGAGGTAAATCACAAATTAATTCTTATACTGGGTGGCATTTGCATATGTAACGACAAATATCGCGAAATCTGCAGGCTGTCGTCGTCGGACATATTGTTGACTTTTTATGGAGGAATAGGGTAGGATGGTAGCCAGGAAGAGTGGATGTCAAAACTAGCATGTAAGCTGGAGTAACTTTAGTTTAATTATTGAATGTAGAATATACTTCAGTAGCATAACAGTAGTTTGTTAGTACATATGAAACTATTACGTATATATTCAAAGCAGCCTTGGCAGTATTATGCGTTTTGCTAGCCTGTTCGCTAACGTAACCATTACGCATTCTGCCATTCGTGCACAAAGGCCATTTAAACCTTCGCCTCAATTCAGAGTTGCACGGCGGTACAGTAATGTAAAAATAAGCGTTCTTGTTTGTATGCTTTTACATACATGCACAAACGGCATAAGATGGCGTGTGGTTATATCTTGAGTTCGTGTTGAAATGTTTATTAGCTTACTAGCTAACCTAGCTAGCAGCTAGCTTGCAACCATTTTTGCACGTCCTGTTGTTAGCCAGACAATTATCCTAGCTAGCTATGATAGTTGCTAGATACATAGTGTACTAGCTAGTAACGCCTAAAAGGTGAAACAAGTAACTGGTTCTTTAAGGAACTCCACCACCGTATTGTGTTATTTTAATGTGCCCTTAAACATTATAAATAATTACTTAAACACGTGCAATAAAACATATTAGACACACATTTGTCGCTGTGGTTTGTCAAAAATATAGATGGCTAAGCGCAAACTGTTGCGGGCTAAACACCTCAAATGACTGGCCAACTTTGTAAACAATTAACCGAGCACGATCTCAAGCTTTCGTCCACAGTTTGTGTTCCATATGCTTTGCTTTGTATAGGAGAATATCACAAGCACGTATATGTTCCATCACTGGCGCTTGAAATAAAAGCGTGTAAATAAAACGGGGAAAAAACTGGTTATCAGCTGTGGACAAACGCTTCCGGTGACGTTTTGGGGTAATCATATTCATGTGCATAAATGATAAATTAGCGCTGAAAAATTAATTTTCAAGTCCACGACCTTTACTTTAGGACTAAGCATGTGTGCTCTAAGACTTACTTCTATTCTGTAAAAATAAAATTAATCCATTTAATTTATATATATAAAAGCTAAATCTATATATTAACTCATATAATCCTATGTCTGTTGACATATATTCAGAGAATCTAATGCTCTGAAAATGAGAACTCCCATTACAATGAACAAAGACTTTTAAATGCTAGCTATGTGAATCAGAGATAGTAATTTATTTGTTACATATAAATAAAACATCTTATTTGTGCCTCTAGCATTTGCCTGCCTGCAGCCATGTCAGTGGAAAACCCCAGAGATGAAGCCAAGGCCTCAGCTCTAGCCCAGGATCCAAACCCAGTCCTGCAGGAGGCTGTATCGTCGCCCATCGAGCCAGCTTCGGGCCAGAAGCCAGTTCCTGAGCTCATGTCACAGCCGCTCAAGGAACCAGCTATGGAACCGACTGTGGAGTCTGCCACTCGGCCACCTGCAGAACTGTCTGCAGAGCTTGTGCCGGTGCCTCCACCAGCTGCAAACTCAGCCTGCAAGATTATGACTTTCAGGCCCACCATGGAGGAGTTTCAGGACTTCCCTAAATATATAGCACATATGGAGTTGCAAGGAGCTCACCGTGCAGGATTAGCTAAGGTACGCTCATGTTTTTGTTTTGGCTTAAACTTTAGAAGATCTTGAAGGTAAGGTTTCTCAGCCTCTAAGTGGGACTTCAGAGCTTAGGGTTTTTCTGTTCTGTGAACGTTGACCGGGTGCTTTGGATTGAGGGAAGCATCAGATGTATCACTATAGCTGGAGATACCTGTCAGGTGACTCACTGTCATCCTCTTCTCTGACTTCTTAATGCATTCATGGACCAATATGAATATTGATATCATTGATTTTATTCATGCTTACCTTTGACTCTGTTCATTTTACAGTCCAGGATTTGATTTGAGACTTTTTAAAACACTGAGACATGATGAGCTTGCAGAAGCGTTTCAAGCTCCTTGGTTAAAGTAGTCCATCTTTGTCCAGCACTATTATTGTGAAGTAGTGAAATTAACTGAAGTAGAACGCTAGTTTGTTGCAGTTCAAGGTTCAAAACAGTCTGCATCTGCAGACCTTTGATGATTTTGATGCTCAGCCTCTTGTCATCATTTTTCCACCCCGAGTTCCGATGTTCCTGTGGTCTGTAAAAGCTTTTCTCCCATCATACCTCAAGGCTTGAGTTTTTGACTGCCATCATTTAGTATATTTATGCTACACATGTATGAGTCACCAAAACATGTATGAGTCACCAAAACATGTATGAGTCACCAAAACATGTATGGCATCCACTGCAAAGTGCAGTGAACTTTCTTAGTGCGAGATTATAAGGGGCTTCAGAGCTGTACATGCCTCTAGTGGAGTTGCAAAGGAGCAATTTTCCTTTGTGGTGTTTCCAGGTCTGTGCTGTTTTAGTCAAAGAGGTACCGTGTTGGCTTTCCACCCAATGCAAACACTGCTAGCTATGCAGCAGATCTGTGCAAAGAACCCAAAGAGCTCCAAGAAAGACTGATGTTCTGGCATAGCAGTACTGCCTAGTGATGGGTCAGGGACCTCTGCTCTGACGTACTTGTCAGGTGTTGTAACGTAGAAACAGTACAAAAAAGGTCAATACGGATAAAAATTGTATCGGTTGATGGGCATATCCCTTCTAACTTCTAACACTCTGTTAAACATCCAGGTTATTCCTCCCAAAGAGTGGAAGCCCAGGCGGTCATACGAGACCATCGAGGAGATGGTGATTCCAGCTCCCATCATGCAAGTGGTGACTGGCCAGTCTGGTCTTTTCACTCAGTACAACATTCAGAAGAAGCCCATGACGGTCGGAGACTACCGCAAACTGGCCAACAGCAAAAAGTAGGTGCTTGTTCTGGAGCCATGTTCCATGGCTCTGGCTGAATGCTGTGTCACAGCAGGGAAACTCCTTGATAATTATATGTTGCATTGAATCAGATGTGCTAGGAGAGGTCTAGCAAGAAACTAGCAAGAACTTGCGATTTGCTGGAACCTCGTGATGTACTGCAATGTCTGGTCCTAAGGCAGAAACCCGGCCAGTGATCACACGCAGCACAGGAAGTCTGCCTTTCATCTAATGTGTTGTAGATTAGGCAGTTAAGCTCATTCCAACAGTCCATAAGATAACTGAGGACCCTAAATGTTCTAAAAGGATTTATAGAAACTTTTAAATAGGGCTCCTGTTATAAGTGCATATATAACAATACAGACTATGCGTGACACAGTATATTTGTCCAAGCAGGTATACTGTGATTTGACTGGAAAATGAGAAGCTCATCTTCAGCTGCAGTGGTGCATGCTGGGTACAGCATTAGGGAAATGAGTCTGCAAACTTCCCGCAGTCTGTCTGTCTTTTTTGCTTGTTTATTATTATTATTATTATTATTATTATTATTATTATTATTATCAGCAGTCTGATGGGTTTTTTTTTGTTTATTTGTTTACGTTTGTTATATTATTATTATTTTGCTTTTTGCATTGAATTCTCCCACTGCAGGATCTTTGCAGCCTAGAGGTAGTGCTGAAACAGCTGAAGGGGCTGGTTCACAAAACTCTCCAAAATTGCATGCAAGGTGTTACAATGTGGCAGTTTTATTCCTTGATTCTTATACTACACGGGAAATTACTTTGGTGAGCCTTTAAAAGCTCAATACCTTCAGACATTGCAAGAATTTGGAAAGATGCTTTGGAAAGCACAGGCTTTGGCTGCATTTTTGCAATGTGTTTTTTTGCGCCAGATGTGTTGGGGGTCGAGCCTTTGTTCGGGCGTTCTCATACGAATATCTGAGTGCTGTTTTTTCCCACGTCTCCTCAATCCATGCAGGTATTGCACCCCTTCACATAAGGACTTTGATGACCTGGAGAGGAAGTACTGGAAGAATCTGACATTCGTGTCTCCCATCTACGGCGCGGACATCAGCGGCTCCCTCTACGACTCGGTCAGTCTGGGGGTCGGGACGAGGTTTCTCACCTACTGGTGCCACAAACGTTTTAAGCAAACACTGAAAACATCATTCCGTTGATATTCGGGGTGCAGGAAGTGACTCGCAGCTTCTCGAGCGCCTCACTGGAACGTCCTGGGTTGTGCGCTGAGGCTGAACTGGGACGTCTGAACTCTCTGGCTTCCAGTTCACACTCCTCTGGCTGCCCAGGAGATGTTTCCTTTTCTGCTTAA
Organism: Sternarchorhynchus goeldii; assembly: GCA_028565775.1. Taxonomy (NCBI): domain Eukaryota; kingdom Metazoa; phylum Chordata; class Actinopteri; order Gymnotiformes; family Apteronotidae; genus Sternarchorhynchus; species Sternarchorhynchus goeldii. The sequence goes on along the minus strand of JAOXYF010000025.1, from coordinate 4,674,774 downwards.
TGCTTGAACGATTTCGGTTAAGCTCAGAGCTGGGATCCAAACCCACAACCTTCTGGGTCGTGTTGTGGAAGCCTTACTCACTGCTGACCCGACTGGTTCCTGTGCTTCGCATTAATTAATTAGGGTGACATTTAGGTGCTGTTGGTTCATTTTGTGGCAAGGTATTAGGACTCTGTTAGTTGGTTTGAAATGGCCTGTTTCTTTCTTGCACAAAACAACACTGTTCTTCTCCAGATATTTGTTTGCATATGTCACATCCTTTCTTCCTAAATAGTGTGTTTTATTAGATAATTTGCCGTGTTATTTTATTTTGTTTCAGGCATCCAAACAAATACCAGTTAGATATAACTCACTAAATACTCGGGGCTTTTGAGCAGTGTGCACATGCTTATGAGCAGATTAATCAAAGTAAGGTTTTTTTTTGTTCACGCGTGCGCATGTCCTTTGGCAGGACGTGACGGAGTGGAACATCGGGCATTTGAACACCCTCCTGGACATGGTGGAGCAGGAGTGCGGTATCGTGATCGAGGGCGTGAACACTCCCTACCTTTATTTCGGCATGTGGAAGACCACGTTCGCCTGGCACACCGAGGACATGGACCTTTACAGCGTCAACTACCTGCACTTCGGCGAGCCCAAGTCCTGGTGAGTGAGCCGCTCCATCCACCCCGGTTACCCCTCCACCCCCCCTCCCCCGCTGACCACACCGTAAGCTACTTAAAAATGAGGACAAAGTCTCAGTCACACCCTACACATAACCAGTCCGTGTTGCTAGTCACACCACTAACCTTAACCGGCCAATCACTGACGGACACTTCACATGTTACCATCCAGAATGTTCTTTGGGGCTGGAGCTATGTGGATGTGTCTTTCCTCATCTTATCTGGGACACAGTGTTTCCAGACACCGGTGTATCAAATGGCTGCCAGACTGTGGAAATAAAGGTAGTGAACACAGTACTGAAAAAGTGCGTTGTCTCGGAGGGAGATAACCGAGCAGTTAATGCTTTGTTCTTCGAGCTGTTTATCGGAAAGGCTGGTTACCCACATCTCCGCCACGGATGGTGGGCCTTTCATTCCATTTGAAAGTCCGTAGCATGCCTTCAGCCCTCCATCTTGAATCATGTAATCAACACGGCAGATAACCCGGTCACCAGGTCGCCCCCCCGAGCGAAGCCATGTCCGTCGCTTCCGTAACAGCCTCTTCTCCACGTCAGCCGAACACCAAAGGGTGGATTCACACGTGGAAGTCTAGAGTCACACCTGCCCTGCAGGGATTTTCTCACACACCGATTCTTGTTAAGGTGTATTACAATACTAATTATAATTTAGTTTTTCATTTATTTTGCCTTGTGTGAATGCTGGGGCCTTGGTGACTCACTGCATCTTAAATATTGTACTAGGGGTGGGGTGGGGGGGTATCGGGGGCTTTCAGCAATTGTAAAATCGCAGGTTTATAAAAGGCTATTAGGCTGTTGTTTTTAAAGTCACCCAGTAATGAAGTAATTGATGTCATTCTAATACTGGTTTCTGTGGGGTGCTAAGGAGACACGCTGGGGCAGTAGTTCACCTTGTGGGACGCGTTTAGCTGTATTTTCTTACATTTGTCAGACCAGCGTGGAATGTCATTTTGAATTATAATATTTATGATTATAAATATTAAAATACTCTTTTATGTGTGGGCTAAACGCGGTCCTGTGCTCATCTAAGCCCAACTGCTGTGCTTACCTTTGATCTCTCACAGAGTAGTAAAACCACAGCGATCGCTTGGGCCACGCGCCAACACAGATGGCCAGTGGTTACTTGTAGATGAGTGTCTTACTGTAGCTGGGTTTTTTTTTATGGTGGTTGGATGCCAGTAGACGGTTCCTTTTTTGGGGGACAGTGGTAGCAAACCTGGTTCTTGGTCAGTATGAGACTGAAGGACGTCTGGCTCAAGGGTTAGAGAGTTATGTGGGAGAGTGGAGGTGCATCGGTTATTCTTAACATGATGTCTTAACCAACTGTAATGTGTAACTAATTGTAATATTCGAATAAAACCCTCTTACCTTAGAACTGGCATGAAGCTAAACTCATCTAACATTGTATAACGTAAATGCTTAAGAACTTTCTAGTAAGAGTGATCTAGTTCATGAGATTGCTGATACCAAATCCCTGCAAAGTATCCAATTTGCTGCGAACGTTTGGTAGGTCAATCCATAAATTAGGCTAGCTGAACGCCAAACCTCTGACAAAGGTGGCTGTTTTAGCATTAAGAAACTTTATAAAAGTTGATTATGCATATTCTCATGATTTGTTGCTGGGATATGCAATAGAATTTGTTCTTTATAATACATTTGTAATTAGAATTTGGAGTCAGATAAAATCAGTTTTGCACCTTCACCTGCTCCTATTTCTGTCGTTGGTTGTGGGTAAGCAGGGTAGGGAAGTAAATTTGATACCTAAATCCACCTACATATGTATGATGACTTTCAGGCTTTCACCATGTGAAAAATGTATATTAAAAATATTAGGCAATTTTTTTAAGTAGCCAAATAGTTAATTAATTGGTGTCATTCTAATAATCATCTCTAGTAGGGTTAGGGTTTAGTAGGTCTAACAATGGGATATTTTAAGGAGCATACATTTCAGTACCTAAATTTCTAACTCCATTTTGCAACCAGTTGACCAGTATATAAACACAACTTTTCTTTGATCTGTTACATCTGATCTGTAAACATCTGACCTTAAATCTGTCATGTGACAAAGCATTCTAACCCTTTCAGTCATCTGTGTCGAGCCATTTGTTTCCTGAACCCCTGATCCAAGTGACTCTTTAATGAAAGTGAGGAGCTTGTGCACTTCCTCCAACAGCCACATGGGGGCAGGCTTATTGTGAATGATTAATGTGGCTCTTAGGCTGTGTGCGTGTTTGTTGTCTGGTTTGTCTCACTGGCTTTGTTTCGTGCAGTACCGTTTATTTAGAATGTATTACAGATGTATTAGACATGATTACAAAGTACATTGTGTCTTGAAGGTGTATTCGCTGATGGTCACAAGGTGGCCATCAGTGACCTTCCAACGATTCCAGCGATTGTGCTCTTTTAAGACAGTTCATAGCCACACTGTCAAACAAATAGCAGATACTGAGTGTACGACAAACCGTTCCCACGCAGGGCAGAGTAAAAGCGTCAACATGCTTGGGTGGCTCGGAGAGAGAACAGCGCCCCCTGCAGGTGGCTGTGGAGACCACAGGCTCAACCCAGCCTGCTCATTCGGTGGCCCATCCTCCGCTCCTGTGTCCATTCCACTCCTGTGACTGGGATCTGGTGTCGGAGCTTTTAGAAATGAGCTTTTAATCTGCCTTTATAACTGGGCTATTCCTCTTAGATGGGGCTTGTCAAATATATTGTCTCCATTTTTTCCCCAGTATCCCCCTCTCAGTCTCCCTCTCTCTCTCTCTTCCATCCACTAAGCCCAAGATGGATGTCACTGACCCATAAAGAACTTACAACATTTGTCTTGAATAGATAAATGGCTTGAACAGTTTGAAACCAAGTACTTTTGCTGAAGTATAGGTTTACTCTGCCTTCTGTGTGTGTGTGTGTGTGTGTGTGTGTGTGTGTGTGTGTTAGGGTGTGTTTTGTTGTGTGAAACAGATGGAGGACCAGTGGGAGGTCCCCATTGTCTGCAGCTGAAGGTTTTCAGATCAGGGTTTGGGCTGTCAGCCCGCCAGTGGCCTCACGGGGGCGCCCTTTTCTGCTCCTCCTTCTGTTGTTGTCTTCCACTGCACTCCCCCCCCCTCCCCCTTCTGTTCACTCAGGTGTGGTGTGTTAGGCTGTCTTTGTGTAAATAAATAAGTAAATAAGGACTTAAGTATAGCTTTACTCGGCCTTCCGTGTGTGTGTGTGTGTGTGTGTGTGTGTGTGTGTGTGTGAATCATTCATTGTTGTTTGCTGTTACTGAGCCATGAAATTCTTCAGGACTTTGTCATGTTGATCTACACATCATGCTACAGTCACACGGTGCACACGCTTCCTCTCTGATTGCTTTTTCTCTTCCTTTGGCTGTCTGAAGTCTGATCTCTGAAGTCTAATCTCTCTCTCTCTCTCTCTCTCTAAATCTTTCTGTGTTCAGGTATCTGTTGCATTACTGAGGAACAAGGTTCCTTAACAAAGTTCTTAGACATAATCACAGAATGGCTGACTAAAGTAGTAGAGAGAAAAAAAGAGCAACTCTTCACCTAGTTTTGAAACCCCGCCTCCCTGGGCGTTTTTCAGGCTCCGACAGGAAGCCATAAATCCAGCAAAACTATTTCATCCGGATCTTTTCACTCCTTCCCACCAAAACAGATGATCAGCCTGCTGCTGAACCAGAGAGAGCTGGGGGTACTGCCCATTTACACCGAGGGTGTCCTGCATGTCCCCGGGCTGCACAGGCCGCAGCGGGAACATGACCTGTCCTCTCCGTTTCATATACACATGTGCCTTGTCTTTTACATATATAATATGAATGCCTTTCTTTTTCCCCTTTGGTTGACTCAATCTCCTCTCTCCCTCTATCTCTGATCTTTCTATCTCTCCTTACTCTCTTGTGCAGTTACATTATGTAACAGCATTTTGAGAGTCTCTCTCTCTTCTCACTTGCTCTTCCTCGTTCTCGCTCCGTTTCCCGCGCCCTCTCCTCGTCTCCGTCTTTATCTCAAGTTAACTTTCTCCCACTTTCTCTTCCTCAACTTATTTAGGCATTTGTTTACATTAATTTTATTTAATTGTACTCATCTGCATCCATGTTGTTTTTTCATCTA
>JAOXYF010000025.1:4657762-4667795 GCA_028565775.1 Sternarchorhynchus goeldii | reverse complement strand
TTCTAAAGATAACACTGCTGTGCATGATAGTTTTAAATCTCTAATCAGCATTACCTTTGCTATGAATGATAAACAGGGATACCATAGATGCCATCAATTGAATGAAACCATATGTTCAGACCAGTGAATCGGAGTGTCAGTCTATTTTTGGTGAAAGCCTGATTTTCTCTCCTCATTTCCCCCAGGTGACTCTGCTGTAGGTGGATGTAATAACATGGTGTTTGCGGTCTGTAATGCAGGAGTGAAGCACCTGTGAGCATGCTGCTGCTATGACAACAAAACTTGGGTTGTAGGCATGGATCTCTCTGATTGGCTGAATAAACATGGTTATCATCCTCCGGTGGGCTGCTGCCTCCAGGCGACAAACCTGTCCACTGTTATAGAACTCAGTCCACTGTTATAGAACTATAGAAGTGTAAATTCACTGAAAGAGTTCTCTTATTATAATTCAGAAATTACCAGTGCTGGTTTACATTAGTTATACATGGAAATACACATTAGCACATAAGATGCTTCTCTTCTGTTATAAAGAAATCCATTCCAATTTAGCTTTACACTGGGAAAATATTAACACTGCAGGACTTTTCAGTGTGCATGCCTTCTGCCTTGTGACCACAAGAGGGTAGTGTGGTGTAGTTCTGAAGAGCCTCTAGCACCACAGGTGCCCTCCTGCCAGCAGTCTTCATCACCCCCTGTTTGTCAAAGATGGATGTCAGAGCTGTACTCGGTGAAGTTGTAAAAGGCAGGCTTTACGTGCGCAATCAGACGGTCTCTGGCTTCTCTGAAAGGTTAACAGAAATATTATGATGAATAATAAAATATAGTAGTAAATATGATGGCCGAAACTAGGCTGATATCAGACATTAAATGTTCTAGTGTCAGCAAATGATTTCATTTTGAATTATGTAGACTTTGCCAGACAATATTTAAATGTGTTTAGTTCTAGTGAGAGGAAAAATGTTAGTACGGGAGAGGATTAGGGGAGACCTTTTAAATGGTAATTTGCCAGTATGAAGCACACAATGGAGATTTGCCTGTGCAGTGTTGGATCACTTTTTTTAAAGGGACTGTATCTAGGAGGGTGAATTTGATTTGTAATGACCTCATGGTGTACTGCGTAGTACTTCGACTCAAAGAAAATATTAATTACTCTAATACTGTGGAATGCCAGGAATGAAATGTGTGTGTGTGTGTGTGTGTGTGTGTGTGTGTGTCAGTAAGATAGTAAGGGACACGGGTAGTAGATTGTCTCCCTTGTTCTTTCGTGACACCCTTACGTGTGTTCAGCACCATGACTCTTTCCTCTTGATCTCACTAACTGCTACGCGTTTCCCCCTTGCACAGGTACGCCATTCCCCCGGAGCATGGCAAGAGGCTGGAAAGACTTGCACAAGGTAACGCTTGCCTCCCATGCTTCTGCTGCCTCCACTGCCTCTGTTGCATCCCGTGCCTCTGTTGCCTCCCGTGCCTCTGTTGCATCCCGTGCCTCTGCTGCCTTGCTGCCTTCCCCTGCCTCTGCTCCCTCTATTGCTTCTGATGCTTCCCCTGCCTCTGCTTCTGATGCTTCCTCTGCCTCTGCTGCCTCTACTGCTTCTGATGCTTCCCCTGCCTCTGCTGCCTCTACTGCTTCTGATGCTTACCCTGCCTCTGCTGCCTCTACTGCTTCTGATGCTTCCCCTGCCTCTACTGCTTCTGATGCTTACCCCGCCTCTGCCGCCTGCCATGCGGCCGCTGGTCTGTTACTCTTCAGCAGCAAGTCATACTTACCGAGCGCTTCTCTCTCACAAACCTCTAATTGGTGCTCTGCCCTGTGCACTCCAGCTTCTCTGTAGCGACTCCACACTCGGAGGCCACACATGCTGCTTAGCGGCTGGACCAGGCCCTTAACGGGCGGGTGTGTGTGTGTGTGTGTGTGTGTGGGGGGGGGGTGCTCCCATCCCATCCCATCCCATCCCATTCTCCCTAAAAGTTGCGAGAGCACAAGACGTGCTTTCCCAATTTGGAGCCTTTTTCCGTCCGCATGGCAAGACCGCAGTTGCTCCCCCCGTTCCAGGTGAGTACTGGGCGGACGATCCGATTGAAGCAGAAGGGAGGATGGCAAAAAGGGACATGTAGGCAGGACAACTGTGAGGGGATAGAGAGGGAGAAGGAGAGAGAGAGAGAGAGAGAGAGAGAGAGAGAGAGAGAGAGAGAGAGGGCATGAGAGGATGACTGTGTGGCAGTGGATATGAAGATAAGACAGCCTGAAAGAGATGGAGGGAGAGAAACCGGGTGAGTCAAGCAACCATAGAAAGCCAGAGAAAACCTCTCGCACAAATGTCCAACGTATCTTTGTGCTGTGTGGCTCTGTTGATGCTGCATTGAATGAACGAGTGCTTCAGTGTGGTGTGTTTTTACCATAGATCTTAATATAACATCCCTCACACAGATGGGGAAAAGAATTACGTAAAGCAGCAGCATCAAGCAGCTTCTCTTCCTGTCTTTCTCTCTTCTCTCCTCTCTCTCTCTCTCTCTCTCTCTCTCTCTCTCTCTCTCTCTCTCTTTCTCTTTTTCCCTTCCCTCTCTTGCTCTGCAGGTTGATGAATGCTAGCTTGTGTTGTGAGTCATTCAGAACAGGCCCAGCACTAACAATGAAGAGAGAATACGCACACACGCACACACACACACACACACACACACACACACACACACACACACACACCAGCAGTCAGAGGCTGAGCGGAGATCTTCTATGAACAGGAAGGACCTGTTCGAGCAGAGAAATCATGGCTGCGGTTCGATGCCACGGGCATTTACGTAAAAAACAAAACAAAAACAAACAGACAAAAAAAATAAATAAAAACTTTGAAGAAGCTTTCTGACACCCACGCCCAGGCGGTTACCTCATTACACATGCAGCCCGTCCTGAGCGCTCAGACCTGCTCAGAGACACCCCTGCTATCTGGCACCAAGGACGCGCGCGCACCCACGCCAACTTAAACGCATTGGTATGGCTCCAGTGTATCCTGCTAATGCGTTCCCCCGCTATAGCTGTGCCCACAGCAATAGTGCCGATCGCATTAGCCAGTCAGGGCCAGACTCCTGTCAGCTTGGCTCTGCCTCTACTCCTCATTTTACTCAACTTAATATCCCACTTAAAAGACAAAATGAAGCTTCAGGTTAATGTCCCTCAAGGGAAAGATCCGGAACGCCAGGCGCATTCTAATGCGGATTAATATCTGCCTCCAGCTCTTCCCTTGCCGTGACTGTGTTTCCTCTGTGGAAATAAAGGCTTTGTGTAAATATCTCTTAAATGGGGAAAGTTCAGGCGAAGGGCGGGGTAATCTGTTACACAGTCGTATCATCTCCGTCACGTTCAGCCTAGCGGGCGAACAGGGCCGTCTGACTGCTGGGTAGACGGGCTCCTCCAGTGGCTGTGGCCGTATTTTTTATCTTGTCATCTTTTTTACTTTCCAGAAGTATTTCGGATTTGTTTGTGCCCGTCCTTGTTGGAATGAACTTTAGAAGGAGCTGTATGACCGAAGAAGGCTGCATTAATGAAGCTAGCAGTCCAGTCCCAGACGGCTCCGCTCTTGGCATCCTGTGTTGGGCTGGATGCTGGTGCACCTGCTGCTCACAGCACTTAAACCAAACTCCGTCGTTTTCGTACATGTTGACTCATTCCAAATAAGCATCGTGAGTGGGTGTGTGTGCGCTTTCCTGGGGATGGGGGTTGGGAGGAGATGATAACGACGCCTGGGAAAATCCTTCTGGCCAGTTTGGCACATGCTGTCTCTGCCCCCCCCCTCCCCCAAACCTCCCACCCCCCATGTGGACGAGTGCAGAAAGAGCACTTTATATCTTATGTACCCCCTCCGTGCTCTCTCTCGCCCCCTTCTGGCCGTCCACCTCATAAGCGCTCTCTTTCTTTGCATCTTTCATAAGTTTGTTCTTTTATTCATTTCTTTCCCTTGTCATATTCATTTCTTTTCTCTCTCTCTCTCTCTCTCTCTCTCTCTCTCTCTCTCTTCCTCTCTTGCTCTTTTCTTTATTCATGTTTCTCCTTTTCCCTCCTTTTCTACCTGTCATTCCCCCCTCATCTTTTTTTCCCTTGTATTCTCTCTTCCTCAAATTCTTTCAAATTTTAGGGGCACTTGCCATTTAAAAGCACTGCACTAAAGCCAGCAATGCGACTTGGCTGCTTCTGTCCTCTGTGTAACGTAACTATGACTACGACAAAGGCGATGATGATGATGATGATCATATTAATATTATTACAACATGTTCTTTGCTTTTCCTTAAGGGTTCTTTCCTGGCAGCTCGCAGGGCTGTGACGCCTTCCTCCGACACAAGATGACTCTCATCTCACCCTCCATCCTAAAGAAGTACAGCATTCCCTTCGACAGGGTAAGGAGAGTTTCTCACCGGTATTTAAACACTAAGAAACCTGGTGCAGTCTGGTGTTTTAATTCTACTTTTAGCATGTTTATATTCTGCTGACAGAATATGCTCATAACATCAGCATACAATAATGACCAGGTATTTGATCCAGACACGGCTGAATATTTCAGTTTGTTTGCATTATCCTGTAGGCGCAGTAACAGAACCGGATCATGGTATTTTATATAGACCATCCATAGCAAGTACGATAGAGACTGGATTAGTTAATGCAGTTACTAAACTTTAGCAAACAGTGGTTTTTAAATCACTAGAGATTTTTGGAGAATCAAGTTGGGCAGCACAGCACGAGTGCTGTCCATGGTGCTCTGTGGCGCTGTCCATGGTGCTCTGTGGCGCTGTCCATGGTGCTCGGTGGCGCTGTCCATGGTGCTCGGTGGTGCTGTCCATGGTGCTGAAATAGAGTCTCACTTTGATACTATACTGCATTGTTTCTTAAAGGCTCTTTTGCCACCATTCTGTTTGTTTTGCCAGCATGTTCTACAACCCCAGTTCCAATAAAGTTTGGACGTTGTGTAAAACAAATAAAAACAGAATACGATGATTTGCAAATCCTTTTCAACCAAATTTTGAATTTGTGGCCTGTTCCAAATGTTGGAACAGGGGCATGTTTACCACATCACCTTTCCTTTTAACACTCAGTAAGCGTTTGGGAACTGAGGACACTAATTGTTGAAGCTTTCTAGGCAGAATTCTTTCCCATTCTTGCTTGATGTACAACTTCAGTTGGTCAACAGTCCGGGGTCCCCGTTGTCGCATTTTGTGCTTCATAATGCGCCACACATTTTCAACAAGAGGCAGTTCTGGACTCCAGGCAGGCCAGTCTAGTACCCACAGTCTTTTACTAGTACCCACACTCTTTTACTAGTACCCACACTCTTTTACTACGAAGCCACACTGTTGTAACACGTGCAGAATGTGGCTCGGTACTGTCTTGCTGAAATAAGCAGGGACGTCCCTGAAAAAGACGTTGCTTGGATGGCAGCATGTATTTTTCAGCGTTAATGGTGCCATCACAGATGTGCAAGTTACCCATGCCATGGGCACTAACACTAATATTAACACCCCCCAGTATCATCATAGATGCTGGCTTTTGAACTTTGCTCTGATAACAATCCGGACAGTCCTTTTCCTCTTTGGCCTGGAGGACACCACGTCCATGATTTCCAAAAACATTTGAAATGTGGACTTGTCAGACCCCAGGACACTTTTCTGCTTTTTGTGTCAGTCCATCTCAGATGAGCTCGGGCCCAGAGAAGCTGGCGGCGTTTCTGGGTGTTGTTGATATATGGCTTTCGCTTTGCATGGAACTGTGTTCACTGACAGTGGGGTTTCTGAAGTGTTCGTGAGCCCGTGTGGTAGTTTCAGTTACAGAATGATGTCGGTTTTAAATGCAGTACCACCTGAGGGGTCAAAGGTCGCATTCAGTGTTGGTTTTCGGCCTTGTCGCTTACTTGCAGAGATTTCTCTAGATTCTCTGAATCTTTTGATGATGTTATGGATTGTAGATGATGAAATGCCCCTGTCCCAATTTTTTTGGAACGTGTTGCAGACGTGTTGCTGGCCTCAAATTCAAAATTAGTGAATATTTGCAAAAAAACAATAAGGTTTATCTGTCTGAACATTACATATCTTGTCTTTGTAGTGTATTCAGTTGAATATAGGTTGAAAAGGATTTGCAAATCATGGTTTTATTTATGTTTTACACAACGTCCCTTTTTCAACTTTATTGAAACGGGTTGTAACAAGGAACCTTCTCCTCTGTCTCAGACTGAAATTCATCCTCTCTCATGGTGGTTCTCAAAGCTATAGAGATCTGTGACCCTATAGCCAGGGTCCATTAAATAATTTGCTTGAAATAAAAAAATTAAAATTTTGTTGTGTCATTTAAAAAAATGCATTAATACATAATGGGGATCATTTGCTTCATTAAAACATGCAAATTGGTTTTATTGCTCCCACCCATGTTAACTTTGGGCTAATAGAAACTCTGATATCATTGTGACATGTCATGTCAGTCTGACCTAAATCGCTCTCTTGACTCAGGGGCTTCTGAGAAGGGCTCTGAGCATGTAATAAACCCAAACTAGCTGAACCGTGAAAATATGACGACAGTTAAATTGAGTTTGGACTGACTGAGAACGGCGACGAGAGGCCGAGATCTATCACGTGTGTTCAGGTGCTGGCGAACCTTGCCGTGAACCCAGCCAAGAAAAAAAACGAGATCTGATTACACAGCCCCCGGAACGTAATGGCAAAACAAAAGAAACATTTAGTTGGAAGAACTGGGAATGCATCCAGCAGAAAATGCAGATGGTGAGCGATTATGAGGGGGTTCTTCAAAAAGCTCCTCCACTGTTAGGGGCCTCTAGCCCCCCCAAAAGTTTGAGAGTCTGTTCTGTCTGTTATCGTATGTATGTATGTCTGCTGACCGACTCGATAGCGTTAGCATTAGCATGAGACTGATGACCTCTCTTCCCTGTTCCCCTCGCACTGTGTAAATGGCTTAAAACGTAGGTGTGTGTGTGTGTATGTGAGTGTGTGTTTTGTTTGTTTGTGTATGTGTGTGTGTGTGTGTGTGTGTGTGTGAGAGAGAGAGAGAGAGAAAGAGAGCGAGAGAGAGAGAACACCTCTTTGAAATCACACGCGCACAGACGTGTGTGCCCATTCCAGAGCACTAGCCCCACTTGTGTGGGTCCTTTGATTAAACGAAGGCCCTCGCTTATTCCACAACACTGCAAAATGTATGAGCACGTACACTTTATACACTCTTGATTCATTTCGTTTCAAAGTGTGCGTGAGAAAGAGAGTGTCTGTGCATGTACGTGTGTGTGTGTGTGTAAGTGAATAAAGACAGCGACTGAGACAAGCGAGTGTGCAGGCACTGCATGCTAATAGTGGTGTGAGCAGCAGGGGCTCGACACTGTTGAATGTCATTGGTGGTCTGTGGGGAGGCAGCATGATGTCAGGGCAAAGCTAAAAGACAATCCCCACTCACACACACTCTAACCCACTTTTTTCCCCCCTGCTTTTTTCATCAGTCTCCTGCAATCCCGCGCTCTCTCCACACACCCGCACGGTATTGACTCTTTTGACCAGTGTCCTCTTATCACTGGAATGGCAGTAGTGCTCAGTGTACGTCCCTGAAACCCCACCATTAAAGGGCTGTCGGCCGCGGGATTACACTTCAGTTCGCATCGTTTCAGGGTATCGGCTCCGCAGATTAACCGCCGGGTTCGTTTCTCCACACCCCCACCCTGTGCCTCCATCGTCATTCTGCTGCTGAAGCTGAAACTGCTCTTTGTGATGTAGGAGCGGAGGGCGAACCTTTCTTACTGAGAGCCAAATGCTGGCATTAGCCGAGTTCCCCTTTAAGAATTGTTCTGTTTTTCTTTTTTCTTTTATCCAGTTCTTCTCTTTGTCATATTTCTCTGTTTGATGTTGTTGATGATGTTACCTGGCAGTTTTTGGAGGGTTTAAAAACAGACATGCTTTCGGCTGTGTGTGTGTGTGTGTGTGTGTGTGTGCACGTGTGTGTGTGTGTGTGAGTGTGTGTGAGCAAAGGAGTGGAAGTGACGAGACACTTAGGAGGAGGAGTGTGCATCACAGGGTTGGTGGGACTCCCCTCAGCAGATTGTGTTTACCTCTAGTTCTGGCCAGGTGTGTTATTGGTCCCTCCCACTTCTGTGTCATTCATGGCAGAACACCTCAGCTCTCTTGAATACAACGACTGGTTTCAATGCAGTGATTCTGTTGGCTGTTTGCAGACCACATTCAAGTAAAAGATCCTGAAATACCTGTGATTGTTGGATCTTTACCTGTCCCGTTCCACGCCTTTCCCAAATCTCTTAACGGAGTGGCTGGATTCCCAGACGGCAGCGGCCTGGACGTCCAGGCCGATTAGATGCCGCCTTTGAGGCCTGAACCCTCCGGCCTTTGTACAGCCGTCAGCTTTCCCTTGATATAAATGTTAAACTATGCGGGAGACGTCGTTGGTTCTGAAGCCTGGAAGGCTGTTCTAATTTAGACGGTGCTCATCCTGCCCCACCACCTGCTCCATTTGTCCTGTAGCCGCGTCAGCACCACCTCAAGATTCCTGCACCTACTCCAGCGATTCCTGCCACCGCGGCCCTTGTTAACGTTGCCGGCTTGTTGGTAACCTCGATAACGCCTCTCTGGAAATCGCCGGCCGAGCCGACCGCATCGATCGTGAAGTCTGGCTCCGGGGGGGGGGGGTTGTTCACCTTTTTTCCGAAGTTTACAAATGCCACAGATGCATGTGGCAAATCACGGTGTGGGTGGCACGTGCTGGCATGCAATAGACGAAGCAGAGCAGTTTGTTCACGCCAGTGAAAGTGAAGAGTTTCACGGTGTGGGTGGGTGGGGGGATGGAGGTGTTAGCTGAGGGTTTTTGGTTTTTTGGTTTTTTTTTTAGCCCACAGTAAAAGGAGTTTGTTTCCACAGAATGTGTTGATCAGGGCTGGGAGATCCGTGCGCACATCCGTAAAGTAGAAAACGAGTAATATTAAAAATATCTCCCTGTTAAAAGTGAAAATCATACATTAAAAAGTACTTAAGTGTTAGAGGTCTTGCACTAAAGTTTACTTAAGTATGAAAAGCACAATAACATAACCAACCAAAAGAATTATATTGTAGGATAAATATTCATATGAATTTTTCTTATGTGAGACGGAGGCAGTGGCTATAAACTTGAGACAGGGAAGCGTTCCGTGTTAGAAATGTACCGTTAACGTAATGAAACAGATTAGGACATTTGTGTCGCATTGAAGCTGAGGCAGGAGAGACATTTGTGGAAGAAGATGAGGCGTGGATATGATTTAAGACATGGATGAAACTCGCTTATTTATGTCTTAGTTAATAAATTGATTATTGCTGCATAGGAACTGTTCATCTCAAAGTAGCAGTTGACCTTTAGTACCATACAATAATGTTCTCCACCGATGTGCAACTAATTCAGTAAGTGTATCATAATCAAAAGTTATTGATTCTATTGATGGGGAAACCAAGCCGGGCGATTGACTGGCTGAGCGTGGCTGTAGGCGGGGTTGAAATATTGCTAACATCACCAGCAATTCATCTAACTTAGATTGTAATAGATGCCACAGAAGCGCTCAGCTGTGCTGTCGCTGGGTACTTTGGTGTCTCTGGAAAGCACCGGTCACGCTCAAAAAACGGAACGGAATGAAAATATTCATTTGTTGAGGCTGGCTAACATTCCTCGCCATGCTCAGCGAACCCCCGCCTCCTCCCTTTAATTGCATTCACACGGCCCGAAATGGCATCCCTAACTCCAGCCTGTTGAAGAGAGGGAAGGAGAGAGGGAGAGATTGAGGAATAAGAGAGGGAGGGAGGAAGAAGAGGTGAAGAAAGTAAGAAAGTAGAAAGAAAAGTGTGCAATGTGTGTGTGTGCATGCTTTATTTATTTATATAGGGATCCTCCTTCGAAAGCAAAGCACTCTGCTTACACAGCTGATGATGGACCTCTGTCCGAAATGTCCTGTTTCACTGGAAATATTATGAATTTATGCACTGCACCTTTTAAATATCTCTACTGTCCTACAATAGTATACTGCAG
>JAOXYF010000025.1:4639464-4646964 GCA_028565775.1 Sternarchorhynchus goeldii | reverse complement strand
TAGCGTCATGCCAAATGCTGTTAGCCTTTTGCTAAACGATCCCAGCATGTTGGACACTTTGATCATATTTGAAAGCAAGAGTTCCTGTGTTTACCGGAAGCTATACTGCCATGCTTTCACTAATACTAATACAACAGCCTGAAGTGTTGTGTGATATAATGGAATGCTGTGATATGATAAAGTTTTCCTTGGGGTTAACCTGTCTATTTGTGTCTTATGTGTGTGTGTGTGTGTGTGTGTGTGTGTGTGTGTCTGTCTGTCTGTCTGTCTGTGTCCTGTGTGTGTGTGTGTGTGTGTGTGTGTGCGTGTGTATACCATGCGTGCTCCAGTCTCATAAGGACCCCCCTCCCCTGGGGGACGTGTCCTCTGGTCCTGCGTGGCGCTGTGGTGAGTGGACCCGACCGCTCGTCCCAGAGATGTGCTTCAGCGCCGGCTCTGACAACACCGAGCCCCTGCCCTCCAGCTCCCTCATCAGGGAGGACGGGACCAGTGTCCTGCTGGCCTGCTCCAGCTGCAACCTTCAGGTCCACGCCAGTGAGTACACCCCCTGTGGGCCATATCGTGCTGTAGTGCCACACTACTGTGTACCATACCCTACAGAACGCAGTGGTGGTTGTCTTCCCTCTCTGGCTCTTAATTGTGATTTCCCTTGTTCCTCTGAGCTGCCTGGTCAACAGTCCTGCTACCCCCCCCGCCCCACTACACCAACAGTAGTGTCAATCAAACCACTTCAGCCAATTTATTGTCACCCAGGCTGAACTGCGAGTGTGGTGTTTAGGTTGAAAAACATTCTGGTTCTGCGAAGAATGCACAGTGAGAGAGTTTGGAGGGGGGGGGGGGGGTGGCGTGAGTGGGGAAAGCTGTTTATTTAGTTTCTGCCTCTGCTCTGCTTGGTCCGAGTGTAAGCCGCGTAGCCAATTAGGATGGCAGTGCAGCCGGTTGTTTATTTATTTATTTATTTGCTTGCGAGTGTGTGTGTGTGTGTGTGCCTGTACGCGCGCATTTGCGTGTGTCCATGCGGGTTTGCGTCTTCAAGTCTGTCCGCGTGTCCACGTGCGCCCGCGTGTCCACGTGCGCCCGCGTGTCCACATGCGCCCGCGTGTGCGGTGAGGACGAGTTGCTCAGCTGTCTGCCTGCTCATGCTGGTCTGCTGCTGGTGAGCTCGCGTGTGGTGTGGGCAGGTCAGCAAAGTCACTCCAGCCTCAGAGAGCCCAGCAAGCCTCAGTGTGGTGGCCTGGCGCTGGAACAACCACTCCGCTGAAGTGTTAATTGATGTGAACGTGACATCATGTTACGGAGATGACTTTACTTCATCTCTTCCCACTATAAACACGTTGTGTACTGAAATGTACGACTGCAGGTTACTGCTCTGTCCCCAGAATTCTAACACGCTTCCGATCGGGCGCTATACGCTGGGAACTGGAAACGGGCACTGATCCCTCCCTACAGCGTGTCAGGTTGTGCCAGGATGTGCCTAGACATTGGGCACTTTTTCCTCACTGATCTAGTGCCAGCCAGTTATCAGAAGAAGTCGACGACTTCCTGTCAGCAAAAGATGTCCTTAGGGTTTGCGACAGTGGATAGAAACACACACACACACACACACACACACACACACACACACACACACACACACACGCTCGCACATTCCCAAATACCCATTTATCCCAGTATCCCAGTCTGTGACTGTGCCCATTTCTCTCTGTCTGTTTCTCCTCCTCTCTCCCTGTCTCTTTCTATCTAAAATAAAGGTCTCTTGACTTTTACACAGCTGACAGTAGAGGGAGAGAGGGAGGCAGAGTGGGTGCTAGAGAGGTGAAATAGTACTTGAGCTTTTTGCCACTTGTTTAGCTTCGAGGGTTTTTGCTGCTCAAACTCCCCTCCGCTCATTTCCGGGGCAGCAGACTGCCGCTGGATGGACCTCCTGCCTCAGAGACGCAGGGAGACAGGGCGAGACCAGCTCTAGCCTTCTGTTCAGCATCCCGCCACAGCTCAGCTGGCAGAATGTGTGTGTGTGTCCGTGTGTGTGTGTGTGTGGCTCTTTGAGGGCAGAGGGGATAAATTCTACTTCTAGGGTTTGTTGTTGTTATTGTCTTTTTTTGGGCACCATTTAAATGTCACATGTTTCATGCAACACCTCTAAGGCTCTGGCAGGTGTAGAGAAATTGAGATGTAAAGTGCGAGTGAGTGTGCGTGCGTGCGCGCGCATGTGTGTGTGCGCGCGCATGTGTGTGTGATCGTGCGCACGCACCATACGTTCTCTGGCAGACACAGTACCACACCTCTTCCACATAGCACTCCTCGGGGTGATGATGTGGCAAGATGCAGCCCCGCAATCATTAGCGCACCATCACCGTGTCGGCATGGCGACCGGGGCTCCGGGGAACAACGATAAGACCCAGAGGAGAGAGACGGCAGCGTCAGCACCTCTTCACATTCTACACTCACCTCTACACGTTCATCTAGATGGGCAGAACGCATATTTTATATTCCTGTCCAAACAAAACCCTTTGGCCTGTTTGCTTTATGGTTTCTGTGTTGTAGTTGATAATTGGCTGTGGTTTACTGGCAGATTCGTGGATTGTAAGTGTGAGGTTTACTCCAGGGACGCAGGGCCGGAGCACACCGGTGCTGTGAGATTGGGGCGTTGTGCTTTCTGGGTTGGTTGCTTGGCGATTGTTAGTGACCCAGTTCTGTCATACTCCGTCACATCTTTCATAATTTTGTAGAAGTGTCCTCTGTGACTGGACTGACAGTTGTGCAACCATTGTTGAGTTTCAAACTGTGATGAGTAACAAACACCAACTCCTTTCTCTCCCTAACCCAGGTTGCTATGGCGTCAGGCCAGACATGTTGCGGGAAGGATGGATGTGCTCTCGCTGTACTGCAGTGGCATGGACTGCGGTATGTGACGGTGCAGGACGCAAACACACACACACACACACACCCAGACGCGAACACACTCCCTATCGTCAGTGTGTGTACAGAACAGCTGCGTCCTTCATACACATTCAAACATGCATACATCTCACAGAGTGTAACCTATCCTGACACAGACCAAACACACACATACACACACATACACACATACATAAATGGACCCTCACCCCATCCCTCATACTAATGTGTGTGCATGTATAGTTTTCTAGCTCCTCAACGCACACAATCCATTACAGCTACTGAATGTGTGTTGCATACCAACGTCTATGCAAAACAGATTTAAAGTTCATTTATATAAAGTCTTTTAGCAAGTGCAGCTCAATGCTGGTTAAGTGACATCACCCCATATGTGGATCAGTGTAAACCCTGCGTTGTGTTTGCAGTCGCTTACAGTAGGAAATGCCAACCCCCTCCTGCAGGGTCACAGCAACACACAGTTTAGTGTTGTCACCCTGCCCTTTAACAGTCTGCGCTCAGCTCAAGGGGCTAGTAATTAGATGATAAGCTAAATCGGGTGCATTGAACGGGAGTTGAGAGCTGGTAAACACTTATGCAGTAGTTTATTGTTTGTGTGTGTGTGTGTGTGTGTGTGTGTGTGTGTGTTTTGCAGGCCTGCTGTTTGTGTAACCTAAGAGGAGGAGCTTTGAAGATGACCACGGATGACAGGTGCTGTGTCTGTGTCTCTTCAACCGTACCAAATCCACCCGACGTGCACCAAAGCAATATGTGTGTTACACACCACAGTGTGTGAGGGAGTCTGTCGGCACCGTGCGTTGAACGCATCACCATGCACGTGCGTTCTCACGTGCCTGCTGTTTAAAGGTGATGGATGTCTGCAGGTGGGTGCACGTGGTCTGTGCTATTGCTGTAGCTGAGACGCGCTTCGTTAACGCCGTAGAGAGAGAACGAGTTGACGTGACCGCCGTCCCAGAGACCAGGAAGAGTCTGGTAAGCGTGTGGCTGTGCGTGTGCGTGTGTGCGTGCGTTTGGTGTCTGTGCGTGTGTTGCTGGAGGGCTTTTCAAAGTAACGCTTTTCTGCATTTGAGTGCCTTTTGCATTTGAATCAGCTTTTTGAAAGAGATGTGAGAAGGTGAAATGAGGTTGAGTGTGGCAAAATGAGGTTGAGTGTGGCAAAATGAGGTTGAGTGTGGATGAATGTGACGGTATGAGGTTAAATGAGGTTGAGTGTGGCGGAATGATGGTGAGTGTGGCTGAATGGTGCCGAGGGTGGCTGAGTGTGGCTGAGTGTGGCTGAGTGTGGCTGCTTTCTCAGCAGGCCTCCAGTAGAAGTGTGGATGGATAAGTGGTGAGACTTTGGATGGATGAATACATCGCAGTGCTGACAGATGGATGGATAATGGGAAAGAGATTCTGAGGCACCTGGGAGCTGTGGGTGGGTGTGTGTGTGTGTGTGGCAAAAGGGGTGCATTTTTAATGGTGTGTAATGACTGGGTAATCAGGTGATGTTTCTTGCTGGAAGGAGTGGTTTCCACTCTCTCTGGAGGCAGGAACTGATATCCTCACCGCCACTCTGTCTCTGATGTGTGGAGACACACACAGATATTCACTCGCACGCAATCATGCTCACATGCATACATTTACATGACCATAACACACAATTTAAACACAATTACATATGTACATCCAAACACAAGCACCCAGTTCTGTACACACTGTTTACACAAATGGAGAAATAACCCTCTATCTGAGAAGTCTTGCTCAGTTTGGTTGTTCATTCGTTTCCATGCATCCAGTGCCTCTCAGACAGGGAACCCACATGGAAGAAGACACTTCTCTCATTCCTGCAAGCGACTAAAAATGAGATAAACCATTTATAGAAACCACTTAGTTCCTTCTGTCTTGCACATGTCCTTCACTTAGGCAGTAATCACATTAGGCCACATACACCTGTCCTGGTTTCCTCACCCCACTGGAGCTTAATGAACTATGTAAATCAGTGGAAATAGTCTTCAAAGTGACTCTTTTGAGAGGGCAATAACAATAGGACTGCATAATATATCCTTTATTAATAATCAGCGCGGTATTGGCCTTCACGCCGCTGATGTCACAGAAGGCGGGCATATGTAAATGAACGCTCTACCAAACATTCCAATTTTTATTGCAAAAACCTCATCGCATGATATTTCTGCTAGTAGTGTCATTTACCCATATCAAACTGTTTAAGCGCCCGCGTGAGCCCGCGTGAGCCCGCGTGAGCCCGCGTGAGGTTTGCTCGTACTGAGCTCAACACACGGCGTCTGCAGCAGAGACTCATCCTCTTCTCAGCGCGTCTTTGTCGGGGGCGCGGCTGGCTCAGCCTGCCGAAGGAGCCGTCGACTCCAGTCCTGGCTGCAGTCCTCACACACAGCCTTCCGCTCCTGTTCCATCTCCACAACTTAAGAGCGCTGACTCCTCATGTCCCTGAATTAGAACACAGTTCGGGTTCTGTCCCTAAAAGTCTTTCAGTTGGTACACTAACTCTTTATGTGATTGAAGGAAACGAACTGTTAACGGAAATAAAGCCAGTAGTCTGCCAGTAAGGCTGCCAGTCTCACATCGTTAGCCATTTGTTAAAGATCCTAGAAAACATGCTAAATATTTCACTAAAATCTCTTAACCTCGCCCCTCCCCCCCTCGCTTTTTTTCTCCCAAGCTTCATAGCAAAGTTTATTTGTTAAAACCTTTCCTCATGACCCCGGGACTAAAACGGAGACCAGATGCTTATGTAAATAATGGCGTAGGTAAATAATGACATCCAGAAAATGCTTCCTGCTTCTGGTGTCCTGTCTCACTTTCCCGCAGAGTGGAGCATCACGCATGCATCTCCCCGAGTTACCCCTGCTCTGGCGCCGTGGCGACAGCCTTCTGGCGTCCAGCCCACGGGAGTCCAAATGAAGTATTGATCATTTCATAAAGAGGTTTTATTATCTATCAATAAACCCATGGCGTCATGGGAGACGTGGGTGGAGATATTGGAGGAGGGGAGGTGGTGCAGAACTAAAAGGAGGGACGTATTAGGAATATATTGCTGTGTTAAAGTAGGTGTGGTCTTGTACTGTCTTGTACTGTCTTGTACTGTCTTGTACTGTGTACCCTGTGTATTGGGCGTGGTCTTGTACTTTCTGTGGGTCTCGGTGGTCTTGGCTTGCCTCTAGCATGATTAGTTGTTTGGATAGACTAAATATCATGGCCTCGTTTTTTAGCTTCTTATTTCCCTTTATTGCCTAAAGTTTTACAGCTCTGGGAGTTAAATAAATAAATAAACCTCTCGACTTAAACAGCGTTCATGGTAATTAGGAAACAAAAATAGAAGAGACGACAAAAAAAAAAAACTTTTAAAAATATGGTCTTGGCGGCCATTTTATAGGTGGGAGGCAACAGCATTGTTTTTGTATGTTTATTTATTTATTTGTGGTTCTGCTTTGTAAAATTGCTTTGTTTGTCTTTACAGAAGTGCATCTTTTGCTACAAAACCACGAAACACATCTGTGGTGCATGTATCCAGTGCTCATACGAAAACTGTTCCACCTCCTTCCACGTCACCTGTGCCCACCTGGCCGGAGTGGTCATGAAGCCTGCTGATTGGCCATATGTAGTGTCTGTCACATGCCACAAACACAAACAGACCAATCTGAAGGTACGTGGGCGGCTTTGCAGTGCCTTTAAAAGTCTGTTTGTACACCAGGCTCATTGTTGATCCCGGCCTCATGCTAAGAGTCTATAATTAAGCAAACTCTTTTGTCATGAAGATATCCTATTATGCAAGCCTTGAATACAAGTCTCTTGAATACAGATGATTACTGCTCAGAAAAATGACAAACCAAATGAACCAGTGTGAAAGAGTTCTACATTGTAGAGGCTCCCAAACAATCTCGAAAATGCTGCTTACAACTACAGAAATAGAAAATATTTTTTAGATTCTGTTTTTGTGTTTTCACGCCAACAGGAGCTTTGAGTTTGAGTGTTTGCAGATGTTGCTCAAAAGAACATCTGGGAATATTATGGGAATCTTTGGGAGCTGTGGGAAATGCTGAGGAACGTAGGGGCGTGCTGAAGGATATTGGGGAACTTTTGAGGAAGTTTGAGGAATGTTGGGAAACAATGCTTAAGAATCTTGAAGAATGGTGGCGAATACAGAGGTACCATTGGGCATTCTTCGGGTCAGAATGACGTGACCCTTGGCTCCCTCTGCAGATGAAGGCAGGACCACGTGACCTTTCCTTGGGTCAGCAGGCTATCGGCAGGAGCAGCGATGGCTGGTTCTACCGCTGCACCATCATCGGCGTTGCAACCCAAAGTTTCTACGAGGTCAACTTCGACGACGGCTCCTACTGTGACAACGTCTACCCTGAAAATGTGCTGGTGGGTGCAGAAGGACACACGCACACTCTCTAGCCAAAGGATGAACTTTATTTTTTGTTTTATTTTAACTTTATTTTTATTTTTGTTTTGATTTGATTCACATCTTAATTCATATTGCCATAGAAACACGTGTATTAAATTGCCACACACATGCAATTCATGACATTTTAATCATCTTTTTTCTGTGGATAAAATAAA
>JAOXYF010000025.1:4634464-4636964 GCA_028565775.1 Sternarchorhynchus goeldii | reverse complement strand
TGGACAGAAATACTCTAAACTATTCTGATATTGTTACAAATTGTGGTATGTATTGCAAGATGCATATATGTTACATTTCGGATATTTTAGGGAACAAATGGTTGTGCGTGATCTGTCCGTCTGTCCTTTTGTGTCGGTACACATGCATGTGTCTGTGTGTGTGTCTTTGTGCTCAGTTATTTGTTTTTGACTACCATCATTCTCACCCACTCCAGGCAACGGTGAGCGTTCAGGACGGCCAAGGCCAGGCCAGCGAGGAGCCCCAAGCAGCCAAGCGCCCACGCCTGCCCACGCCACCCCACACCCCTGCCACCCAGGCCCTGGACACCCCCCTCCTCAGCCCAACCTGCACCCCTCTCGCCCCCTACGCAGGCCTCAGCGTTCCTCCCGGCACCAGCACTTCTCCCTCCGTCTCAGCTCAGCCTGTCCCCGCGGCTGTCCCTCTTGCCCCGACCTGCCCCCAGGTGGAGGGCAGTGAGAGTTACACCCACAGTTCCAGTTACATCGCTTACATGGAGTCTCTCCTCAACTCGGACTTCCCCCCCGATGAAGCAGAACGGGGGCCAGAGCCTATGTATTAGTGCAGCTGCCCATGCTTGCTCATCAATAGCCCAGCGCTATCCTAGCACTGGCTCAGTGCTAGCCCAGCGCTAGCCCAGCACTGGCTCAGTGCTAGCCCAATGCTAACCCAGCACTGGCTCAGTGCTAGCCCAGCGCTAGCCCAGCGCTAGCCCAGCACTGGCTCAGTGCTAGCCCAGCGCTAGCCCAGCACTGGCTCAGTGCTAGCCCAATGCTAACCCTGCACTGGCTCAGTGCTAGCCCAGCGCAACTGCTCCTCTTCCCTTACACAGACTCTGTGGAAAACCCGTTACTGCATGTTGGTCTATTGCTATTTTCCTTGCTCTTTTACTCTTTTCACTAGCCTTCCCATATACACTGGCAGGCCACTGAAGGTGTGTGGGTGGGTGTGTGGGGGTGTGTATGTTTGTGTGTATTTTTGGGCTTCTATCTGCTCCTCCCCCTAATGCATTAAAGTGTCTTTCTCTCTGGTCCCTCATTCTCTCACTTCATAGAGGGAAATCGGACTTTTTTTGGGGGGGGGGGTGTTAATGATCATTTTATTACATGTGCAGCATACTTTATACTGAATTATATCAGCCCACTGCAAAGTATTTTTCTAACTCAAGCCAAAACTCACTCACCTAAAGACTCAATGCAAACGGACTGTCTGTTTCTGTACAGTTTTGATTTTTTTTTTCTTCTGTGTTTGAAGTGGGGGTCAAAATGTGGGGGGTATAGCAGGGATATGGGGTGGGGGGTTAACATGACTATTTAAACATCTTTATTATTTGTATAAAGCAAATGACAAATATGGCAAACCTAGAATCTCCATTTTTATGCCTGAGAGTTTGGTGTAGAAATGATCTGTTTAAGATATAGGTGTCTTCAGAAGCTCTTGTGACGTATATACGCAAAACGTTACTTATACGCAAAACGTTACATATACGCAAAACGTTATGACGTATTTTCAGTGCCAGGTGTCTGGACTTGTTTTTGTAGCAGACTTCGTAAAAATGTAGACTTAATATGGAATAACTGTTCGATTTGTCCATTTTTATTATGATAACTGTCTTTTTGCTGTTGTTATTGGTTCTATTTTCATTTAGTTGGTGAAAACTTCATGTGAAAAGAACAATGGCTTAGGTTTTTTTTTTTTGTCAGCTTGCGGTTGTTTTTCTAGATAACAGAATTTGTCACATACGTAGGTTGGAAACCTACGCACGATTAGCGTTAAATGTGGTTTACGTGATCAGCCTTCTCAAGGTGCTATAGAAGTCCTAGACTACTGAGAGGTCCCTGGTCACGCATCCCCCTCTCTCTCTCTCTCTCTCTCTCTCTCTCTCATACACACACACACTGCTCATGGTATACAGATTTGCTTTCCTCCCAATGTCACACCAGGTGTGGCCCTGTGGCACAGCACAGCAGAGGATATTGTTGGGAATCCGCTTACCAGCGCCTTTTCTCACTCTCTCTCTCTCTCTCTCTCTCTCTCTCTCTCTCCCTCCCTCTCTTCCTCTACCGCCATTCATCTTTTTCACTCTCTTCTCTCTACTCCTCTATATTTCTCACTTTCTACCTCACTCTCTCTGTGTGTCTCTCTCTCACTCTCCCCTTACTGCTCTCTCTTCCACCTCTCTCTCTTCTCGTTTGACTTTGCTGTGATGGAGCGATTGAGCCCAGTGGAGGTCTAACTATGGCTATTACCCTGCAGTCGGCCTCCACCGCTCCGCCCCACTCAGCTCCTGAGAGGTGGGTGGCTAAGAGTCCATTATGCTGTTCCCTCCAGACGGAGACGTGCCCCACAGAGCCCTGACCCCTAAACCCCACCCACCCCCCACTAGGCGTCCCCCTGGTCCTAGCGTCCTACTCACACTCCACTTCTCTCGCCAGACACGACAGAAGATGGTGGCACAGAAAGCCTGGCAAGCCAAAGAGT
>JAOXYF010000025.1:4588191-4624213 GCA_028565775.1 Sternarchorhynchus goeldii | reverse complement strand
ATATATTTTCTTGCTAGTTCAATCTGCTGGGTGGTTGATCATCTGGGAGCTGTAAATAAATGGGAAAATTGGAATATATCAGAGTTCACGTATGTGTGTGTGATATTAACATGTCATTAATTGTTTATGTAAATTATAAAGTATGTGGAAGTAGCCTGTTTAGAGAAGTTGCCAAATCAGCCAGAAAACAAATTTGGCATGTTAACTTTTACCTAGTCATCCTATCTGTACATTTTTGATATTGAACATGCTATTTAGCCACCATCATCCATATATTTATTCACATGCCAAATTGGGCTGCCGCTAGATAGAGTTTGCTATTATGCAGTTAGTGTGAAGGAAATACAACAGTACTACTTAATATTGTGAAATGGAATGCACTCTTGTTACACACATGGGGTTCGATTTCTGAAGTATCTGTTGTGAGGGCCAGAAAGTGGTCTGAGATCTCATCAGTGCTAAAGAAGACAAGAAAGTGAACCAAGTACTTCTTAAAATTCATTAGCAGTGTGAACATAAAAGAATGAAGGTCGGTCACAACTACTTTCTTTCACTTGTTTAAAGAACCGAGTTCAGTTCATTTACAAAGAGATATGTGTGAAGATTTTTCTACAGGTGAATTTTCCCTGCCAAGCACACAACGAGCCAATTCACCCAGTGATAATACACACTGCACGACATTGATAGAACCTTAATAATGATTTAACAAAGCGAGGCATGCATACACTGGGGCAGGTGATTGTCTAGACAGTAGATACATTCCAAAGCCTAGGCTGCAGTCGAGGTAGGTAGTCTATGTGTAGCTTATGTTTGGAGCAATTTTAAGGATACAACTGATGTTGACTTCCTGGCTGTTAGCCAGAGTTCTCTGTGCACATATGATCGGGCAGAAAAAAAAACAGTACCATGGAATTGGCAGAAAATTAAATACTTGCTTATACTTTCCTCTCTACACTCTCCTTGTCAGTTAACCTTCTTTGCCCTACTTCCTCCAGACATGAAAGATCTGCCCTGCATGCTGCCTGGCTAACCGATGTATTATGACCTAAGAACTGTGGAGGAAATATCAGCTAGATTCAGACCCTCACTCATACCAATCTCACCTTTCCATGTTTTCACTAGGAATAGCATCTGCAAAAGCATCCTACTAAAGAGGAAAAATAGAATTATCAGCACCTGATTCACACAGGCTCTTCACTATTTTCCCTTCTCTCCTTGTCCCTCCCCCTTCTTCCTCCTCTCTTTAGTCACTTTATTTGAAGAGAAGGTTGCAAGAATCTGCCAGCTTTCTCCTCTGCTCCCATTCCTCTCACCAGTATTTTCACCCTCTCTGGCCTATTTTCTCCTCTCTTCGCAGACAAGATCCTTCAACTCCTGACATTAAATCCAACTACATGCCCTCTAGATCCCATCCCTTCCTCTCTGTTCTAGACATTTTTGAGAGATCCATTCATAACTACCTCATATCACAACTAATCATCAAAATCTCCTTATCCTCGTGACATGTGCCTATTGCATTCAAGACTGTCAGGGTGGTACCGGTCCTAAAGAAGGCCACTCTCAACAGCTTTAACATATGCAACTTCAGACTGGTATCATTTTTCTCTTTCCTCTCAAAAGTAGGGGAGGGTCCTAACCAGACAATACACAGGGAATTCACATCTACTCTGTTGTACTGGTGTCACTCAGGGCTCAGTGCTAGGTCTTCTTATCTCTTTGTACTTGGCCTCTTAGTGATGTAATATTTTCCCATGATTTCTTCTATTACTGCTGTGCTGTCGACAGTCACTTAATCCTTTCCTTTTCCCCTTCCAACTCTGATTTCTAGTTGTATCTCAGCATGCCTGGCTGATATTTCATCACGGATGATGGCTCACCACTTAAGGCTCAAGTTCAGCAAGCCCAAGCTTCTATACACTCCAGGAATTCTTGATCCTCACCATAACTTCACTGCTTCCTTTGAATACTCCATGCTCACTCTATCTGAAGCTGCATGCAGCCTTGGTATAACTTTGGATGCCCATTGTATACTCATGTTTCAATCCTGACCCACTCATACAGGTTTCTCATTTGCAACTTGTGAAGGATTCAACCCTTTCTCTCTCTGAAATCTTCCCAGATGCTTGTTCCAATTATTGTCCTCTGAAGGCTTGGATACAACTTATAACTAGCTGTATTCAACATAAAATTACTCCAGAATGCAGCAGCAACTGGTCTTCAAATGGCCAAAGTTCACTGCTGCACACTCTTCACTGGCTTCCAGTAGCTGCTTGCAACAGTTTCAGAACCCTGCTGTTTACCTACACAGCCAAAAATGGACCAGCCCCTCACTACATGATGATAATGGTCAAAGACTGTGATGTGTGCCTCGAGCAGCTCCAGCTTCAAGTATGGCTTGGCTTGAAACAAGTCTGATGGACGACAAGTATCAAGAGTCTCCTCTGTTCTGTCTCCTAAAAGATCTTCCATTGGCTGTCAGAACAGTAGAGTCCCATGATTTCTTCAAATGCAGACTGAAGACTTATCTGTTTGTATCGTATTTAACTGACGACTATTTCTGCACTTATTGAAATATCCCACTGCCTTATATCATCCTGCAATGCACTACTACATCTAATACTTACTGTTGCTTGTTATTGCACATGTGCTGATTTTGTCATTCTTTCTAGCACCGACTCCTGTATCTAGCAGTATCTTAGTTCAATGGTACCGTGGACTCTAACCTATTGTACTGGCTAAGATGCATTCTGTGTTGAGAAGATTAAAAAGCACTTTTATAAGTTGCTCTGGATAAGAGCGTTCTCTGAATGCATAAATGCAAATCTATGAGACAAGGCGCAGTGTTAACCCGTTCAAAACTATACCATGGCTTTTCCCTCAATAAGTACTACAATCTATGTTCAACACATTTAACATTGCCCCTTTCGAGCTGCTAATCTTCATGTAAACAACCTTGATGGATTATGAATAAAGAGCTTTACCCACTAAATATATATGAATATTACATTTGATAATTAATTGACATTTGTTCTCACTTTTAAGAGTAGACAGCTCACACTGCTGCCAGACGTGGCTTAAATGTCAATGAGGAATATTGGAAATAACTAATTCTTGTAAGTGTAAAATAAATTGCTTTGCATACATGTGCCTGGATATGACAAATTGATTTTGGGGGGTGGGGGGTAGATGGGCAAAGAAATTCAGTAGACAGTTCTGCGAATACACTTACTTGGTTGTAATTGCAGTCATGTAGCCTGAGGGAGAAATGTGTGTTTCTGTCTATAATTTGTTTCGTTAACGGATCTTGCTTTTCTTTCAGTCAATAAAAAAAACGCAGCTAAATCATTTTTTTTTCCTGAACAAGAGCCGAAGTGATTATTTAGTATCATGCATTTTGAGACAGCAGAGATGTTTTCTTGAGATAAGAGCTCTGGTAATGTTTGCTGTTCGACTGATTGCACTCTTTCCCTCTCACGCTTTACTGCCAATGAAGCATCTTTCCTCTGAGCAGAGCAAACAACAACAACAACAACAAAAACATTACGGTGCACTGAAGAGAAGGTTTCGACTTTTTTTGTGGTGTGTCATGTCCATGAGATTTTTTTTTTTTATTTGTTTTTCTTTTTTAGATGTTCTCATTTTCCTCACATTAGATTTCTGGACTGTGGCATGCCAACTATCTCCTCCCCTGAAGTCCCAAGATTCCTCGCTGCTGTTCTGTCTCTGACCTGGAGCAGGGTGGGAGGACCTACAGCTCCTGGCCTATGCATGGACGATCACCTTGCGAGGGCTGCGGTGCCTGATAGAAGCGCATTCCAAGAATAACCACCAAATTGCTGGTTCCTGGAGAGATGCACCTGGCAGGTAGCCAGGCTCTCTCACACAAACACAGACACACATCTGGCTTTTCGCTCTCTATCTAATGACTGTGTGACAGAGTGACATTAGTTAACTGCAGTCATGCCAATGTAATTGCTCGGTTGATGTGGAACATTCCAGATGGTTAGAGAACCCCATGTTCTCCATGGTGATGCTCACCTACACTCAGACAGCCCCCTCGTGTTGGTTGGTTTTTCCATTTAAAGAAAAAACTGGTGATAAGGTTATCTGCATAAAATAATCTTTTTAAAGTTTTGTCCAGAGTTACCACAAGGGCAAAACCTCAGGAACCAAGATTGATGAAACCTGCCTGGCTCTTATCTAGAAAAATTATGAGTATTTAGAAATCTCTTTTAAAAGTGGTCATGTGTAAAAATGTGTTTCTCTGTTTTACTTTGTAAATGAACTCTGTACAGCTGGAATGGAGATTCCTCTGTACAATGTAACAATACCATCTTATTACTAACATTAAATTCTAGACCAATACTGAATCCTAAGGACTCTGCAGAGGCCAATGTAGAAGTCATTTGTAGAATTGTTCTTAATAAAACTGCAACCACCTTAATCCTTCAAAGGCACTTTGAAAGTGCTTCTATGAAGAGGGAGCTAAGAAGCTTTAATTCATTCCTGTAAGTTGGGAACAAAGATCTAAAACGGCAGTCTTACTCAAAACACTTTTTCAAACCAGCAGTGTTTAAAGATCCATGAAAACCTAAACTGTTGTTATACAAATTGTACTGCTTAGGTGACCTAATGTGGGCTTAGAACAGTGGGACAGATTATCATCTTTTTTTGTTTGGACAATCCATTAAGAATGCCTTACTTTCCTCAAGGCACTATGTCAATCACTGGGGCGTGCAGTAGCCTATCCTAATGCCATAATGAGGTCACATGACTTTGCATTCTGAGGTGGAATAACTCATGAGCCCACCTCCCATGCCAATGAGGACTGTGCTCTTTATGAGCACAGAGCAGCTATAAATGGGGGCCCTTAAAGGCATCCTGGGGCACACCCTATTGACTGGTTCATTTCCTATTAGCAGGAGAGCCTCGCCAAGCGTGCGTGTGAATAACCAAGAGGCTAAAAGAGGTGTGACCTGTGTGTGTGTGTGTGTGTATGTTTGAGACCTGTGCCTGCCAGGATATCGCTGATGCCGTTTTTGCTGTTCTTGAGCGTCATTGTACTGCCAAGTTTACCCATGATTGATAAATACCAGGAAATATTGCTCAAAATTCTCTATTTATTCGTATCCTTCTCAATTTGCACCTCTCTCTCTCTGTCTTTCTCTCTCTGTTCTGTCTCTTTCCCTTCCTCAGCTGCTGAGCTTTGCCTGAAGTCAAAACCTTTTCATTTCCCTTCAGTCTTGTCTGTCTGTGCTGTTGCTTCTTGCCTTTGTTCATTTTGCAACAGTTTGTCCATTTTTTCAAATCTCTATCATTTCTACCCCAACCCTTCAGCTCCACAGATACACGGCCTGCGCTGTAATGAGACTGACTGACAACAGACAGTTTGGGGTGGAGGGACGCAAAATGTAATGAATAAAAGCTAGAGCTGTTGGTGTGTCTCTGATCGCATTCTGTGTCTGTTTGAAAGGAGGCCTGCGATTGGTCCTCCCAGTGTTTGTGATGTAAAATTGCAATTTTCCTCGCTGTGGGGTACTGCTGCATGTGTGCGTGTGTGCACGTGATCACACATGTGAGGGAGGGCAGGACATTATCTCAGAGCTTTACAAATTTTCTCACTATGTCCTGAACTTTGAACCGAACAATTTCCAGGCCTAATTACATATGCTTGGATTTAGGTTTGTCCTAACACCATTTGAAGGGCATTCACTCCCTGTCTATTATCATTAAATGTTGTTTTTTGTAAAGTTCTGAGCTATGCCTTTCTTTGAAGTATGCTACATCTAGCAGGTCTTGCTTAATCTGCTCTGGCATTGAGTTTTGATTTTAGAACCAGCCACTCCTTACCAAACTCCAAACTCCTTCCAGCCTTAATTATTATAAGAATTAAAGCAGAATAAAGAAATAAATCTGCTCTTAGACTTGTATATTGTTTATTTATGTGATTTAATGCATTATGGCTGTTTTCAAGATGAGCTCGTGTTCTTGCTGATTCATGCGTCTGAAGATGGCACCCTGGGTACATGCTATGATGAACTAGCATAAAAGATAACGTGGGGACTGGATATCAAATGAATGAGGTGATTCATGGGTCATATCATACAGGCAAACCTGCTAAAAGACCTCGTTCTTGTCACGTTTGATCTAAGATCCACAAATCATCAAAGAATCAATACCCTTTTCCTGAGGATGATGGAAAAATCATTCTTCACTTGATTTGAGACACTGAATTTCAAGTGTTTTGAAAGTGTTTTTTCCCAATGTTGAAGGCACAAAACAAAAGACAATGCTAAGTCTAAGAGCTTGATTCTTTTTTAAAAACAATGCTAATCAAATTTAATCTTAAAAGGGTCATGTCTGATTCATATTTATAGTAAATGAACAATCGATATGTGCTTACGCTGGGAATGTGTCTGTTTGAGGGATAGCAGATTGAAGACGGTGTTAGCAGGACTGTTTTCACGGTGCTCTTTCCACAGGGAATGACTCGTCAGCAGAACGCAAGGAGAGAAATAGAGGAATAAAATGTGCCTCATCAAAAAGAAATTCCTCTGCCTCAGCTCAGTACCTGACAGGTACAAGGCAAGCAGGAAATGAAAAGTGTGTAACAGGGCAGGAGTGCCCCCCCCCCAGCCCAGGCCCTGCCTCTCCCCCACCCCCAGCCCACAACTGCCACATAAGCCTATTGATTTTTTTATTCACCCGGAAACATTCTTGCGGGTGTTTTCTGCAGTCCCAGTTGTACCTAGTAATTCAAATTAATATTTCAGTCAAGGAACCCTGAGCTCCAGGGTACCATTGACAGCAACACATAAATTTATCCAGTTACTTGTAGATAAGTAGGCCTAATTTTCTGAGCAAAGTTTTATTTTATTTTTTTAAGGTAAATACATTTCACCTACACCCATATTGAGTTTATTTCTGAGGAAACGCATCTGCTTTTTAGTTACTTTTTGAGTTACTTCAGTTAATGTTTTTTATAAACATCATGTCTGTGTGTGTTCAGTGTTTGGTTGGTATCAGCTCCTGGATTCTTTTGCCATTTGCTCGTGCATTTATTTTAAAGCAGCTGAAGCGACAGGTTAGTCGACCTGGTGGCTCTACAGGCTCTGTCCTGTCGCTGTGTGCTACCGTGCTCTGACAGCTAATTGCATCAGGGCTTAATTGCAACAAGCAGCGCATAATGGAGCGTACAGGAAGGGCCCGGGCATCGGCGAGAGGCTTGACGTGACGAGGCCGTGGGAATGGGACGAGCGTTTATGTGACAAGCTTAGCTTTATCCTTGACTTGTGAAGATTCTCCGAAATGCTGACAGCTCCGGGAATGCGGCGTTCTTCACTTCATGCCGGGTCTGTTTATTCTGAGGTGCTGGGAGCGAGGAAATAGGGCTTGTGTTTAACTAAAGGTGAAATCCGTTTAAGGACGCCAACAAGCCTGGAGACAGCTGTAAGAAACATCAGGAACCTGGGACCGACTCATCGCTTATCTATGTATTTATGCATGTGCTCTATTAGAGACTATTCATGCATGTTAATGGAGCCCCTCGAACTGTGATCTAGTTGGGAGGAGCAGAGTTATTCCTGCACTGGCTCTGCATGTGTAGGGATCTGTACTCCAACGTGTCTCTGCAAAGTGAACCAAGATTCCAACCAAGGTTTCCCTTTCGTAGGTTAGTTTGTTTTCGTCTTTATTCCCCATTTTAATAAAAACAAGCCAGCGTAATGGTCTGGAGAAGATGCGTTGAGATAGTTGGAATGATGGCTAAAGAGATGGGGGTGAGATGCACACAAAAATAAACGGAATATAAACCATGTGCATAGTGAAAGACCCCTGTGAAGAAGTGCCTGAGATAAGCAGAATAAGATGAACCTTTGACAGAACAAAACATTAATTAGGGATTGCATATAAACAACTATGGTGAAAGACAGCAGACAGACCATAAATGTGCTGTAATTGTTATTGAGGTGTGGATAATAACCGTATGCAGGTTCTGTCCCATTAACATTCTGGGAGGCTGGGGTCAGGCTACTATGACAAGATGAGACATTGTATCTTGGTGGACTAAACCAATAGCTAAAGGAGCTCCAGGTTATGACATCATGGAGTGGGAGGGGCACAAGTAGGTAAGCACCAATCATGAATTTTAATGGCGATTTCCAGGCAAACTGATTGATAGCTAACGGTAATGGTGTTTATTCTTATTGCTGTTGCATTTGGTTTTTATTTATTGTGGAATAAATGAACAATGAAACATTACTACATGTGTATTTCCAATACAATTTCCAGTAGAGTTACTTTTTAAGTACAAAAACTCACATTTTACATTCTTGAATGAAAAATCAAACATTTAATTAAAACAAAAATATAAATTAACAATAAATATAAAAACTGTAAATAAGTGTACTAACTAATGTTGGAAATAATGTTAAGAGGAATCTGTTTATTACAAGACACATATTTGCTACAGAAATTCCATTTAACAGTCCAAACAAGCTATTAAAAAGATTACAGAGAAAAAATTGACCTTTTAAATATAACACAAAGTCTAAATAATATAACCCAAAAGTCAAACTACTTTAGTGAAAGGGGGAGTTCACCTATTTGCAAATTTGACCCTCTTTAAGATTACTGGGTGAGTTCAAGACTCCTCAAGCAGTGATGTATTTATGTATACATTATATATACGTTTAACATAATTTTTACACATTTGAATAATTCTTAAAGCAATTTCAAACAAACTGCTCTGCCATCCCCCCTAAACTCAACAGCAAAGTACATATTACACATATTGTACACTCTTCCCTCACTGAATAAGCAGTTTTTATGACGAAGCAAAGCTTTGTTTTGTTTTTTTTTGTTTTTTTATGGCCAAGGTTTTAATTGTTTCTTGTGCCTTTGTGTTGTAGCAGAAGGCTGCATCAGCCTGTCGTCATGACGGAGCAAGTCGTATTTGTTAAGTTGCTAAGCAAATTCATAGAAATGTTTGCTGAAGACTCAGTTTGAACTAAATCAAGCTCTTAGACTTGCATTTTCTTTACTCTTTCACTAATCGCTGCACAGACAGTTCTCTGTAGAACACCACAAAGGTATCTGTAAGGGAGACAACAGACAGAATTCAGGCAACACTGGAAATACATCATTGCGACAGCTTTACATTTTTTGTAACAACATTCTGACAGCGTTCAAAGTGTGCCCATACCTAGCTCAAGTTATTTACATCATAATATTGTGCAGCACGGATCAGCCAGAATAGTTAATTGGTCATTTTGCTGTGTGTTGAAGCCAAAACGCTTATGTGCTTCTCTTAGGACTTGCAGAAGAGTGCTTCGTCACTGTGAAGACGTGTTGGTCTTAACAACAGGTCACTCTGAGAGGAGCTGTTCTATTAGAGTGGCTATTTTCTCCTATGCTTTTCAATATTTTTGTTTTTGTCTTAAATAAGGCCAATCTTTATGTATCTGCTTAAACCTATTAAATGGAATATATTCAGGGGTAGAAGGAAAGAGACACCATCTGATTTGAGGATGAACACAATTTTATAAAACCTTTCACAGGTCTAGCGCATCATATTAGCCCACAATCAAACAGAACCGATTTCTGCATTAAAGTCTGACACCTCTGTAATTGCATGATGTTGAGCAATTCTGAGATGGCAGTTTTGTATGAGAGCGGAAAGGATTATATCAAGCTACCAGCCTCATTGGTTTAGTGAGATGCATAAGCAGAAGCATCTCACCATGACTGTAAACAAAATGGAAGCCCTCTCTTCATTTCTGGACTCCTGTTTTTTAGGCTAGTTCTTTTTTTCAAGCTGGTTATGAGGTTTAATAAGATCTTTGTAACTTTGTAAGCTTGTAGTAAGTCAACGTTTAGCTTTTGCTCCCTTACTCTGCTGCAAGTTTTGTGATTATCCTCCAAATATGGTTGCTGTATTGAATAAGGGTTTGGAAGAAAGTGCATAGCCTCAATTTCCAATAGCATATACTCAAGCCTACGTTATTAGTTCAAACTATGTACACAGGGCTTTGCTCCAGTGCTCACAGGAGAACAGTCATGAACTAACGTTTGAGGCGTACTGGTAAAATGAGTTATCCAGCAAAGATTATAACTGTGGGACATCACAGAGCAAACGGCACAGAAGAGCTGCATACAGTCGCAGAGCCACTGCTGGTCTTTATTATCGCAAAGCTTCCTCATGACGTGTCACAATGCGACAGGCAGCCAGTTGCTCTAGGGCTTTTTAATTATGAAGCATACCATTATTTGTTCTCCTGGGTTAATCTTATCCATAGTGACATCCGTGAGTGGTCAGTGTGACCCTGTGGTTTGATCGTTTGCCAGAGAACGTGGGGTCAGAATGCACAAGGGTCAACAAAAGGTTAAAGTTCTCCAGAATCTATAAGGTCATTCTTTATTTTTGGTAAGGAAAACCACCCCAAACAACAAAACTCCCCAAAACAACAAAACTGTTTATTTCATATATGAGAGAATGGATGGAGAAAGAAAGGAAATGTCAAAGAAATGTCAAACGCCCGCTGGCCAGCTACATTTTAGCTACCTTTCCAAAGTACAGAGCTAGATGGAAAAGCAGCACTGGCCATTGTTTGTCTGGAGACAGGTCAGTTCACTTTGACCTTCTGACAGCTTGATGTAAATGGAGCGATATAACGGCAGCGGCGTGAACGCGGTTCTCTCTCTCTCTCTCTCTCTCTGAACGCAGCCGAAAAAGGGGCGCGGCGTGTGAAGTTTGGCTTCAGCAGTGTGACAGAAGTCCGCTCAAGTGAAGCGAGTCAGTGCGCAGGAGAATCCGGGCACAGGATGACATTGCTAACGGCGCGGTCAGCGCTAGCCTATGCTAATCACATTAGAAATCTAAATTTTGTTTTCAGAAGGGAGCACGAGCAATTATGCATGCGCACACACATTATGCAGAACCTGAACTTGGGAGAATCTGAACGACAAAACGAATTAGTTTTCCCTGCAGATCTTTTCTTGCTTTCTTTCAACATTGACTCAAACTGTGAATTCTGAGAGCATTAAACTATTCCAACCAGAGGAACCGTCAGCGTGATGGAGAGTATGTTTATTGCAGTTACTTATGTCTTGAAGCTAACAGCCTGAAAGGACTGACGTAGAGACACTCACTCAGCCTGTCAGGCGCGTGTGTCCTAATCTAGCCCTAAAGACTGCCAGCGACTTTTAGTGCATACATAAAAAATTACGCGTCCCCAGACTTTTGATTTGCATGTTTGCAGAGTGTTAATTTATTGCTTAATCAATTATCCATTAAAGCTGGCCGTGAGCTGAGGAGTATGTGCTGGTATTTTCAGGGCATTAGTATGCCTACCATTTTCCCTTTGCCTTTGATGTTAATATACCATAGCAGCCTGCTTATTATTACTGTGTCTTAAAAAGCAGGGAAATGCATTTCTTTCAGTTCTTTGTCCTTTGTGAAACCGTGTGTGAAGCCATAATATGGCCGTGGACATCATTGTCTTTCATGAATAAGAGTATCCTACGGCTTCTAAGCCTCTGTGCTGCTCAGTGATTTTGAATTTTCGTTTATCAACATCGTCCTATATAAGAAGTCAGTGTATGCTGTTTGAATGGTACGTTTCATGCTAACAGATGATGTCGCGATATAATGGTAATAAAACTGTTACTGTTGCGTAGAAAAATATGCAATTCCGCCCTGACCTCTAGGGGTCAGTAAAGCTTCAGTTACCTCCAGACGTTCCCTCTTCTCTTACCCATAGCTCACAGTCTCTCTGCCATGAGAGCAGACCTCATTTGTTCTTAGGTTGGCTGGTCCCAGACATGACATATTATTCACATTATCATCAGTCATGCTGAAAGCAAGTTTGAAGCTGGCAGTAAAAGTGTACGGACCAGCCTTCTGAGTCCCTGATGGAGTAAGCTTAATGCAGGAGAGAGCTACAAACATGACACAGGCTGAGAGAATGATTCCTCTTGGAGTGGAAATCTTTGTGTGTCTGTGTGTGTGTGAAAGGAATGCCAGAGGAAAAATAGAGGAGCCGCGTGTTACTGTGGTTGTGGACATGTACACATACGATAGAAAGATTTTTAAAAGTGGAACGAAAAACGAAGCGTGAGAGAAGGGTTAGGGTTGTGTATTGGAGGTATACCTCTCGCTTATATGGCTTTCCAACGAATCACAAAGAATCTGCTTCCGTCCTTGAATTCCGATGAAGGCTTTGATCTCCCTGGCGTTGTTGCAACGCAAGAGTTCAGCATCATGTCTAACAGAGTGGAGAAAACAGCACCCCCGGCCTAAGATCCGCACAATGCTCGTCGACTGGAGCAGACGGTACACACGCGACATGCTCTGCAACGCGTTTAAAAGTCAGAGTGCAGAAAAGCGAGAGATACAGTATTCGCTTTTATCGCCAACCTCCCGCTCCTATCGTTGGAAAAGGAGACATAACATAATGTGGCATTCAGCAGGCAGCGATGACGACGACGACTGTGATGATGATGAATTTCTTGTTCTCTCATTTACTCAATCTCTCCTTTCTCCCCCCGCTGGGCTCACTTTCTCCAATCTTTCAGCAAGCTCCGCAGCAGCTAATCGCGGTATCATTAGTTCTCTCTGGCCACTGTAGCGCTGATTCAATTTTCCTGCGTGCAGGGCGTGTGGGAATACAGTGGACGCCTCATTACGTGGTTGGCTTTATGATCGCTCTATCCATCTAGCCCACCCTGCTTCGATGAATCACACACGTGGCCATTAAAAAAGAGAGCCAAACTGCAAGAAATACTTGCCTAGCCAGGGTGAAAGATCATGACTGTGTTTTTTGTTGTTGTTGAACTACACACCAGGCAAGGAACAGAGGGACTGAGCTGGGAGATTTATTTAAAAGTAGAGCAGTCAGAAAAATATCAGAGCTGGAGCAAAAAGTGTTGCTGCACTCAGAAAACTGCTGGATTTAAAAGCAACCCAGTTTTGGGGTAGAATAGGATGTGAGCATAAATATTTCTGCACACATTTTGGGGTTTTCTTCTTAGCTTGGCTCAGAGTGTGGTCTGCCAGATTTTTTATCCAGCTGCTAGGATTCTTCAGTCCATGGCTTAAATGGGGTGTGTTAAATTCCCAATATTTTCTAATGGGCTGCATACATTAGACAGTCCTCTTTCAACACCTGTCTATGTCTTTAACCAACTGAGATGTGCCTCACAGTGGTTTAGGTTGCTTCTGGACAATCCGTTGTTCCTCCTTGATGTGACATATGAGCCTATGATGTAATGTGGTGTGATGACAACAGAATTATTTCAGTTATTAACCAGCAGCTTGTGCCAGGACATTGTTTCAGAGCTACTGGATGCATGCCTTTTTTTGGTGGGTTTGACTTGCTGGTAAGTTGACCTATTGCCCAGTAACACCAACAAATGTGATGGCAACCTTGTAATCGCTTTATGGTACTACAAATCAGTACACACTTTAGTAGTTGAGATGTTATGTCTGGTTGCTGGTATATGTAACTTTTGTGGTAACACGATATGGTAAAGAAAAAAGAGAAACATTTCTTCCCTAAAATGTGCCGTCCATTGGGGTTTGATCCTCATACATCCTGAGGAGTTTTTCCTCAATAACACAAAAGGTTACTATAAAATGTTTAGACCAAATTGTGCAGTTCAAGAAAAATAAGAAGAATTCCCAGTGGTTTCATAGGCTCAAATGGAGGCCTGCTACTCTGATCTAGCCAAAGGTCCATCACGGTTGCTGTGATCATGTCAGGCATGTTTCTCACAAGGGTGTCAAGGCTTAAATAGTACAAGATGATGATGTTTTATTCAAGGTTTGCTAAGGGACAGGTGACAATATAAGGGATTGGCAGCAAGTCCAGCCTCCCACAATACTTTAAGAACCCTGGAGAGATGGAGAAGGTGCTTGGCCCAGCTAACTAAATAGTTGATGACATCATCCAAATAGGCTGTAGTGTATTTTTAACACAGTGGCACTATGATGTCCATCAGCCAACTCCATACAGACTGAAGGGAAGAACTTGACAGTACCAGTGTCGAAAGGGCTTGGAAAACACTGTGTTTACAGGAAGAGGGGTCCCAGTTGCATTTATCTTTATCTCTCAAGCAGTAGGGGATTTTTTGGAGCAGCTGATTAAACTGTTCCAATGCTCTTCTGCTCTGAGGTGATGCGTAGGGGTGTGTAGTTGTTTGACTCCTAAAAGTTTACATACCTCTTGCAGTAGTCTCAAGATGAACAAGATGTTTTTCGTCAATAACACAAATAGTTGCTATAAAATATAAAACTTTTTAGTCTGAAGATGAACAGGTCCCCTGGTCCATGAGCAGTTCCTTGGAGGGCCCCCACCAGGCTGAACAGCTGTACCAGCCTGCACGCTGTAGAATTAGTGTCAGTTCTTCTGGCGTGTGGATAATGTAGTCCAACAGGATCAAAATGTACCTGAGTATGTACCTCTACTTACATTTAGTGAAATCATTCTGTCAGATTTCTTAGATTTTGGCCCTGATGATACAGAGTAGACAAAGGATTAGTAACTGAAGACCTTTCAGGCCAGCGAAAGCCTCACTCATTAGTCTCACTAATGTGAAGAGCTTTCTTGGGTTCTGGGTCCTTCTTCACTTCCAGACACCAGGACCATGTGAGATGATTGTAGGGAACCCTGCGAAGTCCCGACCTTCCAACAGCTGTAGTTGCAGACTTACACCACCTGTCCCCGTCAGTGGCGACCAGCCGGGTGCGATCATGTGGACCTTCTACAAGTGCTTGGGTGGCGGACCACAACAATAGTGATAAATCATTGCTCATCGTGCATGTTCAGCACACTGGCAAGTGCCTGTGGACTCTAGGCTCCCACAGGTTTCTCAGGCAGTGGGTTAGCAACCCGCTGATGGATTTATTCTTAAAACGCTCTTTTATTTGGTAACTATTGTGAAGTATCTACAAATCTATAAATAAACATACAGTGAAATACAACTTCAAAAGTGAGGGATACGACTGTGGAGCTGGGGATACAGGAAGGTATTTTAGATGCAGATGATATGAGCATACATGATGTGGCAGTGATGTCATACTACAACGCCACATAACATTTGTTTGCTGTGGAACTGGATACTTGAGATATTGATAATGCGGTTGCTAAAATGCTGAGAATAATATCACTGTTCTACATAACTCACCTGTACAGCAACTACTGAAGGAGACACCAAACCATGTTATAATAAAAGTCTAGTGAGTATAGAGCATTAGCCTGGATTAGATATGCATATTGTGTGTGTAAAAATTAGAGAAGAAAATTCAGTAGCAGTTAAAAAACTGTCTTTCCTTATGTATACTACAGCACTCCAAAGGTAGAGTTTGGTTCAGGAGTCATACTGTTGAATTCCCTCAAGCCCTGGATGTCACATGATCTTTCTTAGTGAGCAGTAGCCACACAAAGACATTCCCCATGTATGACTATTTTTATTGAGCTTTGTTCAATTGCTTCAAAAAAAATCGCACCTTCATAGTGATTCACCTTCTTTGACGCAGCATATTCTGCTGCTGTTGTGTTGCACAAACACAATGGGGTTCTGCATTTCCTGCTGCTAGGTTCAGGCATTTTCAGGTTGTTGACATTTGCACATGCCGGCACTTTGTCCACCACATCTTTAACTCTTTTAATGCATGAGAGTTCTTACACACTTGAGTACACCAGCAGTACTTGCTTGTGCACTCTGCAGAGTTCTTGCCGTAGTTTCACAAGTTCTGGAAAGTGGTTCACAACAGATGATGCCAAAAATAGTTTTTGCTTTCGTAGCTTGTTTGAGAAGCCTTGATGTTTTTGTTTGTGTTTCACCATGAACACTCAGATCCTGCTGTAACGTACAGTGTCTCCAAAAGTGGGCCATAGCCACATCACATCTTTTGATGTTCCAGTCGTCTTAATGCTCCACCTCACTGGAGACAGACTTAGTATATTGCATATCTTCACCAGCAAAAAAAAAAAAAAAGTCTGTTTTAATGTTTTGTGGATTCCCTGATAAGAATTGCAGTGTTCTGAACAAGATTGTCAACTACAAATTGCACGCCTTGTGTACTTGCAGCACCAGATCGCTGCAGCAATGTACAAGCAACGAATCAGGACGCACTTCTTCCAGATGTGTTTACACAACAGAGAAGCTACCAAACTTGTTAGCAGCACCATCAAAACACGAAAAGTACTTTGTTCAAATGCAAGAAAATGTCCTTGTTTAATGTAGATTTTGACATATAATTAAAACAAAAATAAAATCACAAACTCCACCATTCAGCCAATACAGACACAGATCTGTATGCACAAAACACTTTGTGTTAAATGTATTTTATCATCCTGCTTGTTTTGAGTTGAAGCTACGCAGTTCTGAAGGTATGGGGTGCTGCAGCAGCCCCTACTTTGTTTGTCCATGTGCAGACTCATCAGTGGATCTTCGGAGCACAAAAGGTGAACTCATTTGCACACAAATAAGCCTTTCTACCTTCTCATGCCTTTTTTTTTTACTCATCTCTGCCTCACTGTGAGCATCGGCAACCAACCCGATCAAGGCTTGATATTTTATCACTTAAATTATGCTAAGCAAACCATCATTTTGCTCACTGCATGCCTAACCACAAGATATTCTGGTTTTGAATGCAGTATGTAAAAGTATATAAAAGCGGGAGAACTTCGTGAGTTCTGCACACCTGCATCATGTGTTATGCCCTTGATAACCTCCATGCTGTTTTTTAAATAAAGAAATGCAATGAAAATCTGTTGTTTTACAGATTTATTAAATTAAAAATCTAAAAAAATAATTTGTGTAGGCTTTGCTTTTCAGTTTATTTTTTCCCACTGATATTTTTCAGCTCCTGTTTGATTGATTAGCATTCCTGTTCTAATATATTAAAATGAAATAGCTTTTTCTCTTTGTTAGACATTCTCTCATGTCTGTCAGCAGTTCTGTGTTCCCACTGAAACTTCTTTCTCTATTATCACAGTTGACCTGATTTTATTTTTTTCTTTTGAAAACGACTGCTGCTCAAACACCCTTGGTAAACTGATAAAGTTCTCAGCAAGTTCATCTTGTTCATCTTTCTCTTAAAAGTTCTGCATAAAGTTTTTTTTTCAGATCCGATCTGAAACTGCTTGGAAGTATTTTTTGCCTGAGTCTGTCCTTTGAGTGATCCAATGGTGAATTTGGGAATTTCTCTAATCCTGACATTCATATTTCCTTGTCAAATCCACTG
Organism: Sternarchorhynchus goeldii; assembly: GCA_028565775.1. Taxonomy (NCBI): domain Eukaryota; kingdom Metazoa; phylum Chordata; class Actinopteri; order Gymnotiformes; family Apteronotidae; genus Sternarchorhynchus; species Sternarchorhynchus goeldii. The sequence goes on along the minus strand of JAOXYF010000025.1, from coordinate 4,606,965 downwards.
AATGCAAGTCTTTATTCAAAAATGTATGCTGTTATAAATATTCATAAAAAAATTTATTGTAAACTGCTTGGTACAAAGTTTTTAATCTGCTCTTTTAGCAGGCATTATCCTCTCTGCTACATGTCATTTGAACAATCCTGGATAACAAGCAGGTATGGTCATCATATACGAGTTGTAATGAGTATACGTACTGTACCGGTCTTTGGTAAGGGAGCAACAATGTAAATGAGTGACAGCTCAGCGCAGAAACACAAAGGTAATATCAGCTCAGTGCAGAAACATAAAGGTGATATCAGCTCAGTGCAGAAACATAAAGGTGATATCAGCTAAGCAGGGCAATATGATACGAGGCAGAACAAGCAAAGAAATGAGAAGACAAACAACTGTCCAGTCGAAATCCCTGCACTTGCACATTCCTGCAGACCTGTGGGCTTAAGAAGATATATCTTCCCAAGAAAGTCCACATGGCCGGAGTGCTGTCTGATTCAGCTGCTCATCTAGGAGATAATTCCCACTTTTTGCAAACGTCCAAAGGTCTCTCAGGATAAAGGTTTCACCAGACTTTGTTTGTGGAATTACCCAAACATGGATGTAATGACAAGAATGAAAGAAGAATGACTTTGACAATAGATTTTTATTTAAATTTAAATGTAGTATTTGTTACATATAGGATGATAGGTGTGCTTAATTGTAACTGTTTTTAATTTTTTTTCAATTTCTGATAACTTCTGATCTTCATTAAAAGTTGCTGTCCATTGGCTATAAGTTATTTGCTAATTGTAACCTATTTGGTAACCTGTATTATGATAAATTACATAATCCTGGAGGGCAAGAGGCAATGCAATCAGGCAATAATATCCTCTGCCTCTGAGAGCGAGCACAAGTTATCAAATGACCAATAGCATAAGCACCAGTGTTAGTTTCTGATGTTTACCCACAGGAGTCGATGCGTACCCACTGGTATATTGGTGTCGATGTTAACCATGGAAACGAGTCGTGCTCAAGTCCTCTAGCACTTTTTATATGCTTGCAGCTGTGAGGATTTTCAGATTCAGCCTATAGCGTTGGCCACTTTTGTGTTCACATCACAAAATGTAAATCCAAAGTGCACAAGCCTGGAGTAGGTAGATTTACATTTGGCGAGCATCAGTGCACCAGGAACCATAGAGAACAGTAGAATGGGTGACCACCAGACACGGTAGCTCGAATATGTAGGGACCGCAGACTCTGCACGTTTCAGAGAAAGGGTTAAGCATAAACACAAGGGTCGGTGGGTCTGGGGGGAAAGGGGGAATGTTGGAAACATGCGGCGGGTGGAGACGAAACCAAAACGGCAACCAAAGCGAAGACTCGCTGCAAGGTTGCCATAGCAACCATGGCGCCACCCCAGAAGAGTCGGACAGTCCGACTTGCAAGCTTAACGTTTGCTTCCATAGGTGATGGACTCTGTAAAGTCATCATAGCGTGCTGGTCTAATCACAGCTTTGATAACACTCGATAACGCTGAAGTGCTTGGTTTCTAAAGCTCTTATTACAGTTTTTTTTTCCCCATCACAATCCCATGTTCCATCTGATTAAACAAATAGCTTTAATCCACTGTGATAAAGTAAAAGTCCCAGGCCTGAGACCAGATACCTGGTGATGTACTTGATTGGTTGAAGTGTACTTGATTGGTTGAAGTGTACTTGATTGATTGAAGTGTACTTGATTGGTTGGGTTATTTTATTCAGAAATACAGTATTACAGATATGATCCAATGATACATTTGCCCTTTGCTCCGCGTCCCTGAGGAAAAAGACACGTCCTCTCCAGGATTACAGTGACTCGCTCTGACTGTGTGAACAGGTAAAAGTTTTAGTGTTTTTAATGTTTTATTTGTTTCATATATTTTTTATCAGTGTTGCACAAAGACGTGAATTACAACAACTCAACAGAAAACAGCAGAAGACCATTTACTGCTGAAGCAGATGCTCAGGCCTTGTGTGGTTGCTGCTCCGGTACAAAGAGCAGAATATCATGTAGCACAGCAACACTTGCCTTAAATAATCTCAGCCTCTCGATGAGGACTGACTGCATGTTGTGCAGGTGTGAATGCATCTGCCATTGTGCACTTGTGTTTTTACTTTTGAGTGAGACAATTATAAAAAGCGTTATGCAGCTTTCCGTGTAATGGTAACAGCTTCGAGATCACAGCGAACAACAGATGAAATAACACGCTGGAGTGTGTGTACAGTGATTGTTTCAGTTTTCATATCTTAAGTGCCATTTCGGGTGTAAATGGAGCACTACGTGGAAAGATATGCACACAGCCACACACAAACATTTTGTATCTCTCTTTTAACACATACACACACACACACTAACTTTTAACATATACATACATACCCTAACTGTTACACACACAAACAAACATTCACGAGCACTAACACACACACATGCGTGCACACACATTCTCGAACAGGCTCTTACACATGCACACACACACACACACGTTCTCTCTCTTCCTCTGATATCTGCTGGAACCTTTCATCCATCACCCACTCGCAGGCAGAAAGGATATGCTCTCCTTCCTTGTATTGGGAGTGCCAGTAGTTATTAAGATCCACGGATAGGGTCAGGGTGATGGATCAGCCCTGGCTTGCGCGCCAGGCTACCCCGGGACCCCAGATGCCATTTTCTGCCCACACTTTCAGCGCTTTTCATGGATGATGGGCCCCGCTAGATAAATAAGAAAGCTATTACTGCTGACCCAGAGTCAGTGGACAAGGTGCTTTTTGTAGATAACCTTAAACAACAGCTGACCTGGCAAGGGGAGAGGCCAACGTGGAGCTTTGGACAGCATTATAATTTTCCAACCATGACACATGACCAAGACGCCCAACAAGAAGTGCTGCATCATTCAATAAAGCGAGATGATGGTCCGTAGAAGGAAAGAGATTTAAACTGAGATTAAGTCTTGGCAGGTGAATGCATGGTGCAGTTTTCTGGGGATTTTTTTTGCTTAACAAGTTGAAAGGGGTGGGGTGGGGTGGGGAGGGTTCTGATAAGTAAAGCATTTGAAGACATTTTGACTTCTAGCATCTGATACCATGCCCTGTGCACCAGTTTCAGTGTTATCCCACCAGTTAAAGCACAAATGATGTAATGTTGAATATGGGTAACTAGTGTCCTCTGAGCTAAGCTATATTATAATTGCATTCAGAACCACCAAATTCACAGAGCCTCATGCATCGGTGACAGTCATGTAACCCCCACACCTACGTGTACTCTTCTAGAACAGTAATAATTTCCTTCAAGCTGTGCTGTCGTGTTTGTGTCATATGGAGCTATTGTTGTGACTACTGGAGTGCCAGAATGCCTTCTAGGCACAATTCAAAATGAAGGAATTGCCGTAGCCCTAAAGGAAATGGTCGGGGGCTTGTTTTTGTCCTGACGTCAACAGATAGAGGTTTAAATGCAAGAGCCAACAATCACAACACAAAGGAATCCGATAGGACGCCTTTGAAAGGTTTGTTTATGTTTCTGACGGTAGTAGACGGTGGGAGTGAAAACCTTTTTTTTTTTGTTCTGAGAACAGCGAGAGGGGTTGTGTTTTGGAAAATGAAGTTATCTTCAAGAATCAATATGTCTATAACAGAACTTTCATAGTGGCGCATCTAAACAAGACAAAAAGAAGAATCGATAGGAATATACTGGAAGCTTGTGGTAAACAAAAATAGCAAAGCTTGACACAAACATGGTAGTTTCTGTTCTCGCTTTATTGTCCGAATGGTTAGAACTGCCTGATTGGTCATGAATAGACAGACTTTGCTTTTCTATACGATGATACTGGTGCTTCACTACATACTGCAGGTTAATCGTTACTGCTACTTTGCTTTTGTGATACTGATATTGTACAAGGCTACATTATGAAAGAGGGCCCTCTAAACAAATAAAAAAAAATAATTCATTTTCGTGTTGACCGTTCTAATATATTCCAGATTTCTGTTGAAGTTTGCGAGTCTACATTCGGTCATCTCCTGACTAACATGGGAAATAAGATGCAGAAACATCTCCTTCTCTGCCGTTCCCTCAAGTACAGGTTTAATTACTGTCACAAAGGAAGTTATTACCCAAACAGCATGTTAGGGTGGTCTGCTTCCTTCACCCTAATTTGAACGTAGATTCATTTGGGCCCCCTGATGATGATGGTGGTGAGACTACTCCACTTAATATCCTTACAGTGTGGAACAGGCACGGTGGCTGCCATAAGCTTTATGCTGTGTGTGCAGTTAAAATGTACTTTAAGCAGTTGTGTGTGAGAGAAAGGCCTAATGAAAGATTATCTTTGCATACAGATACACACTCGCACGCAGTTTTGTGTTTTGAGTATTCAAATCACGCAATTAACATGTTAATCACACAATGGAAATCATGTTATTGTAACCTCTCTCCTCTGCTCTCCTCTCCTCTCCTCTCCTCTCCTCTCACAGACAGTGATCTCCATGCCTTTGTGTGGAGTGCAGAATTTGCAAAGCAGCTTAACCGGCTGAGACTTCTGGCTCTGCTATATTTCACAGGTGGCTTCCTCACATGCTCTTTCCCTGTGCTTCTTCTCCTCTACATGTGCAGCACACACAGGTAAGGGGAGTCACTAATTAAAAAGCTGTTCCGTATGAAAGAATGTGACAGGTGACATTTATTGCATTTGTTACACAAGCTTGGAAGGTCCACTCCATTTTCTCTGCTGTCTTTACCTCTACAAGATGCCACACATGGTGTTTCCCTTGTGCTCCGCCTCTTCCCCCCCTTTCTGATCCTTCTCTCCTCCTTTTGTCTAACCATCTTCTACCTCTCTCGCTCTCTTCACTCTCTTTTCCCTCTCACCCCTCTCCTTCCTCCTTCCCCCCTTATACCTCCTCCTTTTCTCCCCATCTTCTCTTCCTCCCCTCCTCCCTCACTACCCTCACTCTCTTCTCCCTCTCCCTCTCTCTCTCTCTCCTTCCTCCCCCCCTCTCTCTCTCCTTCCTCCTTTCTCTCTCTCCACCTTCTTTGCTTTCAAGCTCTTTTTATTTCCCCCCCCCCCACTGTCACCCTTCTATCTTGTTTGATAGAGATGCCCAAGCAGTTGCCATAGAAACTCAAAAATCGCCTTCCGTTCATGTGTTGATCTTCAGCTGGGCGTTGCCTCTGTGTGTATGTGTGAGAGAGAACAGGAAATTCTCTTGCTCTTTAATTGAAATGTTTATTTCATAACTGAAATTTGTATTCCATAGGAACTGGTCACATAAGACCTACTTTATAATGTAATTTATATTGTGGAACAGCATCTGATCATAGTCTAGTAATCTACAGGATACTATAATCGGTATTATAGAACCACAGCATAGGTACAGCACATTCCCGGTTCCTATTGGTGTTTTCGGGTTCAAACAGGAAGGGTTTCGTCCAAAATGTGTGTGGAATCAGATTGTAGAGTCAAAAGCATTTAAGATATTTCAGGCGCCTCTAAGACTGTCTTGCATAGTGGTCTGAGCCATAAATGGTCAACAAGGGCCCCTACATTTGTCCCTTGTATGCTGTTTCCATGAATGGCATTGTCAGCACTGACCTCTCTCATGTGTGAACGTTCTGGGGATAATATAGATGGTAAGAAAACACTGATCTCTGGCTGTGATGTTTGTTATCTTCTTCAACATGTGTCTAATAATCGTCCTTCCCTCTTTGCTTGTGTTCAGGACCGGCCCAGTTACGGAAACAGTATCAGTAGCATTAACTCTCATCCTGGAACCTGTGTTTCACTCAGCAGAGCTTTTAACTCAGTCCTGTCTGGCACCTCGGCGCTAACTTACCTGCGGATGATGAGGGTCGAGCCCATCAGCTGTTTTCATTATGCTTGTGCGTAAATATAAGAGCATGATAAAATAGTGGATTTGATCTGAAAGCAAATATTTCCTTCTCTCTCCAAATCATCTCCAGATTTATTAGCAGTATAATAAAAAAAATGCCGTCTGAGTGTGTGTGTGTGCTCAGCCTAAGCTTGAGCTAATTAATGCCTGGTCCCCCAGGAATGAAATACAGGGCACATCGTGGTATTTGAAAAATGGTATTATAATGGTATTATGTAAATTATTAAATAAAGATCTGCTGTTACTCTGCATCATTTGAGAAATTCATTTTCTTGAAATGAGGTGAGTGTCTGTGATTGGAGCCAAATTCCATAAACCATCGTTCACTAAGACAATGAAACCGCATGGACTTATTTAATGTCAATGTGGACAAACTCTTTAGTTAGGCGCATATATTTATGTATATCCCTGGAGATAAATATAGTGTATCTACCAAGGCATCCAGGTTTATTTACCATATTTAATCAGCACAGGTAGACCAGTGCTTTCGTGCACACATACTCAACATACATTGTGTAAGCAATTAGCGGGGCCATACAGAGCATTACACGAGACACTTTCCTGGTCCTGGATTCACTCTGCTCTGCATAGCTCAGTGTTTCCTTGCTTCTAACACACTCACTGGAGCCCAGGCAGTGCTTGCTAATAAGCCACTGAGTTTGTTAGGTGTGTAGGAACAGGGGAAATGCCACACAGAACTATTGCATAAGCAGGACTGGCAAATACAATACAGTTTCCAATCTGTACATCATCTGCCGAGCTCCAGAAAGGCTTTCTCCAGAAAGGCCCACGTGCTGAGCAGCCACAGAGGAAGGCCTTAAAATGGAAGAGGGCCATGTCTGAAATAACGTCATTCCCCTTCTTAACGAGTGCTAGAACTTGAGATGGTTCTTCTTGGTCATGAGTCCCAGGCGAACGTCGGTGCTGAATCTCTTGTCTTGGCCCCTCTGGATAACACCTTCTGCTCAGAGCGCCCCCTGCTGATGCCTGCTTTCAACGACCCATTCTGAAAACCGGAATTCCATCATTAGGAATTGCTGTTCTTGGATAATTCCTCTGCTGGATGCCTAGCTATGTTAGTAGACCACTTCAGGATCTGTAGATGCCCTCTATAGGAGAAGGTTCCACCAGCACAGGAGTATTTCATGGCAGTAGAACATTTTATGGATTTTATATGAAACCTCCTGTAAGGATGTATCAAACAGCTCCTCCCCCAACAGCTCATACTGATACCATGTACTAAACCTTAAATAAGTGAGAAACAGTAGTAAACTGCATTTGATGTTGATCGGGTATTGGTTGAAGGAGCTCAGGTGGGCTACACTGTACGAATCAGTGGTGTTAAGCAGGAGCTTGTCTGTTTTTTCTTGATGCCAGGGTTGTTCAGGAAGAGCTCAACTTCCCAACCACATTTGCTGGTGAGGCCCATCATCCTTTGTTATTTGCGGCCAAAAATGAAGAGCTGATTTACAGACATTTTCTTGATCATGCTATTACTGGATATCACAGTTTGTACTTTAAAAACTGCAGTATTTCCATCTGAAATTGTATTTCATGTAGATTCCTTCAATTTTGCTGTGGTATCGTACTGATCATACTGTGGTCTCGTACTGATCATACTGTGGGAGTCGCTGTGATGGTCTCCATCACCACCTCCCAGCCTCTGGGTTGTAAATGGTCTTCATCTGCTCACACAAGTATTTGGCTTTGACATATGCTTTCTGGCTTTAGGTCATGAAAGCTCTGACAGGTAGGAATAGCCAGATTCCTTTAAGAACCTGAAACGTGAGCACTCTAATCTGTCACCTTGACTCTAAGCTATTCCCACTATTTGTGTAAAGCTTATCTGACCATGAAAGTAAATGTGCAGTTCTTTCTGCTTGCACATCTCTAAATATGTGTGTGCATGTGTGTGCATGTGTATACGTGCATGTGTGTGTGTGTGAGTGTTTAAGTTGGTGAGAGACTAAGTTTACTGGTGTTTTTCAGTGCTCAGACAAGCGTGAGGATGGTGTCAAAGGCTCAGGAAACAATCACAGGAGCTGGCAGTGCGTGGACTGACCCTACAGTCTGTATAATGTCAGCTATAGTTCCCTCCCCTTCCCCACACACATACACACACACATACACATACCAGCAAGAACATTTACTTTTGCAAACATAAAGCTTTACAAAAATAATACAAATCTCACTCTCTCTCAACCCACTCACATCTACACACATACACCCACACCCACACCCACACCCAGGCCCACACACACAAACACACACTCACTTATACCCACCCACACACACACTGGGAAGCCCAAAGCAGACAGCAACACATCCAGCAGCTGTTCGGGTGTGATCCGTCGTCGCAGCCACTACAAATAACAGCGCTTAGTTGCTTTTAGTGAGTGGTGCACACATGCCTTAGCAAGGTTAACAACACAGGCCATTTATCCCGTCAGACGCGGGACGACAGGACAACTACCGCACAACACGTGCAGTGTGTGAGGACGGTAAAGAGGTGAAAGGAAGAAACCAAACACGCTTATGTAGGTAGTAGTGTATGTGTACACACATATATGTGCATGTGCAGACAGTAGTCTTTGAATTTCTCATGTTAGAGTATGAACTTTATACATATGTTGGGATACTTTGATATCTGTCGTTCTGTGGAAATCTTTGTGTGACTAATTTTTAATCCACAAAGAAGAAAAAAAAGCTTAACCAAGGAAAATGCTAGCTTGATCTGAAGTCAAAATATTTCAACCACTCTTCACAGGAAACAGTCAGTCAAGTATGACAATAAAAGTATAACATCGTTTTCAGGATCCAACTTGCAGACCTCTGTGTGTGCCAAAATATTCCAAATGGAAATAATGAACTTTTAACTTTTAATTAAATGAATCTGTGAAAGCTGTGCACTTTGCCTGAGAGGGCAATGAATTAGTTCTGTGCTCAGGGTGAACCGTGAATTAATCACAGATACCAATGGGAGTCCATCACTAAACTTCATGATCTTGTAGCTGCCTCCAAGGCCAATCAGAATCCAGCTTGCTAGGGGGCCTTTCCCAGGGGAGACTGAATAAGGCAAAGCAAAGCTTTTTGTGCTTCATGTTAATTAATGTCATAGTTCTTAATATACAGGTTAATTGCAAGTTGGGTGGACTGTGTGGATGGTAAAAAAAAAAGTTCTTGCTGACTGTGGTGGAGGTTCCCGAGACGTCATAAAGTGCTGAAAGATCTACAGTCCAGTGTTTTGTGTTCCTCAGTTTCGACATGGAGAACGGACGAGCTGTGCTTTGTCATCTTTCTCAGGTAGTTTTTAAGCACCATGCCCTGCTCAGTTTGGGATTCAAAAATTCAAAAAAATATATACTATTTTTATAAAAGCTATGCCTGTTGCTTGTAAACCAAAACACCTGTGTTACACACTTATTGTAACGTGGTGACTTTTAAAACTTGACCAATTATAGATAGAGTCTGGTTATTCTGTGTAAGTTTTTTCTATAAATGAGGAAGAAATTATTTGTATGGCTCTTAAACTTCTTAAACTGTGGAAAAGCATTTGAAATGGTTCAGCAGGGGCTGAGCAATAGCAGTGACCTATTTCACTTGTTCTACTGGCTGTTGATCTAGAGATTTCATCCTAAATATAGAAGATCCTTGTGTACTTTGCGGCTGATTCCAGATCAGAACTCGTGCCTTGTGTACTTCTATACTTTGGGGCTGATTCCAGATCAGAACTCGTGCCTTGTGTACTTCTATACTTTGGGGCTGATTCCAGATCAGAACTCTTGTCCGTTTCAAGCAGATAGAGAAGGCCCAAGAGCTGAAGCTCGCTGAAGAGGCTGATAAGCAGTCTGCATTCTTATGTGCTTTTGGTAGAGTAGGAGATGCCACCAACACGTTGACATCTCTGAACACTAGATGGCTGAACACTCTTGAAAGTCTTGGAACTGTGACACAATGCCATTTGGAAACTAGATCCCTGAGGGAATCAAAGCAGAACATTTTTACTTTCTGAGTCAACCCTTTCTGATGGATATGAGAAGCTCCTAAAGTAGGTGTGTAATTTTTTTTTTTAAGTTTTCCCCGAACTAATATTTACTCCTTGCTTGGCATTATTAGAAAGTTCCTTTACTCTCAGCTTCCCATCTTATTTGTGATGGGTTATGTGAGTGAGGTGGTGGTGTATTAGGAGCAGTTATTAGCTCCTTTGTGTTGCATTGATTGAGAAGGGTAGATCAGTAAGGGGGTGGTGGTGGAGTTAAATGCAGGGTGATGATCCATTCTCCTCAACAGGGAGCCTCCATACAGCACCTGATCACAACGTGACGGTGGCAAGTATCAAAAGATCACTCCAGGGTGTGGGGTGGGGCTAGGGGTGAAGACAGAGAGATAAAGAGGGAGCGAGGGAGGAGAACGGTGAGTGAGGGGAGGAAGAGTGAGAGATGTGGAAGAGGAATGGAGAACAATGAGGTTGGAAGAATTTAAGAGAAAGGAGTGAAGCAGGAATGGGGAAGAATGAAGGAGAGAGAGAGAGGGGGAGTGAGAGAAAGAGGTGGGGAGTGAGAGAGGGAAAGAGAGACATTGAGCAATGGATGAAGAAACTAGAGTACAGGGGAGTAACAGCATAAGACAGGGAAAGTGTGTGTGTGTGTGTGTGTGTGTGTCCGTGGATATGGGCACATGAGCAGAAGGAGAGGTTTGGAGAGTGTGTGAATGGTTTTCAGCTCCCATGGTGTGAAATATAGTTTTCATTAAAGAGCAGGCAGTGGTTTCCACTGAAAGCCCAAACAGCACAGCAGCGTGTCTCTGGAGAGAAGGCTTGGCTCCGCCTCCCACAAAGCCTCACTTTTATTTCCGACACACACACACACACACACACACACACACACACACACACACACACACACACACACACACACACACACACAGCCAGCCTTACTGTGTTTTTTTTCTTTCTTTCCTCTTATGCAGGTTTAGTCTTTACATGGTACAATTCTCTTCTCTTCTTGGCTTCTCCAGTTTCCCTCCTTCCCTCCTTCCCTCCTGATCTCTCGTTCTCTCGTTCTCTCTCAGTCAAAGCCTTACCGACATGGTCATATTCATATGGAATATTGACAAAGCACCTGTTGTGCAACATGAATGAACCTTCGTAACATTAAGTACCTTAAGAACTCTATGTTAATAATAATTAACATGAAAGAACTGTGACTGGCATGAAAATGTACTTGAACTCAATATGAAAACTGAAAAAAGGGAAAAGAAAGAACAACAAATACTGATAAAGAAAAGAGAAAGAAATAATAAACCAACATATACATAAAGGTGTTTACCAACAAGGCAGTACAGTCTGTGTCTGTAGGTATATATATCCTTCTCTTTACTCTTGTCTCTCTTCCACCCCCCACCCCCACTCTCTCTCACTCTCTCTCACTCTCTCTCACTCTCTCTCTCCTTCTCTCTTCTCACAGCCACCCCCCCCCCCCTCTCTCTCTGTCTCTCTCCTCTTTCTCCCTTTTTCAGCTAAAAGTGTGCTTGAGAGCAAGCCAAACTTTCTGGTATTGTTTTTATTCAGAAGTATATATATCTTTTATTCTGAGGTTTATTCAGAAGTATTTTGGAGTTTTGTTTAAATTCAAGAGTGACAGGTATGTCATACACTTTTGTCATGCACTGAAAATGTATGTGCAGATGTGTTTGTGCACACGTTTGTGTGTGTGTGAGTGTATGATTGTTAGCAGTATTCTGTTTAAGGTATGTGTAAACATTTTAGATGAATTAAAGCTACAGAGTTAAATGACAATATCTCTACTCTCTAAATTAATTTACCAGTGAGTGCATTATATTTGTTTATCAAATAATAATTGATAACCATGAATGACTGAATGAATGAATTTAATTTAATTCTTAGTTATTTACAAATTAATACTAACTGGGCACAAACATTACACTCCACATTTAGTTTACTTAACTGATGTATTAAATATGGGAAGACCCTAATTTAGCTAGGATTCTGGATTTTGTTGAGAGGTATTCTGTTAAGTGAATGTACTTCATGCCAGCATAGCCAGACAATACTTTGGAAATAGCATCACTCGTAAAACCACATCAGTATAAACAAGACATAAAATTCAGTCAAAAACCACTGGCAGCAGTCAAAAACCACTGGAACTTCAGTGTCCTTCATGCAGGGTAAAAAACCCAAAGCATTAGAGCCTGACCTGCATTGATTACCTCTTTACATGTCGATATTTGATCAGCATCACCATGGAATCTGCTAACAACTTTTATTTCTTTTCTGTGGAAAAGTATAGAAAAGATTTTGCTTGCGTTTCTAACATTTATGGGCAGTTTTCTGCTTAAAACCATATAATGAATGTTCTATGGTTTTTTTTTAACCCTTCCAAGTGTAATTATGATTATTAATACATATTCATAATTCTTTCCAGTTTCTTCAAAAGCCACTAAAAAGCCTGTTTGCCAGACAGATGACATTTAGCAAGGCAAGACAAACCTATATGTAGATTTGTCTACATATAATTGAATGAAAATTTAACTGTTTCGATTGTTCTAAGTATGTATAATTGTAACAGTAAATTTAAATATTCAAGACAGATATGCATATGTGGAATAATTAATCTAATATCCACCTGTTAGTAGGTTTTTTAAAGTACTGTTTAAGTCAGAAGAATGTGACATCATTAAAATCATGTATGCACATCCTTAGCCATTCTGTCATTTGACTGGGAGATTGGCTGATTTAAAATGTATGCATTTGGAACCCTTGAAGGCTTTGTTTATGCATAACTTGCTCCGGAAATTTCCATCGTGTCCTTGTAACGAGACCTGTTCTTGCAATAAATTACCCAGTAGCCAATCCTGCAAATAAGTGTGTAGTGAATGATGGCACGACGCAGATGCAACGGAAAGCAAATTGCCTCCAAAACATAGAATCCACCCTTTTACATATTTCATTTGTTGCCCAGCGAAACACATTTGGAATTGAAATTATTGCGAGCGCCGCCGTATCCAGCGGAAGCCCTCTTTCATCGGAAAATCCTTAATGCGAACTACGAGGGCTCAGCTCGCTCGATTCGTTTGGCCGCGATTTCGTCTTGGCAGGTGCGCGGGTCCAAGAATGTTCCCGTGCTTTATTGTCTCCTACGCGTTAAATGCTTTACGGCGCCTCTCCTTTGCGCGGGCTGTGGGTGTCTTTGGCCAATATGCGGCTTGACAAATGTTAGAGGGCTCGCGGGAGCTAGCAGTGGGTCCTGCATGGAAGAGCGAGATTAATAGGAGCGTGTACAACTCCGAGGAAGAGCAGATTCTGCTACCGTCGCTTCGAGTGCGGGCCTTTCTGCGTGAACATGAACTCCACTCCTCTGTAATTGGATCACACATTGCTTTTGTGTTTAAACGATAGATTTTTTTTTACATCTAGCTGTTTTTTGTGTCAGTTATCAGTAGAACGCTGTTTTAATCTATTTCATAGATTAATCTTTTTTTCTTTCTTTTAAGCTTATCGCTTTGCTAGGCAGTACAGTGTTTCCATGCAAAATGTAAAAAAAAAAAAAAATAGGGTTAATGCTGACATTTTTGATATCACATTTTTGACCCGCCACCAACCAAACCCCACCTCCCTTTGGTGGAGTACCTGTAGTACTTTGTCATTAAAAATACATATTTCACAAATATTTGAACCTATGGGGGGATTTTTGATATCCTTTTGTGTTTTAGCGGTTTACCACATTTTGTTAGGCCTGATTAGCGTCTCTTCATCTACACAGCTCACTTTCATCCTAATAGCGTTTAATCAAATTTTATAAGGCAAATTAATTCTGTTTTCAAACCCTTTGGTTGTAATTGGGGAATTTATCTGGGTGTATTAAGTTTCAGTGTTGGCACAGAGGCAAGAAATCATCTAGACACCTTCTAGCAGCCAATCACAGAACTCGTCTTTCCAGGCCTCTGGGAGTCAAACTGAACTTCTTCTCGCTTCAAGTCCTTTTGCTCGCAGAGAAATCTGCTTGTGGCAATGGACCTGCTATTGTCACACCATGGCTTGGGAGTGTCTTCTGATCCTCTTGCATGCGTTTAGAGTGCATCAACCCCCAGATAAATGAGCTGAACGTTCACCAGAAAATACCCAAAAACTCCAAATGTTGTTTTTTTCTGTAGGCTAACTGTGTGTGATTTGAACTGTGTCTAATAGAATGTTCTTTTCTGTCCAGAAGGGTGCTGTGATGCAGTAATTCTTAATACAGTGCATTCATGCTTGCGTACTTTACATTGTAGATTTAATGTTGGATGGATAAAACTGGAACTTTTGCCAGTGAGTCTAGACTTATCAATCCATAGTGCCAAAGTTAAAACTTGTCTTTAGAAATGTTTGCAAATGTTAAATACTGAAATCTCTAATTTACACACACTTTCTGACTCTTAATTTGGCAGTTTGTATAAGCCCCTTTGGCAGTAATGACAACTTCAAATCTTCTTGGGCAAGTCTCTACAAGTTTTATACTCCTTTGCACAACACAGTTGATCACACCTTTTCTGGCAGTTCTTATCAAGCTCTGCCTTATTGGAGGGGAAATGTCTATGAACTGCCGTCTTCAGGACTGTCCTCAGACCTGTGGTTTCTGTGGACTTTAAGTTTGGGCTTTGGCTGCACTGCTCAAGGACAGTCCCAAAACCTTTCCATTGTTGCATTATGTTCTAGAGAAAAATGACGAGAAGCACCTGCAAACGAGATGCACCTTGCTCCTAATACTGTGAAGGACCAGAGTAAGTCCGAATAGCTATGTAAATGAGAGGAATCTCTTGAATAAATTTGCATTAAAAATAAAAACAATATATATGGTTGTGTATTTGCATAAATTTTTTTTTTTTTTTGTATTAACTTTGATTGTACTAGCTTGATGGACAGTTCTTTCCATTTAATATTAACCCTACAACAAAAGTGCACAAAAACTTTCTGAATTCTCTCTCTGCAGAATCCTACCCAATATTGCCAGTTTATCCCAAATCAGTAGCATGCCAGCATCGAACACACACCATGGGCTTTCAGATTTGGAAGGATGATTGCAGTATGAAGTGGTGCGTGCCTGGCTGTATGTTTTGCTTCCAGAACTCTATTAACCATTACAATTATGTTCAGCCTTTTCTATGAGAATTTGGAGTGTTCAATTACATTGTGGTGTTGTTTGAAAAAGTAGTACTAATGTATCCTTTTCTACAGACTGCTTTTATTAGCAAGCTAATGGGCAACATGACGAATGCCTTGCTGTCCTCACATATAATTACATAAAAGGTAAACAATGAAGACAAACCAGTGAGTTATATGAGTTGCAATTGCAGCTATTTTAACTGTACCTTAGTACTGATAGACAAAGCATACACTAAGCAGTGTTCTTACTAATGACTGGTATACCATTGTACAGACAACAAAGTTCAAATTTAAGGTCTTTATCCGAGCGTTCTAACGGTAAATGCCAATGGCAGGATGTTTTTGGGAGAAGATGAGAAGCTTTGGCAAGGTGGTTCATCTTGTTCCCGTTGGAGATGCTCTCTGAGGAGATCGTGAAGGTTCTTCAGCCCCTGATGATTGATCAGGGTTTATGCCATGGACTGTATGGTATATACTCACACTCACTCCCTTGTCATCCTGCTCCCTCACATAGTTCTCTCACTTTCTGGTTTGTTAATACATGACCCTGGTAACCTGCGGTTGGGACAGCATGCATATTGCATGCTGAAGTTGTCTTGGTTGGTGAGATGGTCATTTATAGTGCTGGCACACTCTTTTATGCCAGCCGGGTGATTCCAGCAGTGTTTTATGCACTTGAAGAAATAAGAGATGAAATCTTGACCAAATTCCATGACAGACGACGACTCTCATTTCAAAAGGCAGAGTATGAAAGACAGTGGGATCCCACTACTAAGCCTCCGAAATAGCAGTGGAAATGTTTTTCCTTGGAATAACAAGGCTCCAAAGGCAGTTCTCAGAGAACACATCAAAAAAGTTATTTTCCCTGCTGTCAAAATAAACAAAGCGTTCGTCGGAGTTCCCACATACTTCGTTTAGTCTCACAGTGGTGTTGTTTGTTTGTAGTTGGCGCTTGAGTTGTGCATAACTTCCAGGCTGCTCTCTTGTTTGTGTTTAGCAGTCTGTCTTAGCAGCGGTCACGCTGTTAGATTTTGGAACAAGACTTTTGACACTGCCAGAAGATAACTGTAGGCTGTCGTTGGTCGCAGAGGCACTAAAACAGTTGCCGGAGAATAACATATTACTCGTTTAAAGACCATAAATGTTAAGCTTGTTTCAGATAAGCTTTGACTCAACTTGGTGGTCAGAGACAACAGCCAGCTGAAGTCGGGGGAGAGGCTGAGCAGAGAGCCGTCAATCCGGACAGGTTCGCGTGCTGCACGTCACGTGAGGTGAATAGGGTCTGAGTATGCCGGTTTTGAAACGTATACTGCGTATGCCGTCGGCAGTTGATCGCTCAGCGACACATTAACTCCAACAGTCAATTTAACTTGCAACCAAAGAATTCTTTCACGATTTGTGATTGTCGTTTTCAACAGTAATCGCGCAGTGTAAATCCATCATTAGCCACAGCGAAAGGTTAATATATTTTTTATTTGACAGTAGGCCTATGTGTGCTTCTTGTAATCAAACCCACAATGCGGTTTTGCTAGCACCATGAGTAATGTGTTTTATGTATCTAATCTGGTATTTTGGTGTTGGTATTTTATTTATGTATTTTTTTTATCTAATCTGGCTTTCTTAGGCTTCTGTTTGCTTCATGAAAACAAGTAGCAATGGCAAGGCCATACTTTCAATTTCCAAGTGTTTCTGACCCGGAATATATTATGTTTCAGATACAAGTAAATTCATTTGCTTCTCACGAATGGAACAATCACAGAGACGTGACGGCGTAGACGTGACCTGCTTCCTTCACGCTGGTAAATCTGACCCAGTTCATTCAATTCCACAGCGAGTCTGACTTGGACGTGGGCCGCAAGCAGTGTGTATGGAGATTTACCCAGGACCCAACACGAATGGAGATGGGAAGGACTCCTTTCATCATCTCTCCTGTGTTCCTCACTAACTGAACTACTTTGTGGAGCACAGCTAGCAGGTCCTCTCAGCCAGCCGACCGCAGAGGCCTGACTTAATGGTGGCATTCACACGTGCGAATGCTGCGGGGGTTAAAAACGCTTTCAGGATGGTCGTCCCTGAGTCTTCAAAACCTTCATAAAGGCACAGAAGATGGTGGTTGCCAGTGACTACAGGAGAGCATAACAGCAAGTGCATTTTTCGGTGGCGAAATTGCAAGTCTTTGTGCAATACTGTTGGAGATTTGGGGGGGGGGGTTAGGGTTATATGGACTGCCAACATAAACTTACGTATCGTGTTCCTGATTCATTTAAACAACAAAGTAGTAAATAATTGGCAAAAACTACCAAAAGATGCTCCAAAACTAGGCCATTATTAGTAATGCATAATACTTGCCTACATATGTTCATGTAAGTGTAAAAGGATGTTCATGTCTTGTTTTAAGTGTCTTTCCTCAAAAAAAAACATGAGTATGCGCTCACTGCAGGAGTGACATGATCTTAACAACACGATTCTCCAGGGGAACCTGGGAACTGGCTCGCATAACAAAATAACGTTAATTATTCACAATGCTTGGCTAGAGGAAGGAACAAGAAAGCTTCAACAGGGTTTGGGTGTGAAGGCAATAAAAAAACCCTGCTGGGAACCGGGCTGGGGGGGGGATGTTGGGGGTGGCACCCTGGAGGACGTAGGTGGCAGAGTGTAAGGGCAGCCGGAGTGGCAGGTCTGGAAAGGAGCATCGGGTGCATCACTACCCTGGGGTGGCATTTAGACCCCAAGGGTAGTGGGCTGGATCTCAGAGCTTCATACACAGCTGCTGCTGCCCGCGCTGGGTTTAGAATAACCTTCCCCCTTTCGCCTCCCTGATGTAGGGCATCCTTCAGTGCACACAGAGCAGCGAAGTGTGTGGAACAACTCGCCCGCCTCACCTACCTTGGCTTCACTATTGCCATTGTGGTACTCCGGGAAAAACCTTGAAGAGCGTTCGAGTGAAATGTTACAGCGGCACCGAAAGTGGCCCTACTTAGGGAACACACATTTCAGGTGGTTTTTATTATTATTTTTCTGTATTGCTTGGTATTTATGAAAGCATTCATTCTCCCCTTCTGTCCCCAATCGTTTTCACCAGCCCTCCGCTGGGAGTAAAGATTGAGCTCTGTATAGTTCTCTATATAAACCTGAGATTGATATATTGATTTCAGGGTGTGCACGGCTCTCGCTTGGAAATTTGTTTGGCCATTGAACAGCAGTGAAGAAAAGATTACATCTCCACCCCTTACTCCATCCTTTTCTCCATCAAGGGTATTGGAAGGGGGAAGGATAGAATCTATAAGTATTCGTTTTCTTTAAAAAAAAAATTGTAGCTGCCTTAAAAATTTGCACAGTGCAGTGAGGTAGCATTTAAATAATTCCGTTCCCTAATCCTAGCCTTATTCCACATATAGTTTATTTTATTTTATTTTTATTTACTCTGTTTCACTGTGTAGGAAGGACGTCATCCTGCTGATGTTGCGGTGGAAACCTGGATTCCTCTGGAGCAGCCCTCTGCTATCAGAATGGACAAGGCTCTGTTCTGCTTGAGTGGCCGCTGATGATGCAGTCTGATCTCGAGGCCCGCTGATGACGGAGTCTGATCTTGAGGCCCGCTGATGATGCAGTCTGATCTCGAGGCCCGCTGATGACGGAGTCTGATCTCGAGGCCCGCTGATGATGCAGTCTGATCTCGAGGCCCGCTGATGACGGAGTCTGATCTCGAGGCCCGCTGATGATGCA